>JACCIB010000155.1:0-308010 GCA_018906965.1 Philotrypesis tridentata | reverse complement strand
AAAGTGTAGTTTGTTTAAATAATATAACATATGTAGAAATTGATAACAGGGAAAAATTTTTGAAATGTTACATAATACTAAGATAGGGGGACATTCTGGTGTCAATAGAACGTATTATAGAATTAAAGATAAATATTATTGGGAGAATTTAAAGGCAGATATTCAAAAAAGAATACAAGCTTGTGAGGAGTGTCAAAGGAATAAACTAAAAAGAAAAAAAATAAAGCAGCCAATGGTGATTTCGGATACACCCTTGCGATCGTTTGACAAATTGCGATGGATATCGTAGGGCCTTTTAATGTTACAAAAAACAACAATAAGTATATATTATCCATTCAAGATCAACTCAGTAAATTTGTAATTATTGCAGCACTGTCTGATCAAACTGCAGAATCTGTAGCTGATGCCTTTATAAAGAAATTTATTTGTATTTTTGGTACACCGAAGTTAGTATTAACTGACAAAGGAACAAATTTTACTAGTAAATTGTTGAAACAAGTAGCTAAAAGATTTAAATTTACAAAGATTGAAACAACGGCATTTTCGCCTCAATCAAATGGCTCATTAGAAAGAGCACATCATCCTCTTTGCGAGTATTTAAAAAATTTTGTTACAAAGAAAATTGAATGGGATGAATTACTTGAATTTGCACAATTTCATTATAATAATTTCATTATTATAATTGCTCGAAAAAATTTGATTAATTCTAAGATTAAATCGAAAGAATATTACGATCGATATGTAAATCCAATGGAATTAAAAATTGGAGAAAAAGTTTGGTTAATAAAAGAGCCAAAACCTGGAAAGTTAGAAAAAGATCATAATTTAGGACCTTTTGAAGTCTTAAAAGTAAATGAAAAAAGTAACGTAGTTATAAACTATAATGGGAAACCAAAAACTGTTCATATGAATAAATCAGTTCGTTCTCATATATGATACTAAAGTATTTTTCTTTCTAGGAACACTGAGCGATATGATCTCCAAAATTATTCTCATTTTTACAATTCTTAAAGTCACTCAAGCATTGGTGGGTTTTGATTGTGGCACTTCGGATCCAATCATTAACACTTATTCGTTACTGGATTCTGGAGAATGTGATTTTCATCAGGAAAGTGTGAATACAACAAACACTACGATACAACTGTTACAACTGGCAGAATTTAGAAAGATTAAAGTAATTCAATGTAAAATAGTTATAATGCGAACTGTATTTCATTGTGGTATGTTTAGTCATATAAGTATAGTAGAACATGGTGAACAACAGTATATTTATGATATAAGTTATGAAAAATGTAAAAATATCCATGAAACGGGAATATTTAAATATGATAATTTCCATACGATTGCTGACTTAAAAATAAATTCAACTAAATCGGTTGGATTAGAGTTTGCGGGTAATATTAAAGAAAAAAGTTGTACAGGTAGTACATATTCAGATAGTTTGGTCTATGGAGTAATGTGGTAGTACAGGGAATGATAACAATAACATTATTACAAGAATTTGCAGATGTGAATTTGGATAATGATAGAATTAGATTAAGTTCAGGGACAGTTTGTAAATTTTCCGAGCAGCATTGTATAGACATACAAGCTAGCCATTCATTTTGGTTAAATTCTTATAATAATAATAATGGTTTTCAGAGTAAGTATGATATATTATACAGGGGATTAGCTACAAAATTACAATCACAAAACCATGAAACAATTTACACTTTAAGTACTAGAGACATATCTTTTGCGTTATCAATTAAAGAAAAGTTTAGTGTATGTAATAGAATTTTGATTAAAACTGAGCATCCAAAATTATTTATTTACGAACAAACTGATAATGAATTAATGTTTCAAGAAGATGTTCAAAGCAAAAAAACTACAGTTGATTACGATCTCTTTACGTATATGAATTCGAAGTTTGTCTATGTGGAAAAACATTTTAAGATTCAAATTAAAAATTTATATTTAAATATTTTGAAAGAAAAATATGAGTTGGAAAAAAAGGTCATTCAAAACTCCTTATCCATTGCTTCCTTATCACCTGACGAATTTGCCTATAATATTATGCAAAAATCTGGTTATATAGCTAGATTAGCAGGAGAAGCTGTGCATATAATACAGTGTTTGCCAAGAGAAGTTATAATAAAACATTTAGATTATTGCTATATGCAATTGCCTGTGTTGGTGGGAAATAAAACCATGTTTCTCACACCAAAAACACATATATTGTTAAATAAAGGAACTCAAATAAATTGTAACTCTATTGTACCTCAGTACTATAAAATTGCAAATAATTGGATAAATCTTACCCCAGCTCCGAGGAAAAGCAACAATTTGATTAAAATTTTAAAGGCGTCGAATAAAATTTCTTGGCAACCAGAGGGTCTAGCTTCACTAGCGACTAGTGGAATCTATTCTCAAGAAGATCTTCAGCAATTACAACAACATATTATGTTTCCGATGGAGAGAGCTTCGTTGCTAAATACGATTGCAAGAGGGATGCAAGGGGAAGAGACTGTCCAAGGAGGAAGCATAAGTAATTTATTAACAGAAGATACGTTAACAAATATCGCTGAAAACACTTGGCATAAATTTGTTGATAAATTGACGAAATTTGGTTCAATTAGTTCAGCAATAATTATGATATTTGTTATTATTCATATTTTTAAAATCACCATAGATATTTTGATACGTGGTTACAAGCTGCATGCTATATATGGATGGACAATTCATTTATTAGGAGCTGTATTTAGCTCTATTACTCATTTGCTAGTAGTAATGAGAGAAGATAGACGAAGACCAGAGGTGAACAGTTTAACAGAAGACCATATCCAATTACAAGAAGTAATTGTTAAAAAAGGTAATAAGGCAGAAACGAATTTGAATGATGAAAAATCCTTAATTAATCCTATACATTTATCCAATCCAAATGATGAAAATGTAAAAATTGACCTTAATTCGAGCTCGCATGTAGAGTTATTTTCATTAAAATTATTATGAATTTTTTAAAAATGTGATTCTACATAATAGGTAATGGTAATAATAGATAAATATTTTTAGTATAATATTGGATGTGATAAATAGATGCGTTAAGTTTTAAGTCTTGTTTGTAACATAGTATAGTATGTAATATTTATAGAATTATTTTAAGATTTAATTGTAAAAGTAATTTAAGATAAGATTTGTTAGAATTTAAATAGTAGTTGCTATTTTGTCAATAGACAACTATCTAGTTGTGGGGATGTTACGTCTTACGTAAATGCTGAGTATGCGTGTCGACAGGTATTGCCGAAAGTATGAAAGATGCTGAGTGCATGAGTTAAGTAGAGCACCCGAGTCAATGAGTTGGCTTGAAATACTTATTGCTTTAGTTTTATATCGAGAACGCGACATGAGCTCTGCTACGACGTATCCATACGTCGACAGTAGCCATCGCGATTAATTTATATATCATATTCTTATAAAATTAGTGAATAAAGCAAGTGACATTTTAAAATAACAATTGAGTTATTATTTATTGATTCCTGCACACGTCGGACTACACAGAGTAACAGCAGAGGTTCATCAACTGGGAATTAAAACAAGTAAGTAAAAACTAATTAAACTTCCTAGCTGAAATTTAGACTTAACAGGTTATTTTCGGGAAATTTCCGTATTTTTGGTATGTCAACTTTGAACCTCTGTATCTTCTCTATCGTTCATCCGGATATAAGCATTATTATACTTGTACAATGCAGTAGAGCGAATTTCGGTAGGATTAACCGCCTTCGAGATATTTGCTTACAAACAATGTTTGGTCACTTTCGGGAAATTTCCGTATTTTTGTTATGTCAACTTTGAAACACTATCTTCTCTATCGTTGATACGAATATAGGCATTTTTACACTTGTTTCAAAGCTCTCGCTTTTTGCTTATCAATGGAGTACAGCAAATTTGGGTAGGATTAACCACCTGCGAGATATTTGCTTCCAAACATTCTTTGGTCATTTTCAGGAAATTTTCGTATTTTTGGTTTGTCAAGTTTGAACCTCTGTATCTTTTCAATCGGTCATCCAATTACAGGCATTTTGATACTTGTTTTAAAGCTCACGCTCTCAGCTTTTCAGTGCAGTAGAGCGAATTTCGGTAGGATTAACCGCCTTCGAGATATTTGCTTACAAACAATGTTTGGTCACTTTCGGGAAATTTCCGTATTTTTGTTATTTCAACTTTGAAACACTATCTTCTCTATCGTTGATACGAATATAGGCATTTTTACACTTGTTTGAAAGCTCTCGCTTTTTGCTTATCAATGGAGTACAGCAAATTTGGGTAGGATTAACCACCTGCGAGATATTTGCTTCCAAACATTCTTCGGTCATTTTCAGGAAATTTTCGTATTTTTGGTTTGTCAAGTTTGAACCTCTGTATCTTTTCAATCGATCATCCAATTACAGGCATTTTGATACTTGTTTTAAAGCTCACGCTCTCAGCTTTTCAGTGCAGTAGAGCGAATTTCGGTAGGATTAACCGCCTTCGAGATATGTGCTTACAAACAATGTTTGGTCACTTTCGGGAAATTTCCGTATTTTTGTTATTTCAACTTTGAAACACTATCTTCTCTATCGTTGATACGAATATAGGCATTTTTACACTTGTTTGAAAGCTCTCGCTTTCAGCTTTTCAATGGAGTAGAGCAAATTTGGGTAGGATTAATCACCTGCCAGATATTTGCTTCCAAACATTCTGTGGTCATTTTCAGGAAATTTTCGTATTTTTGGTTTGTCAAATTTGAACCTCTGTATCTTCTCAATCGTTCATCCGATTACAGGCATTTTGATATTCGTTTTAAAGCTCTCGCTTTCGGCTTTTCAATGCAGTAGAGCAAATTTCGGTTGGATCAACCACCTTCGAGATATTTGCTTACAAAAATTGTTTGGTCACTTTCGGGAAATTTCCGTATTTTTGTTATGTCAACTTTGAAACACTATCTTCTCTATCATTGATACGAATATAGGCATTATTATACTCGTTTCAAAGCTCTCGCTCTCAGCTTTTCAGTCTAGTAGAGCAAATTTCAGTAGGATTGACCGCCTACGAGATATTTGCTTCAAGAGATTGTTTGGACATTTTCGGGAATTTCCGTATTTTTGGTATGTCATCTTTGAACCTCGGTATCATCTCTATCCTTGATCCGAATGTAGCCATTTTTATACTCGTTTTAAAGCTATCGCTCTCATCTTTTCAGTGCAATAGAGCAAATTTTGGTAGGATTAACCGCCTTCGAGATATTTGCTTACAAACATTGTTTGGTCACTTTCGGTGAAATTTCCGTATTTTTTTTATGTCAACTTTGAAACACTATCTTCTCTATCATTGATACGAATATAGGCATTTTATACTTGTTTGAAAGCTCTCGCTCTCAGCTTTTCAGTCTAGTAGAATAAATTTCAGTAGGATTGACCGCCTACGAGATATTTGCTTCAAGAGATTGTTTGGACATTTTCGGGAAATTTCCGTATTTTTGGTATGTCATCTTTGAACCTCGGTATCATCTCTATCCTTGATCCGAATGTAGCCATTTTTATACTCGTTTTAAATGCTATCGCTCTCAGCTTTTCAACGGAGTAGAGCAAATTTGGGTAGGATTAACCGCCCGCGAGATATTTGCTTCCAACCATTCGTTGCTCATTTTCAGGATATTTTCTTATTTTTGGTTTGTCAAGTTTGAACCTCTGTATCTTTTCAATCGGTCATCCAATTACAGGCATTTTGATGCTTGTTTTAAAGCTCACGCTCTCAGCTTTTCAGTGCAGTAGAGCGAATATCGGTAGGATTAACCGCCTTCGAGATATGTGCTTACAAACAATGTTTGGTCACTTTCGGGAAATTTCCGTATTTTTGTTATTTCAACTTTGAAACACTATCTTCTCTATCGTTGATACGAATATAGGCATTTTTACACTTGTTTGAAAGCTCTCGCTTTCAGCTTTTCAATGGAGTAGAGCAAATTTGGGTAGGATTAACCACCTGCGAGATATTTGCTTCCAAACATTCTGTGGTCATTTTCAGGAAATTTTCGTATTTTTGGTTTGTCATCTTTGAACCTCGGTATCATCTCTATCCTTGATCCGAATGTAGCCATTTTTATACTCGTTTTAAAGCTATCGCTCTCATCTTTTCAGTGCAATAGAGCAAATTTTGGTAGGATTAACCGCCTTCGAGATATTTGCTTACAAACATTGTTTGGTCACTTTGGTGAAATTTCCGTATTTTTTTTATGTCAACTTTGAAACACTATCTTCTCTATCATTGATACGATTATAAGCATTTTTATACTTGTTTGAATGCTCTCGCTCTCAGCTTTTCAACGGAGTAGAGCAAATTTGGGTAGGATTAACCGCCCGCGAGATATTTGCTTATTTTTTGGTTTGTCAACTTTGAACCTCTGTATCTTCTCAATCGTTCATCCGATTACAGGCATTTTGATACTCGTTTTAAAGCTCTCGCTTTCGGCTTTTCAATGCAGTAGAGCAAATTTCGGTTGGATCAACCACCTTCGAGATATTTGCTTACAAAAATTGTTTGGTCACTTTCGGGAAATTTCCGTATTTTTGTTATGTCAACTTTGAAACACTATCTTCTCTATCATTGATACGAATATAGGCATTATTATACTCGTTTCAAAGCTCTCGCTCTCAGCTTTTCAGTCTAGTAGAATAAATTTCAGTAGGATTGACCGCCTACGAGATATTTGCTTCAAGAGATTGTTTGGACATTTTCGGGAAATTTCCGTATTTTTGGTATGTCATCTTTGAACCTCGGTATCATCTCTATCCTTGATCCGAATGTAGCCATTTTTATACTCGTTTTAAAGCTATCGCTCTCATCTTTTCAGTGCAATAGAGCAAATTTTGGTAGGATTAACCGCCTTCGAGATATTTGCTTACAAACATTGTTTGGTCACTTTGGTGAAATTTCCGTATTTTTTTTATGTCAACTTTGAAACACTATCTTCTCTATCATTGATACGAATATAGGCATTTTTACACTTGTTTGAAAGCTCTCGCTTTCAGCTTTTCAATGGAGTAGAGCAAATTTGGGTAGGATTAACCACCTGCGAGATATTTGCTTCCAAACATTCTGTGGTCATTTTCAGGAAATTTTCGTATTTTTGGTTTGTCAACTTTGAACCTCTGTATCTTCTCAATCGTTCATCCGATTACAGGCATTTTGATACTCGTTTTAAAGCTCCCGCTCTCAGCTTTTCCGTGCAATGGAGCAAATACCGATAGGAGCAACCACCTTCGAGATATTTGCTTCCAAACAGTGTTTGGTGATTTTCGGGAAATTTCGGTATTTATGGTATGTCAACTTTGAACCTATGTATCTTCTCTATCGTTCATCAGGATATAAGCATTATTATACTTGTACGATGCAGTAGAGCAAATTTCGGTAGGATTAACCGCCTTTGAGATATTTGCTTCCAAACATTCTTTGGTCATTTTCGGGAAATTTCCGTATTTTTGGTATGTCAACTTTGAACCTATGTATCTTCTCTATCGTTCATCCGGATATAAGCATTATTATACTTGTACAATGCAGTAGAGCGAATTTCGGTAGGACTAACCGCCTTCGAGATATTTGCTTACAAACAATGTTTGGTCACTTTCGGGAAATTTCGGTATTTTTGTTATGTCAACTTTGAAACACTATCTTCTCTATCATAGATACGTATATAGGCATTTTTACACTTGTTTGAAAGCTCTCGCTTTCAGCTTTCCAATGGAGTAGAGCAAATTTGGGTAGGATTAACCACCTGCGAGATATTTGCTTCCAAACATTCTTTGTTCATTTTCAGGAAATTTTCGTATTTTTGGTTTGTCAACTTTGAACCTCTGTATCTTCTCAATCGTTCATCCGATTACAGGCATTTTGATACTCGTTTTAAAGCTCTCGCTTTCGGCTTTTTAATGCAGTAGAGCAAATTTCGGTAGGATTAACCGCCTTTGAGATATTTGCTTACAAACATTCTTTGGTCATTTTCGGGAAATTTCCGTATTTTTGGTATGTCAACTTTGAACCTATGTATCTTCTCTATCGTTCATCCGGATATAAGCATTATTATACTTGTACAATGCAGTAGAGCGAATTTCGGTAGGATTAACCGCCTTCGAGATATTTGCTTACAAACATTGTTTGGTCACTTTTGTGAAATTTCCGTATTTTTTTTATGTCAACTTTGAAACACTATCTTCTCTATCATTGATACGAATATAGGCATTTTTACACTTGTTTGAAAGCTCTCGCTTTCAGCTTTTCAATGGAGTAGAGCAAATATGGGTAGGATTAACCACCTGCGAGATATTTGCTTCCAAACATTCTGTGGTCATTTTCAGGAAATTTTCGTATATTTGGTTTGTCAACTTTGAACCTCTGTATCTTCTCAATCGTTCATCCGATTACAGGCATTTTGATACTCGTTTTAAAGCTCTCGCTTTCGGCTTTTCAATGCAGTAGAGCAAATTTCGGTTGGATCAACCACCTTCGAGATATTTGCTTACAAAAATTGTTTGGTCACTTTCGGGAAATTTCCGTATTTTTGTTATGTCAACTTTGAAACACTATCTTCTCTATCATTGATACGTATATAGGCATTTTTACATTTGTTTGAAAGCTCACGCTCTCAGCTTTTCAGTGCAGTAGAGCGAATATCGGTAGGATTAACCACCTTCGAGATATTTGCTTACAAACAATTCTGTGGTCATTTTCAGGAAATTTTCGTATATTTGGTTTGTCAACTTTGAACCTCTGTATCTTCTCAATCGTTCATCCGATTACAGGCATTTTGATACTCGTTTTAAAGCTCTCGCTTTCGGCTTTTCAATGCAGTAGAGCAAATTTCGGTTGGATCAACCACCTTCGAGATATTTGCTTACAAAAATTGTTTGGTCACTTTCGGGAAATTTCCGTATTTTTGTTATGTCAACTTTGAAACACTATCTTCTCTATCATTGATACGAATATAGGCATTATTATACTCGTTTCAAAGCTCTCGCTCTCAGCTTTTCAGTCTAGTAGAGCAAATTTCAGTAGGATTGACGGCCTACGAGATATTTGCTTCAAGAGATTGTTTGGACATTTTCGGGAAATTTCCGTATTTTTGGTATGTCATCTTTGAACCTCGGTATCATCTCTATCCTTGATCCGAATGTAGCCATTTTTATACTCGTTTTAAAGCTATCGCTCTCATCTTTTCAGTGCAATAGAGCAAATTTTGGTAGGATTAACCGCCTTCGAGATATTTGCTTACAAACATTGTTTGGTCACTTTGGTGAAATTTCCGTATTTTTTTTATGTCAACTTTGAAACACTATCTTCTCTATCATTGATACGATTATAAGCATTTTTATACTTGTTTGAATGCTCTCGCTCTCAGCTTTTCAACGGAGTAGAGCAAATTTGGGTAGGATTAACCGCCCGCGAGATATTTGCTTCCAACCATTCGTTGCTCATTTTCAGGATATTTTCTTATTTTTGGTTTGTCAAGTTTGAACCTCTGTATCTTTTCAATCGGTCATCCAATTACAGGCATTTTGATGCTTGTTTTAAAGCTCACGCTCTCAGCTTTTCAGTGCAGTAGAGCGAATATCGGTAGGATTAACCACCTTCGAGATATTTGCTTACAAACATTCTGTGGTCATTTTCAGGAAATTTTCGTATTTTTGGTTTGTCAAATTTGAACCTCTGTATCTTCTCAATCGTTCATCCGATTACAGGCATTTTGATATTCGTTTTAAAGCTCTCGCTTTCGGCTTTTCAATGCAGTAGAGCAAATTTCGGTTGGATCAACCACCTTCGAGATATTTGCTTACAAAAATTGTTTGGTCACTTTCGGGAAATTTCCGTATTTTTGTTATGTCAACTTTGAAACACTATCTTCTCTATCATTGATACGAATATAGGCATTATTATACTCGTTTCAAAGCTCTCGCTCTCAGCTTTTCAGTCTAGTAGAGCAAATTTCAGTAGGATTGACCGCCTACGAGATATTTGCTTCAAGAGATTGTTTGGACATTTTCGGGAAATTTCCGTATTTTTGGTATGTCATCTTTGAACCTCGGTATCATCTCTATCCTTGATCCGAATGTAGCCATTTTTATACTCGTTTTAAAGCTATCGCTCTCATCTTTTCAGTGCAATAGAGCAAATTTTGGTAGGATTAACCGCCTTCGAGATATTTGCTTACAAACATTGTTTGGTCACTTTCGGGAAATTTCCGTATTTTTGTTATGTCAACTTTGAAACACTATCTTCTCTATCGTTGATACGAATATAGGCATTTTTACACTTGTTTGAAAGCTCTCGCTTTCAGCTTTTCAATGGAGTAGAGCAAATTTGGGTAGGATTAACCACCTGCGAGATATTTGCTTCCAAACATTCTGTGGTCATTTTCAGGAAATTTTCGTATTTTTGGTTTGTCAACTTTGAACCTCTGTATCTTCTCAATCGTTCATCCGATTACAGGCATTTTGATACTCGTTTTAAAGCTCTCGCTTTCGGCTTTTCAATGCAGTAGAGCAAATTTCGGTTGGATCAACCACCTTCGAGATATTTGCTTACAAAAATTGTTTGGTCACTTTCGGGAAATTTCCGTATTTTTGTTATGTCAACTTTGAAACACTATCTTCTCTATCATTGATACGAATATAAGGCATTATTATACTCGTTTTAAATCGGCTTTAATCAGTCAGTAGAGCAAATTTCGGTAGGATTAACCGCCTTTGAGATATTTGCTTCAAACATTCTTTGGTCATTTTCGGGAAATTTCCGTATTTTTGGTATGTCAACTTTGAACCTATGTATCTTCTCTATCGTTCATCCGGAATAAAGCATTATTAACTTGTACAATGCAGTAGAGCGAATTTCGGTAGGATTAACCGCCTTCGAGATATTTGCTTACAAACATTGTTTGGTCACTTTCGGGAAATTTCCGTATTTTTGTTATGTCAACTTTGAAACACTATCTTCTCTATCATTGATACGAATATAGGCATTTTTTACACTTGTTTGAAAGCTCTCGCTTTCAGCTTTTCAATGGAGTAGAGCAAATATGGGTAGGATTAAACACCTGCGAGATATTTGCTTCCAAACATTCTGTGGTCATTTTCAGGAAATTTTCGTATATTTGGTTTGTCAACTTTGAACCTCTGTATCTTCTCAATCGTTCATCCGATTACAGGCATTTTGATACTCGTTTTAAAGCTCTCGCTTTCGGCTTTTCAATGCAGTAGAGCAAATTTCGGTTGGATCAACCACCTTCGAGATATTTGCTTACAAAAATTGTTTGGTCACTTTCGGGAAATTTCCGTATTTTTGTTATGTCAACTTTGAAACACTATCTTCTCTATCATTGATACGTATATAGGCATTTTTACATTTGTTTGAAAGCTCACGCTCTCAGCTTTTCAGTGCAGTAGAGCGAATTTCGGTAGGATTAACCGCCTTCGAGATATTTGCTTACAAACAATGTTTGGTCACTTTCGGGAAATTTTGGTATTTTTGTTATGTCAACTTTGAAACACTATCTTCTCTATCATTGATACGTATATAGGCATTTTTACACTTGTTTGAAAGCTCTCGCTTTCAGCTTTTCAATGGAGTAGAGCAAATTTGGGTAGGATTAACCGCCTTCGAGATATTTGCTTACAAACATTGTTTGGTCATTTTCGGGAAATTTCCGTATTTTTGGTATGTCAACTTTGAAACACTATCTTCTCTATCGTTGATACGAATATAGGCATTTTTATACTCGTTTTAAAGCTCTCGCTCTCATCTTTTCAGTGCAGTAGATCAAATTTGTGTATGATTAACGGCCTTCCAGATATTTGCTTTCAAAAATTGTTGGGTCATTGTCGGGAATTTCCGTTTTTTTGGTATGTCAACTTTGAATCTCTATACCTTCTCTATCGTTCATCCGGATATAGGCATTATTACACTCATTTTAAAGATCTCGCTCTCAGCTTTTTAATGTAGTAGAAAAAATTTTGGTAGGATTTTTTTTTATTTAAGCCTAGAAGTCCCTTAGGGGGGACTTATTGCGTACAAAATAATTTTACAAATTGTATCGATATCTGAACATCTATATCTTCCCTATCTACTGGGAGCTTCGACCGGTGATATTGGTTGAGTCAAAGGAGATTCAACGACCGTTCACAATAACAACATTTGCAGCACGGCAAGTATAGCGTTATGATCAGTCAATCACTGTCCTCCGTCAGAGTCGTATTAACATCTTGCGACTCTGCGGATTGTTGTATTCCGAGACTCTGCCGAAATGTAAGGCTGTAGTTTTTAGTTTTGTTTAACATTATTCTGTTTTTAACTTTTTTATTTATTTGAATGATTTTGAATAATCTATTTGGTTTTTGATTTGTGTTTTAGCGCCGGTTTTCGTGGTTGATAAATTCTTGTTTCTAATGTTTTAAGTGTAAAAATTGTATTTTTACGGAATTTTTTTTCTATTATTTTTTATTTTTTGGATTTTGCAACTTTTTTGATTTTAAATGAATTTTTCTGATATTTTACAGCCCTGAAGAGGGCCGTAATGTCTCGAAACCTCGGCAAGCAAAAAAAATATACGTAGCTCGAAGAGATGCATAAAATCTTATTTCTTTACTAATTTTAGGTACGATTATGCAGCACGCGATACAAAATCAATAATGTACTTCACATAAGAAAATTACAAAAATTTTGAAATGGACACATGAGACACGGCACACCACGTCGTTGCTGACTCATCGCTACGCTCTGGCACTATTTACACGCCGTGCAATAACGGGCCACTTAGGTCACATGTATCGTAATGTACTATTCTCTCAACTTTTTTATTTATGTGATTTTAGTTCAAATGCCGCAGGTTTTCTCAGCCACTATAATACCAATCAGGCTGAAATTATGTGGAAAACTCCAGGATGACTTCCTTTACAGTTTTAGCGGAGTGTAATTTACTAACATAAGGCAAAAGTGAATATTACGTATGTGAACTTATGTAACATTCACTATAATCACTAATATTATGAACTTATGTGTTACTAAATATTTATTTATATGTATACTATATTAATAATCTATATTTTATATAGAGTCTATCAATCTCTCCGAGGCAAGTGTTGGGAAAAACGTAAAATTAATTTTAAACCATTTTTCTTTCTGCTTCAACATTTCGGTGAACACTGTCACCCTCTTCAGGAGAATTGTCAATTTTTATTCGAATAAATCTAACGATGAAGTACATGCAGAGGAGCACAAGGAGGAGCGAGAATCAAGGAGACGGACACTGTTATTTTTCCGACTTCCTCAGTTACTGTTTCGATAATAAGGAAACAATAGGTGTTAGTCACTTATTGTAATATATTTATTATACTCATTGATTCATTCGAATAAAAATTGACAGTTTTTCTGAAGAGGATGAGAGTGTTCACCGAAACGTTGAAGCAAAAGGAAAAATTGTTTAAAATTAATTTTACCTTTTTCCCAACACTTGCCTCGGAGAGATCGATAGACTCTTTTTAAAATATTAAAAAAAAACACTAAGGACACATTAATATTTCCTTAAAAAACTAACAATTCGCTGAAGACGATGTCAAGGTGTCAAGCTGACCTCCAGGATGACGGGAAATCATCCTCGAGTACATCCTCTAAATACACATTAATATTTCCTTAAAAAACTAAAAATTCCCTGGAGACGATGTCAACATATAACAAAAATCTAAAAATACGTCAAAACTAAACAACTCCCGGAGATGATGTCCAGATGTCAGAGTGACCTCTAGGATGGCGGGAAATCATCCTCGAGACGGTACACTAAGTGTACACACAAATATGTGGGTGTAGATAAAGCGTATAACGGTCGCATATATGATACGCACGTTATCGCCTCTCCGGGCGCATGCCGTATCGAACTGTATTAATACTTATTTGTGTTCTAGATGTTTCCCTTATGCCCCGATCGTACGACGTGCGACGCCGAGAGACGCTACCTTTCGTCCGACTGCCACCGGAGTCACGCTACCCGCGACGACCCGATTGCGAGCCTGGATGACTGCAGCGAGCCAGAGCAGACAGCGACCTCCCGGCACCGACGTGTGACTGTAAGTGCCAAATCTCTCACTCTCGGTATTCGGGCGATCGAGCCCATCTCTCTCTCTCTCTTTCTCTCTCTCTCTCTCTCTCTCTCTCTCTCGTGTAGTGTGCGGTGGAGCACACACGCTCGCTCGCACGAGCCCTGTACATTTTTACTCTCATAATATATTTTCCTAGTTCTCGTACATTCACGCGTATTCACTTATTCGTAACCCCGTCCACTGCCGCCTTCGTCCCGTACATACGCACGGAAACCACGAGCCGGCCGAGCCGTGTTGACCACGAGGAGACTACGACGAGAAACAATAAACGTGGCTGTACTAGCCACGGTTGTACACGACCGATTGCTTCGGGAACGGCAATCGAGCCGTTACAAACGTTATCCTTAAAAAAAATATTAAGTAATTATAAAAGAAGAGGTCACACGGGACAAGGGACACGGCACACGGTCATCGCTTAATATAATATAAGATTTAGATGGTATCTGACTCTATCACTCGAAAGTTTAGTATATAGAAAATGAATCTATCGCTCTACTCGAGTCAAAAAATTCTTTTAAATTATAGGCTCTGCACTGCATATTCTCACAATGGAGATCTGTATTCAGGCAGACCTCAAAAAATAAAAACTAGAGAAATATTCGTTCTAGCTGTCAGAGTGGGCTCCTCAGGAAAAGGAAGCTGTCAGAGCCTTACTGAGGAGTCCACTCTGACAGCTGGGACGAAACGCCAACAGAGAGAAATTTATATTTCCTTCTTATTTATTTTTTGAGGCCTGCCTGCATACAGCTCTCCATTGTGAGAATATGCAATGCAGAGCCTATCATCTAAAATCATTTTTTGACTCGAGTAGAGCGATAGATTCATTTTCTATATAATATAAGATTTTTATATGTTTTAAAAAACAATCCGTGGGTACGGTGTTCGTATTTTTATATCTAACTTTATCAGGCCATAATATTCAAAAACGATCAGCTTGCATAACTTGTATGGATACCAATCTCAAGGCGAAACGATATATTGCATAGAAAATATATATTTTTATATATAATATAGTCAGGAGGGGGGATTATTTATACCACATTTTTCAGCAAATATAAATTATTAATATAGTGTAGTCTGGTGTTATTTTATTACTCGGATGCTGAGTTTTTTTGAGTCAAAGGAATAATTTATTCATGGCTTTGTTGAAATTGTGAGTACTAATATACCATATGCAACGTCGCCCGTAAATTCCAATAATTTTTTTTCTCTTTTCGTCTCTAAATTAGGATTTCCCTTCAGATGGTCCGATAGGAGTTAGATGCTTACATGCACTCTCCTTAAAGTAATTTTTTTAGCCTTTCAGAGAAATCTCTACGATTTTCTCAAGGACTGCTGGTTCGAAAGGAAATTGTAAAGATATCAACGAAATTTCCCATAGCCGAAAGAGAGAGTCGGAAATGCGTGGCACGTGATTTTTCCAAAGATTTTATATTTTTAAATTCCCCACTATCAAGGCAGGTGAATTTATCCCATCTCATAATAGGTTTGGTGACGCAGCTACAAGTTGTAAAACTGCAAGCCGCGTCAGCCGATCCCCTCAGGATGCATCTATGCACATCTGTAATTTTTCGAGTTCTTTTTTCGGAAAATTTGAAATATCTCTTCAATGTTTAATTTAATTAGTATATAAGAATCTAACACTGTTTACTAACAGTTATATTGATAAAAATGTATATAGTTTGTAATTTTGAAGATAAGCTAGAAATTAAGCCGGACTACAAAATGTAGTACCGTTAACAATATTATAATTAATACTATCTACCAAAACTAATAGAGAAAAACATTATTATGTGCAGAAAGGTGGTATGGAAGGGAAAGGGCAACTTAACACCTGAAGTAGAACAGAGGTCGACCTCTAAGAGAGAGCTCGAACCCCAGGAACCCGTACCCCTCCGCCACACTCCCCCAAAAATAGGAAGGCTTAAGGGCCGATGCGTAAGGCGTCGCGGGAAAAATCGATTTCCATTGGAAAATCTCGGAGGGAGGAGTTTCCCGGAGTTTTCCGAAACCGTCAGGTGTAAGCCGTTTAGGTTTTCTCTTTTTGTTAATTAAAAACAAAATAAAAATCGGAACAAGAAAGGTTTCGAAATCAAATACTTTTTCACTCTGCCTAACAAGAATTCACACGCGAATATTTTCCTCGTAAGTTAAGATAATTGAATATCACCAGCCCAGGCTATTGTCTTGCCAAAACAGGCGTAAAAGTGGTGACTGCTAAGGAGCTCTATGGCGCTCCTCAGTAAACACTAAAACCCCGTCGGAAACGTGAGAATTCATACTTTTGACTTAATATATTTTAAAATAATTAAATATACTCTCACTACCTTAATTTTAAGCAGAAGAAAATTATTTTAGTTTTTTTTTATACCATGAAACGTAATATTTTTAGCCTATTGAAGGCTTTGGGATTGCGTTACTAACATCGGCAGTCGCGCTAATCGAGTTGTACTGCATAATAGATCTGCGCATTGTACGTATAAGCAATTTATGCATTGTGCGCACGCATGTGGATGAATGAAATTTTAATTGTATTCTTGGTCAGCTTGAGTATAGCAAAAAGGCATAGACCAAAGGCCTAACAAAAGGTGACCTCTGTTCGATTTTCTTATTTCATTGGCTATTCGATTCAGTATCATTTTCATTCGAGCTTCGTAACAGTAAGGTGCTAAATAAGATTCAGAGGAGCTATGAGTATTTACAAAAGTGACTACTGGAAGATGCCTGTGCTAGCTCAAAAATTGATGGGAGTTTGGCCTTACGACAACCAAAAATACGACAAGTTCATGCGTATCTTTGTATATTTTTCCTTGTACGCACTAATATTACCCTTAGTAAGTGCTGTTCAATATTGTGTTTATGCGTACCTAATGTGCTATTCACGAAAAATCGGTAGCATATTGATATTGGAATTAGAAAAAAATTGTCACATTTTTTAGTTCTTTAACGTAGCTAAAAAAGAAATAGCAATTTTGCACAAGTTATTATTAGCAAAACTTTATTTATTGATATGTTTTTTTACATATTTTTTTTCAAATTCATCGCATTATTTAAATACTTGTTTAGATTGTTTAAGTCAAAATATTAATTTCATCTTTTTGATTAAATGTGATACTCGATTTAAAGTAATGAAAATTTTTTTATTTATGTATTTAAGATCGCATCTCTTTTCAATATTACCGACTTTTACAATATTTACATGTTTATGTTACAAAAGTATTTTTTTTTTAAAGTTATTATTACAAATTATGTAATTACAGGTTTATACCTTGTAAGGTTCAGTTTTGCTATATTGTAATTGTTGTTCTTAATATAATGCACAGTTAATAAGTGCAGCTAAGGTGTAGATTATTTAAGGAGTAGATTTATTTATACATAGACAAAACTCGATGGAAAAAATACAAATAAGTAATTTTACGGTACTTAGAGTGAGAAGTTAGGTTAGTGTAAAAAAGTGTTCTTAAGTAAGTGTTCATCACTTTGAAATGTTTTTTCTATCTGCGAACATACTGCGCTTAAGGGGACTGATACACCTTAAAAAAGTATACATTTTAAAAATTGAATTTTATTTTTTTATTGCATTGAAATTATTTAAATAATGTTTTAGATAATGGTATTAGCTAATAAATAATGTTATCAACATAAAATAATTTTTATATATGCCATATTCCAGGTACAACATCTCTTCGAAGGCCAAAATCCATAAATTCCATTTTTTTTATTCACCGCATACTTTAGTTGAATCTGGGCATCGGAGAGCACTCTGGCAGGTTCAGATCTGCTTTAAAAATATGTGATTTCTAGATGAGTGTGGGGATTTTCAAATAATTAAGATTTAAAAAAGTTACATACAATTTATTACAAAAGTGAATTAAAAAATATAAAAAGTTATGAATATTTTTCTTGAATTCAATATTTTTCTTGAATCACACTCATCTGGAAACTACGCGTTTTTAAAGCAGATCTAGACCTGCCAGAGTGCTCTCCGATGCCTAGATTCAACTAAAGTCTGCGGTGAATGAAAAAAATGAAACGCATGGATTTTGGCCTTCGAAAACATGTTGTACCTGGAATATGGCATATATAAAAATTGTTTTATGTTGATAACATTATTTATTAGCTAGTGCCATTATTTAAAACATTATTCAAACAATTTCAAGTTAATAAAAAAATAAAATTCAATTTTTAAGATTTATACTTTTTTAATTCGGTAAGTGTAAGTGAGAGCGGAAAACAAACTTGTGTTTTCACCATACCACGCGTAAAGCGCGTACTGTAGCGCCTTATGAAGGGGGCTAAAGTATGCCATGTAGCAGAATTAGAAAACAAATGCATAACTATACTCGTGTAACCTCAATGTCATCTTTTCAAATGATTCTTTTTAATATTGATTGCAATATATAGTCTATTTATAAATCTATATACTATAAAAGTATATCTAATATAAAAAGTTTATTAGTTAACAGTTTATGTAAAGATACTCAAGAAGTTTGAAATTGAAATAAAATTTCGTTTCCCTTTTATGCTGTGTTTATCTATATAATAAATAATAAAAATTTAAATGCACTAATTTTTTTTTTAAAGTAACACTTTTACTTTATGATTTATAACGAGTTATACATATTGCGTCACTTCTGGCATTGTAATTTAGAAAAATTATTAGATTCTTTATTAAAAATTATGAAAAATCAAATGCTGTTCATCGACATTTTTAAAAAGAAGGTTTAAGCTTTCTCATATTTCATTTTCTGTTACAAGAAACCATACAAATTTTTTCTCTTACTATATTCTGGCACCAAATTTTTACGTATTTACTTTTATTAAATTTTATATGATTGGCTATAATTTTGAATTTAGCATTTCCGAATTTAATATGTGTTTCGGCGTGCGCTGGCCAGCAGCACCCGCTTCGCTCGGGCCGCCAATGCCACGGCGCCGAAAACCATCATTCAACTCCCAACTACGGGCTTCGCTTTCAAGCAAATGAAAATTTTTAGATTTTATAGGTATTATTACTTTTTAGTGAACGCACTTTATGCCTGATGTGGTGAAATGTAGTATATGCACCTTGGGAGTAAACCGAACAAAGTAGGCACTGCGTGAAGTTATATGAGGTGCATAATGTGCTATTTCATTTAATCGAACGAATTTTTTATTATACTCATTTATGTTACGTCCTTACATGACGTTCAGAATGCATGCATTTTCAAATATGTAATAAATTTGTTATTGATTTTATTTCGATTACTTTATGAAACGCGTCACGAAGGGAACTCCCTTTTGGCTACCGTTTGCACGTTCACAGCCTCCGGGAAAGGGATATTAGAAACGAGATATCGGGAATACATAATGACATCGTGAAATTCTAGCAAGCACGAAACGTATATTTTAATGGATAACAGAAAGGAGGTTACCTCGAAAGTAAAAGTTAGTAATGACTAGTAAAAGTTAGTAGTGAATGGCGGCGGGTCACTGAACCCGATGTATCCTCAGCTGCGGTGCGGTGACTTCGGAGATCAGTAGGCGAGGTTAATGACTCATTGAGTGTTTCTTTCTAGTATTTCTCCTGCAGCGTTTGGGCTCACTGGTTGTTTCCTTCTCACTTCATACGTATGTTTAACTCGGCAGCAGATTGAATGTTAGTGCGATTCGAAAGAGACTGATACACTGGCGTTTGTTTTTCCGATCGGACCCGAAAGGAGCAGAGCTTCGCTCTTTTTACACACTGTCATTCGACTGTTGATCTCGCCCTTCCAGATACGGGGTTTATATACTCCCTCAGAATCAGTGGCATTTGCGGCGGCTGCCGATTACAGTATTTCTACAATTTGATATAAATTGAATGGCTAATAATTTTGCCCTGCGTGATATTCACGAAATAATTTTCTCATGGTGTATCGCAAATGTTTCTTATCGATGGGTCACGTGCCCGTGTGACAGGCGTAGTGCTAGGGATCTTTATTTTTCCTCGGCTTGCGCACAATTATATTCTTATTTATGGGTGTCCGATGTGCACCTGCTTTCTTCGGCGGTGGTGATTTCCTAATTTCGAGCCGTTCGTGAAGCTGCGTGTATGACAATCCCATCTCCATACGCTTAGACTCCTGCCGCTGTTGCTGCGCTCTTTCAGTTTTAAGTCTCGGCTCGAGCGGCGAACCGAGTGCTCGTTGGTATTTATCGACGAGGCGCGGAGCTGATTTTTTGAATTGCCGTGTTGAGGCTTGGTCGCCCAACTGAATCCTCATAGGCATACTCATTATTAATTCGCACATTCATATGAATTCATTTAGTTCCTCCGGCACGTGTCTTCAACTTATTTTTTCCTTCGTAATGAAATTTCGCGTTTCATTTCATTAACTTGCTTTCGAAAAACAAAAATGAATATATTTAAATCGGATGAAAAGCAGCTTACAAGAAATAATGTAATTTATCTTTTCCAAAAAGAAACTATGAAATAGTTACTAACGTTTCTACATTATCAATAAAAAAACTTTTGTTAATAAATAAATGAATGTTTCTAACTTCTAATTTGATCATTCGATTACTTTAAAAAAATTATATTAATACAGAATAATAATGCTTACACTCTGCTCAAATTTCAAGTTATTTTCTTTACTAGGATTGCAATTAAAATACTAAAACTGAAAAAAAAAATAGAATTGGGATAGTCCACATTTAGGAGAATAAAATAGCTTCAATTAATTTATAAGTTAAAAAAATAGTTGAGATTTCAAATCTCTTGGACTATTTTTATGCGTAGCTTGCGAAACTTAATAGATTCTGAAATATGGAAATTTACACTATTTTCGAAATATTTTGTCTTGATCCCCAGACAGTCTCCCGAACAGCATAACCTTATAAATGCCACTGAAGGTATTAGTACATGCTATCCTTTGCTTTTTCTCTGTTATCGTTCTCACATAACCATTATAAACCAAAACTCCCTTGTTAGTCTGAACCGCCCGCTTTCGTCATTATATGATTCCCTTCTTGCTGTGATTAAAGTCTGAACAACGTCGCAAAGTCAATTTTTATTGAGGCAAAATGGCATTTAAATAACTTTTCCAAAAAAAACTAAATAAATAAAATAAAATAATAAAAAAAATAAATAAAATAAAATAATAAAATAAAAATAAAATAAAATAAAATAATAAAATAAAATTAAAATAAAATAAAATAATAAAATAAAACTAAAATAAAATAAAATAATAAAATAAAAATAAAATAAAATAAAATAATAAAATAAAAATAAAATAAAATAAAATAATAAAATAATAATTAAATGCCATATCTCACGCCATAGGTTCATTCCTTAAATGATTCCGTAATGGTATAAATGCGTACATACATAAGGGTATCCTCATGGAAATAATTTCAATTTCCCAATTGTAAAACTGTTTTCGATTCTTTTATTCATCTAAATACATGTACGAAAGTGCTACAGACATTAAACATACCTTACGTCATTTTCAGGGTATTCGACTTGTACAAGAAATAGGTGTTAATACAGATATAGTAATAGAAAATTTAGTTGGACAAATGTATTTGCATGCTGGCGTCATCAAGTTCTCAATGACCATAATTTTCAGAAAGAAAGTTCGTATACACGAATACACTTGTTGATAACTTTCTGATTATCTCAAATTCCAATATTTAAATCCATTATTAATATTTCTAGCATAAGCAAATATACAATTTGATAGCGAGAGACTGGTCAATGACGACTGATGAAGAAGAATTGAAAATCATGGAAAAACACGCATCTATTGGTCGAGCTATTTCCTTGGCTTACTTACGTAATATAAAAATTTATTGTTGTATATCACTACATGGCGTAAATCTGCACATATGCCAGGCGCGAATCTCGGTGGTAGCTGATACCGTATGATATATCACGATACCAATGCCGGTCATAATATCCTAAAAAATTATTTACAATTATTTACGTTCGATACTAGTATCGTATGTAAATCATATGTATTCAAATTTCGAAAGACTTAAAACATTTGCAAGCATTTCATAATTATGATGAAAAAGTTTGTTGTTCTAGTACCGCAAGCATGTTTCTCATGGTTCCTACGGTTAAGCCATTGCTTGACTACGTTATACCACTGGAGAATGCTAGCAGACCCGCGGTTCTTCCTTACTATATGGAGTACGGTATCGACCAAAGAAAATATTATAATATACTACTGATTAAAGGTATTATAGCTGGAATGTTGTCCATGACAGTCTTTATTACATATGATATGGCCTTTGCAATGTCTACTCAACATGTTTGTAGTTTATTTGACATAATCGAGTGAGTATTTACGAATACTTATAAAGCTATATATTTTAGTTCTTTTTAAATGTTTAATTTTCTGTATAAAAACATATGATTAATAGCACTATGCATATAGCCTTCGTTTAGAAAGAGCTTCTAACTTAAAAGATCGTTTGGGAAAATCCATAGATTTCATAAATTACGAAAAGAGCGTGTTTCGTCTCATCAAAAAAGCGATTGATTTGCATCAGATTGTTATTGAGTAATGGCATTTCATAATCTATACATTTGCCAAGCAATTGGCATGCGAATCAACTGTCATTAACTATAATATATAATTTTGTTTCAATTCAGAAATGTCATTACACTCGAAAATACTTATAACTTGAACTGGTTTTTTATTCTACTTCTGAACACTGTGGCACTCGGTGCTATGGCCCTTGTTGTGAGTTTTGCTTCAAATAACAGTATAGGTATATATTAGTTATTTTCTTTCATTTACAGTATACGTTTACCAGTACTTTACTTTTCAGGTATTAATGAAACTTGGTCAATGGGATGAGTTATTCAGGTACAGCATGTTCTTTATAGCCATCTTCGTTCATAAATACTTTATATTCTTACCTGGACAAAAAATCATCAACTATAGCTTGAAAGTTTTTGAGAGTAGGTAAGAATATTTCAGTCATATATAGTTATTTTATAAGTTAAGACCCAAATTTTTTTTCAATCTATTCAATTCTAGTTACGCTTCTGATTGGTATAATTTTCCACCAAGGTGCAAAGTATTAATTCAATTTATGATGTTGAGAAGCTTAAAACCATTAGGTTTGACCGGTGGAAAGATGTTCTTATTATGTATGGAAACGTATTCCTCTGTAAGTAAATCCTAATGCTATTAAAAATAAAAAATATATCTCAGAAATTAATTAATTTATCAATTTTTAAGATGCTGAAAGCAGGGATGTCTTACTTCACTGTATTTGCAAGTACGCAATCGTATTAATCGAAGATTAAAGATCATTCATAAAGATGTAAAAGCTACATAGAGGATATGTATAAAGTGTACATAAGATTTTTCAAAACATCTTATTGTATCCCAGCAAAGTATTATAAGAAATGAATTACTGTCTACAAAAGAATTTGCATTCATACTTTATTTAAAAAATTTATATGTAGATAAGTGCGTGTACTAGATTGATTTTGTTACGATTGCTCGAAGAGATGCATAACTGTTTTCTCCTTACATCTTAAACAACGTTCGAGCAACAAAAGCATATTACAGATCGATTTTGTCTTTATCCCTCGGTGATTATTCACTAACAGGTTCAGCCCGGCTAATATATAAGCCAATGATGACTGATAATTAAAGTAACAGAGACAATAGCCAAACATTTTTTTTACTTCATGACAGTAAAAAATTGGCTATATTTTTTAATAATTCATGAGTCATATGTAGGTCATGCTGTGTTGAACTTGTTAATCTTATTGGAAGAATCGACGCATCTCTCCGAGTTAGTAATTTTGGGCAGATTTAACATAGAAAGGGTTCATTTACTGTTTAGCCCTTTCCAAAAATTACTAATTTAAACCATTTAAAATGGAAATGGTTTTTTAATTATTTAATCACTTCCCAAAATTTCTGTCCCGGGGAGATCAATCAATTATTTCAACAAGATTTATTCAAAAAAAATGCAACTTAAATATTTTAACATCTGATTATTCACTATTAGACGCAGACTCTTTTATGCAACGTTCATCATTGCATACAAGCTATGTAATGATCACATGTATTTATTTATGTATCCAATTATATATATTTATTGAAAGAACGAATGTAAACATCGCTTCGAGCGAATTTTATAATATTTATTTACAGCTGTCCGTTTCGAGACATCTCAGGCTTCTCTTCCAAGCTACACAAATTATATAAAATATATATAAATTTGTCAGTGAAAATTAGGAAGGATACGTTTTTTTACAAAAATATAAATACCTAATAAATTATATACTCAAAATTTCTGACATATAACGAGATCAACGTTCAACTCCTAACCGACGCTATGAAACAAAATTACAAATTAGTCAATTAATAATGTAGGCATTTTTATACACGTTTTAAAGCTCTCGCTCTCAGCTTTTTAGTGCGATAGAGCAAATTCGGATAGGATCAACCGCCTTCGAGATATTTGCTTCCAAACATTGTTTGGTCATTTTCGGAAAATTTCCAAATTTTTGGTTTGTCAACTTTGAACCTCTGTATCTTCTCAATCGTTCATCCGAATATAGGCATTATTATATTCGTTTCAAAGCTCCCGCTCTCAGCTTTTCAGTGCAATAGAGCAAATTCCGATAGGATAAACCGCCTTCGAGATATTTGCTTCCAAACATTGTTTGGTCATTTTCGGGAATTTCCGTATTTTTGGTATGTCAACTTTGAACCTCTGTATCTTCTCTAAAGGAAAATTTCGCGACACTGTCGGAAATATTTCAGCTCAACTTTGGATGCACTTTTCTCGAAGCAGCTTGCCCGCTCCCAATCCAACTCTCGGATATTCAAAAGGTGTGCTCAAGGCCATTTGAATGGTTTGTAATTTATAATATTCGGAAGAAGGAATCTCGAGATACAGCTTCTCAAAGTTGCGCTGGTGAAAAAAGGAAAATTTCGCGAAATTGTCCGAAAATTTTCAGCTCAACTTTGGATGCACTTTTCTCGAAACAGCTTGTCCGTAGCCAATCCAGCGGTCCGACATTCAAAAGGTGTGCTGAAGACGTTTTGAAAGGTTGGTAATTTATAATATTCGGATGAGCGAATCTCGAGATACAGCTTATCATAGTTGCGCTGGTGAAAAAAGGAAAATTTCGCGAAACTGTCTGAAACATTTCAGCTCAACTTTGGATGCACTTTTCTCGAAGCAGCTTGCCCGCTCCCAATCCAACTCTCGGATATTCAAAAGGTGTGCTCAAGGCCATTTGAATGGTTTGTAATTTATAATATTCGGAAGAAGGAATCTCGAGATACAGCTTCTCAAAGTTGCGCTGGTGAAAAAAGGAAAATTTCGCGAAATTGTCCGAAAATTTTCAGCTCAACTTTGGATGCACTTTTCTCGAAACAGCTTGCCCGTAGCCAATCCAGCGGTCCGACATTCAAAAGGTGTGCTGAAGACGTTTTGAAAGGTTGGTAATTTATAATATTCGGATGAGCGAATCTCGAGATACAGCTTGTAACGTGGAATTTGCCTGCCCGCACAGGGATTCTAGTTAGTGTTCAAAGAAATTTATTTTCACCGGCTGCCTCTTACCCTCGGGTCCTGGATCTTGAAAACGGAAATAACACGCGGGAAAACGTTAGCTATAAGAAGGATTCAATTAAATAAACACACAATAATTATGCATAAAATACTTAAACATATATTCTGAAACCCCCTTTCCCTTTTCCATTAATACAGTGGTCAATTCCAAACAATCAAAAATTCAAACAATAAACATACACATGGGCCAACGTTGATCGCTAAAAGAAAGGGGCCACGAAATTTTCCTCTACGGTTTTGTTTAATAATAAAATAAGGGCAGACAGCCACTCTCCTCCTGATAGCGTGAAAGGTTAACGGTCTGGAAAAGGAAAAACTAAAAAACCTCCATGCGCGTAGTCCCAACAGATAACCCGTATCCACAAAAAAATACTCTCTAAGAAATCTATATTAATTTCTTACCAATCGATATCCACAACAGGGAGAAAAAAAACCAAAAACCACCAGGCCGGTAAAATCTCCTTCCAATTTCCTCCAAAGACGCCCAAACAATGTCCACCGAAAAATCCAATGAAACCACTTAATAGCCGCCGTCCAAATCTCCAAAGCCGGATCACGCGAGTGCAGAAAACTTCAGAAACTGTATTCAGCGAGAGCCCGGAACAGAGTGGCCAAGGACGACGCTCCGCTCGAGGAAGAAGCCGCGATTTTTCCCACCTCGTCTCCTTCTTCATGGAAGCGTCGTCCTGGCTTGCCAATCCCCATTGGTCCTGAAAATTCCACTACTAATTAATTATCTATCTATGAATTTCCCAGCGCTCTCTTTTTCTATTTCTAATTTTCCTATTGGCCGACTAATCTATTATCGCCCTCTATATCATATATCGATATGCAAATTCCGCGCCCCCTTTATTGATCTTTATCAATCAATCGATAAAAATAGCCGTAAGGTGGCTCCCTCTACGGATATCTAGCCAGGCGCACGACATTTGAAAAGCCCCAATCATCCTAATCAAATAATACCACTATTTGTCTTTATTATGTCCAAGAGTTGTCATAAAGTCAACTCTACCATAACCTGCCTGAATCATGCATTCACAGTCTCTCTGAATGCCCCGAACGCAGTCAACTTCGCGCCCCTATCTCTATCTCTCTCTTTCTCACTCAAGCGCACGCTTTCGCTTTCTCTCTCTCTCTCTCTCTCTCTCTCTCTCGCACACGCTCGACTCCCATTCACGCTCACGCATCAATTCCCTCTCTCTCTCTCTCGCGCGCCAACTCCCACTCTCTCGCACACATACACTCTTATGCATGTAATCGCGCGCTCTTGCCACTACCTCGCATCCTGCCGTGCCCCCTCCCGAGCGCCGACGCGCTGCGCAAGTGTGACTCGGGATCTCACATTCTGCGCTCCGCACGCGGTCGGTTAGAGGTAACTCCTGCGAGCGCCACCAAATGCTGGCTCCGTGGCCTGTCAGTTCGCCAGGAGTGAGTCAGCTGGTTGTATTAAGCAATCACGACGCAATAATATTTATTGTTACGTCGCAAGCTTCTCAAACTTGCACTGGTGCAAAAAGGAAAATTTCGCGAAATTGTCCGAAAATTTTCAGCTCAACTTTAGATGCACTTTTCTCGAAGCAGCTTGCCCGTAGCCAATCCAACTCTCGGACATTCAAAAGGTGTGCTCAAGACCTTTTGAACGGTTGGTATTTCATTATATTCGGATCAGCAAATTTCGAGGCACAGCTTCTCAAACTTGCGCTGGCGCAAAAAGGAAAATTTCGCGAAATTGTCCGAGAATTTTCAGCTCAGCTTTAGATAAAATTTACCAAAATTTGCATATCAATCTTTTTTCGATTTTTTCTGGAACCAGCATCATCGCAGCGAATCGGGAGACACATATTTGAAAAGCTGAGATCGAGAGCTTTCCAAAAACATATTGAATGGCTGTATTTGGATTATCCGTTCCGAAGATATGGAGTTATGAAAAACACTAGCTAAAACAGGAAAATTTACCAAAAATTGCATAACAACCTTTTTTCGATTTCTTCTCGAACCAGCTTCCTCGCAGCGAATCGGGATACACATATTTGAAAAGCTGAGTTCGAGTGCTTTCAAAAACATATTGAACGGCTATATTTGGATGAACCGTTCCGAAGATATGGAGTCAGGAAAAAGACTAGCTAAAGTCGTAAAATTTACCAAAAATCGCATATCAATCTTTTTTCGATTTTTTCTGGAACCAGCATCAATAGTAGCGATTCGGGAGACACATATTTGAAAAGCTGAGATACAGAGCTTTCCAAGAAGATATTGAACGTGTCACGTCTCGCTCACATTCGAAGTCTTGCCCCTGAATATACCTAACCGTTACACCCACCAAGCGCCTACTATATACCTCACCACCCTATAACCAAAACTAACCTAGAGTATTAATGCACAAATAACATCATTCCCCCTCACTATAATTTCCGTTATATATATATATATATATATATATATATATATATATACATATAAATAAATATATGTATACATCCCTACATATTAAAATCCACACCGTTTACTTAAAAATCAACCAAACGAGCAACAGACTTCGCGTGTAAAGTAGCGATGCATATATCCCCACAGTACCTAGATACTACAATATCACATTCTTTCCAGCTATACCCACATGCTACACTGAACCTCAATAAGTTCACTGAATCTAACATTCAAAAGGAAATTTTTTTTTTACCCTCTTTGAATCAAATCAAACTCTCTGAATTTTATTAAACCCTCGACTTTTAATAATAAACTCACTGAATTTACACCACCCCTACTAAATCCACTGAGTTGACGTACCAATCCCATCAAAAGTTTTACATTCTACACTATCTTCACCAAATCCTAACAAACTCACTGAATTCCAATAAACACATTGAATTTATTTCAAAGTCTTCATTATCTTTACCGAACAAACCCACTAAATTTAAATTATTCTACACCGTCTCAAGTAAAATGCAATAAAATTACTACATTGTTGCACCGTTCCTCTGAACTTTCAAAAATTCACCAAGTTATCGCTTCTCATTCACTTGAATCTTTTACTATCAGTATTAATTACTTGCACTACCACTAAACACAAGCAGCTGCCACGAGCCCTAAAAACTAAAATTAAACCTGGAATCAGGAACATTTCTACTCCAGAAAATTAATTACAATCACTTTCAAGCATCTGACGCATCTAATTAAAAACCGACTAACACTTATTCTTAACAAAACCTAACATAATAGTCATTCTAATTGACACACCAATTTGCGTTAAAGGTTGCCCAAATCATTATATATCATAACACAAAATTTCACACAAATCTATCACTGGTCCACCAATAAAAAAACCAATCTTCATTAGCGAGAACCCACTCGATACACTAATACTTAAGCTATATTATTAAAAATTGATCCATCGCTTCGAGCCTTGAACCTTAAAACTTGAAATACAATTAAACAACTATTTACAATAAATAGTAGTCCTCTGCCACATTTCCTCCTATCATTACAACAGTGGACTTGGAAAATTGCTAATTGAGGCTCAACACTTGCCGTCACAATAAATCCCCATACCAAAGTATAGTCCCTGCAATTTACAAACAAATCAAGGGGCGCGGTAGCGCCACGATGGCAAGTATAAGGTACGTCATAAGGTACGCCGCCGTCGGGCGCAAGCCAGACCCTATATATACTATAAATTAGCCCTGTTGAAAACTCGACATACAGTTATCTTCGCATTAACAGCTTTTTTTTCTTGCATATGAGCACTCAAATGGAAGCTTGCGGCAAAACTAACAAAACGACATCAGGGTCATACATTGTGAAAATGCTTCTATCAGAAGTTTTTGTGAAGTGAAAGTTCGGGATCATGAATTCTCCTATACAAAAATTGTTCTCCCGGAGAAAATGTTTTCCGCCATATGTCATCGTGTGGGACGTCAGCGCTACGTCATTCTGGGCTATATAGATCTATACTTTTATACAGT
Organism: Philotrypesis tridentata; assembly: GCA_018906965.1. NCBI lineage: Eukaryota > Metazoa > Arthropoda > Insecta > Hymenoptera > Pteromalidae > Philotrypesis > Philotrypesis tridentata. The sequence continues at coordinate 278,318 of JACCIB010000155.1, read as the reverse complement.
TTGTGGTGTAGACGACGATTACAATAACAGAGTGAGACAACGATGACAATAACAGAGTTTATTAATATATCAGCAAGAAATTCTATTTATTAGTAATTATAAAAATCAGTGTAAATAAAGTAAAATTTAACCTAAATATATATTTTATAAAAGCAGTGTTATTTTAAAACTGTGTTTTTTGAATACATACAATGTACACAATAAAAAATACAATCAAAAACAAATGGTTTACAATTAGCTAAGTATTTGGTTTTATTTTTATAAATATAAAATACAAATAAATAATTTGTGAACTGATTCTTTGTTTAAATGTTTTCTTTTATATTTCAGATATTTTCTATTTTCCATTGGGAGGTTGCAAGTTTATTTTATTTTTTTTATTTTTTATTATTTAGTATTTTCATTATTTATTGGTGGTTGTGGTGCATCGTCTTCTTCATTTTGATCAGTTAGTGGAGCCTCCTCCTCCACCTAATGCTCACGATGGGCTCTTTCTTTGGCCAGATCAGAACGACTATCCTCCACGGGTGATCTGGCCATGAAATTGATGAAGTCCGACAAATTCTTTAAATTTTTCTGGTATGGATTCAGCCTCCGGAAGTTTCTTCTGACATTCCATCCAGCTCTCGTACCTCTTTTGCCTATAAAAGATAAATAAATATATATAAAAGATGCTTTCTTTCATATCTTAAATATATTATTTATCAAGTACCATGGCTGCGATGAGGATTCCCATTTTGGGTTATTTCATTGTTTTTGGCGGCTTCACCAACTCCATTTCCTGCTAAAGGAAAAAATACATATTGCAAGGGTGCAGTCATACGTGGCTCCCCACCAAACTCTACAATCTCAAGGAATGCCCTCTCTACCGGTCGACGCAAGGAGATCAGCGCCCGCCAATCAATTACTCTCCGCAGTACGGGGACGAATCCTCTTTCTCTCGCGCGCCTAGTGGGGAGAATGTAGATGTTCGCGTTCGGGAATTTTCATATCGGTGTGATCTGGGCGCGGCTCGCCCCCACTGATTTTTCTTTTCGACCGACGCGAATTTTACATACTATGTTCCGAATTTCGGTTTACGCGTCGATAATCCCTCTCCGTAGATCGGCGCGCGATTTTCATTGATACTATTAATTTTCGTTACTGAGTCGTCTCGGGAGGGAATCGAGCCGCCGCCGCATTTTTCAGTATAAGAAGGGCTCCCGGAGCCCTGTAAAATCACTTCTCTTCTCTCACCTCTCAAGGTAACACTCCTTTGAAAAGAAGTCATTCCTTCCCTTTAGTATAGTTGACGACTACTGAATAGTAGTGTACAACTGGGGAGATTTCCTCCCATCCTTTTTGTTTTAATCCAATGCAGAGTGGCACCAACACAGGACGCACTCAGTGAACATATAGTTCACGTTGCATCAATTCCCTCCTATTTTCCAAAGGCAGACAGGCAAACATCTGATTGATGTTCCGCTGTCTATGCGTTTTACGTGCCTTACTCCCCGCATATAGGATCATAGATCCATAGCCCGTGACGCGTAATCGTATCGCTTGCGCGCTTCAATTATTTTAAAGGACTACCGCGGGAGTCAGGGATACCAGTCTCCGGATAGACTCTTTATTTTTACATTCAACAGTTTTCCGTACACAATCGAGATAGCATAACAAAACCTTGTAAATGTTTGTACTATTATTGTACATTTAAACAATTGAATTTTGAATAAATAACCAAACATTGACAGTATTACAAGTGTGTTCAGATTGAATTAGCGATCAATACCAAAGAGTACCTTGAGTCCTGCTATTATTTTACATAAGCTTTACAGCACCGGGTTAACTGGCTCTGGCATTTTACTTGCTTGGCTTATATGCACGACTGCTTTGATTAAATAAATGGCTTACTACTGCATGATAGTTAGCATTTCTATACTTGCATGCTTCATTTCTTAATTTAAAATCTATTATATTATACCGCCATCCAGCCCCGCAACGGCATCACAGTCAACGCGTCAATCAGCTGGTCAGCAGTCCAACGTCATCGCAGCAGTTGAGCGCCACCGCCATTCCCCCCAGGCTGAGAACCCTTACAATATATTATAAATATCATTAATGTCACTGGGTAGCGTACATTTATTTTTGTAAGTTTAGCAAGTTAGTTATTTATGTACTTTATACCTTAAGTACTTTATTCAATCAAAAATAAATAATCCATATTCTTTTATGCGTATATGCAGACATTGTTATTATGTATTAAAGGAGTATCCTTCAAAATTAAGTGACGAACCAGAACAGTTGCAAACAATTGTTTATATTTAAAGGAGTATTCTACCAAATTGATTGCCGCAACAGAAAATGGTCAACAAAATTATTAAAGATTTTAATGAAAAAATGAATGACCTAAATAGTCCGGGAGTCCTGGCATTTTGTCGTGCACTTTCTTCAAAAGATTTTTTGACAGTCAAAATTTGTTTGTGGTAACCTACTGAAAGTAACCCTAAATTCTCGACTTCGGACCTAATCGGGAACATTGTTATTATTGCAAAATAAACTTCAAAAAAGCACTTTTTTTTAGTTTTCCGCGAATAACGTTTTTGTAACGCATTTTATGCAAAAAAAGGTAGAGAGGAAAGTTGTTTACAATTGAATTTCCAATCAGACACATGTATCTCCGAATGCAAAATTAACTTTTTTCATCGCTAAATTGTTAAACAAAAAAAACTTTTTTCAAATTTTCACATTGCCACAGTTTTTTCAAAAAAAAGATCTTTTCCGTCGGATAAGCTCTCAATGATGACTTTTAGTACAAACAATCTAAAAATCGTTGCCCGATCCGTATATCTCAAAATGGCGTCCTATTGCAAAATTATTTACCCGAAAATTTCAAATTCATTTCAAATTTGTCCATGGGACGATAAACGGATCCAACTGTGCTTGATCGATAGCTTTTGACGTACTTAATAAATGCTAAAAAATAATTTTCTTAAAATTAATATTTAACAACATTTTTAGCAATAAATAGTTTTTATTTTCGCCAATTTTTAAGTTAGAAAAACGCGGTAAAATGCATTTTAAAGTACTTAAAAAACCATGAATTTTCGTAAATAATTCGTCAAGATCCGACCAATAGGAACCGAGATACGAAATTTTTTTCAACCGACGATTACACCGAAACTATTTAATAATTTTTAATGAATTTTCACACAATGCTTGTTCAAATGATGCTCTAGATGATAGCATTTTTCTTGATAGTTGTAATCGCCTTAATTCTTGTAAAAGGACCGATGGACGGATGCGAGATCAGCGCGCGCGGCCGCGCGACTGCTCCGGCCGGGCGGCGCGGTGGTGGGGAGGACCGCCGCTGCGGCTTTCGTGAACCTCAGATGCAAATTGATTTTCTCGGCAACCAAAGGTCCTACGGTAATGCTTTTTATTTTATTTTATGTGTTTTTTCCTCAACTTTCACGTCGTGTCAATGAAATTTACATGAGTGCTATGAAAATATCCGAAAATTACGTTTTTTAGATGTAAATTTAATTTTTCGGCAACCAAAGGTCCTACGTCAATGCTTTTTTTTTTAATTTTATGTGTTTTTGCCTCAACTTTCACGTCATGTTAATTAAATTTTCATAAGTGCCATACAAACACAAGAAAATTTCATGTTTTCTGTTATATGCAGTACTACATAATGTATTCATATTTTGTATATATAAGTGTGTATATTAATTTTAAAAGCTCAGTACAAGAATAGTATTTGCTTACGATTTCTGCATTAAACGAAATTAAGGAATTAATGTCGATAAAATGTTTTTCAACTATAAGTTATCGCTTCGCGTTATGTAAAACTTTTTAAACTAGCATTGAATTTAATTGATTTTCATAGGATAACATACTTATTTCTATATATATTTACGCATGTGTAACGTTATTAAAATCGTATGTGTATACGAGCGCGCGGCATACACACATACACACATATACGCGCTTATTCATTGCGTCAAGTGGAGAAAATGGTTTAAAAAGGCAACCAAAGGTCCTACGTTAATGCTTTTTTTTTTTAATTTTATGTGTTTTTGCCTCAACTTTCACGTCATGTTAATTAAATTTTCATAAGTGCCATACAATCACAAGAAAATTTCATATTTTCTGTTATATGCAATACTACATAATGTATTCATATTTTGTATATATGTGTGTGTATATTAATTTAAAAGCTCAATACAAGGATAGTGTTTGCTTACGATTTCAGCAATAAACGGAATTAAAGAATTAATGTCCATAAAATATAATTGTATACAACTTTCTGGAGCTGCATTGAATTTAATCGATTTACATGAGATTATACTTATGTATATAAATGTTTGTACACGTATAAAATAACTTTTTATCTGTTTCAACAGCAAATATGATTTTTTTGCAAGATCCTACGTGTATATACGCGTACAGCACGCACAGATACACACACACCCACGCGCAGTACACAAACATACAAAATTTACCAAAAATTGCATATCACCCTTTTTTCGATTTCTGCTCGAACCAACTTCCTCGCATGGAATCGGGAGACACATATTTGAAAAGCTGAGATCGATCGCTTTCCAAAAACATACTGAACGCCTATATTTAGATGTACCCTTCCGAAGATATGGAGTCCGGAAAAAAACTAGCTAAAAGCGGAAAATTTATCAAAAATTGCAAATCAAACTTTTTTCGATTTCTGCTCGAACCAGCTTCCTCGCAGCGATCGGGAGACACATATTTGAAAAGCTGACTTTCGAGAGCTTTCCAAAAACATATAGAACGGCTATATTTGGATGCACCGTTCGGAAGATATGGAGTCATGAAATATCACTAGCCAAAATCGCAAAATTTACAAAAAATTGCATATCAACGTTTTTTCGATTTCTGTTCGAACCAACTTCCTCGAATGGAATCGGGAGACACATATTTGAAAAGCTGAGATCGAGAGCTTTCCAAAAACATATTGAATGGATATATTTGGATGAACCGTTCCGAAGTTATGCAGTCATGAAAAACACTAGCCAAAATCGGAAAATTTACCAAAAATTGCATATGAAGCTTTTTTAGACTTCCTCTTGAACCAGCTTCCTCGCAGCCAATCGGGAGACACATATTTGATAAGCTGAGATCGAGAGCGTTCCAAAAACATATTGAACGCCTATATTTGGAGTATCCGTTCCGAAGATATGGAGTCCGGAAAAAAACTAGCTAAAAGCGGAAAATTTACCAAAAATTGCAAATCAAACTTTTTTCGATTTCTGCTCGAACCAGCTTCCTCGCAGCGATCGGGAGACACATATTTGAAAAGCTGAGATCGAGAGCTTTCCAAAAACATATTGAATGGATATATTTGGATGAACCGTTCCGAAGTTATGCAGTCATGAAAAACACTAGCCAAAATCGGAAAATTTACCAAAAATTGCATATGAAGCTTTTTTCGATTTCTGCTCGAACCAGCCTCCTCGCAGCGAATTGGGAGACACATATTTGAAAAGCTGCGATCGATAGCTTTCCAAAAACATATTGAACGGCTATATTTGCAGTATCCGTTCCGAAGATATGCAGTCATGAAATACACTAGATAAAATCGGAAAATTTACCAAAAATTGCATATCAAACTTTTTTCGATTTCTGCTCGAACCAGCCTCCTCGCAGCGAATTGGGAGACACACATTTGAAAAGCTGCGATCGATAGCTTTCCAAAAACATATTGAACGGCCATATTTGGATGAACCGTTCCGAAGATATGCAGTCAAGAAAAACAATTGCCAAAATCGGAAAATTTACCAAAAATTGCATATCAATCTTATTTCGATATCTGCTCCAACTTGCTTCCTTGCAGCGATCGAGAGACACGTATTTAAAAAGCTGAGATCGAGAGCTTTCCAAAAACATATTGAACGGCTATATGTGGATGAACCGTTCCGAAGATATGGAGTCATGAAAAACACTAGCCAAAATCGGAAAATTTACCAAAAATTGCATATCAACCTTTTTTCGATTTCTGCTCGATCCAGCTTCATCGCAGCGAATCGGGAGAAACATATTTGAAAAGCTGAGATCGAGAGCTTTCCAAAAATATATTGAACGCCTATATTCGGATGAACTGTTCCGAAGATATGGAGTCCGGAAAAAAACTAGCTAAAATCGTAGAATTTACCAAAAATTGCATATCAACCTTTATTCGATTTCTTCTCGAACCAGCTTCCTCGCAGCGAATCAGGAGCCACATATTTGAAAAGCTGAGATCGAGAGCTTTCCAAAAACATATTGAACGGCTATATTTGGATGAACCGTTCCGAAGATATGCAGTCCGGAAAGAACTTTCCAAAAACATAAACTAGCCAATTTCGGATTTTTTCGTTTTCTGCTCGAAATTTCCCAGAAATTGCACATCAATCTTTATTCGATTTCTTCTCGAATCAGCTTCCTCGCAGCGAATCGGGAGACACATATTTTGAAAAGCGGAAAATTTGAAATTGTACGATTTCTTCTCGAACTTCCTCCGAAAAACGAATACCTTTTTTCGTTTTCTTCGAAAAGCTGAATCAAGATCAAGAGCTTTCCAAAAATATATTGAACGCCTATATTTGGATGAACCGTTCCGAAGATATGGAGTCCGGATAAAAACTAGCTAAAATCGGAAAATTTACCAAAATTGCATATCAACCTTTTTTCGATTTCTGCTCGAACCAACTTCCTCGCTGCGAATCGGGAGACACATATTTGAAAAGCTGAGATCGAGAGCTTTCCAAAAACATATTGAACGCCTATATTTGGATGAACCGTTCCGAAGATATGGAGTCCGGAAAGAAACTAGCTAAATTCGTAAAATTTACCAAAAATTGCATATCAACGTTTTTTCGATTTCTGCTCGAACCAACTTCCTCGCTGCGAATCGGGAGACACATATTTGAAAAGCTGAGATCGAGAGCTTTCCAAAAACATATTGAACGGCTATATTTGGATGAACCGCTCCGAAGATATGCAGTCCGGAAAGAATCTAGCCAATTTCGGAAAATTTCCCAGAAATTGCACATCAACCTTTTTTCGATTTCTGCTCGAACCAGCTTCCTCGCAGCGAATCGGGAGACACATATTTGAAAAGCTGAGAACGAGAGCTTTCCAAAAACATATTGAACGCCTATATTTGGATGAACCGTTCCGAAGATATGGAGTCCGGAAAAACACTTGCCAAAAGCGGAAAATTTACCAAAAATTGCAAATCAAACTTTTTTCGATTTCTGCTCGAACCAGCTTCCTCGCAGCGATCGGGGACACATATTTGAAAAGCTGAGATCGAGAGCTTTCCAAAAACATATTGAATGGATATATTTGGATGAACCGTTCCGAATATATGGAGTCCGGAAAAACACTAGCCAAAATCGGAAAATTTACCAAACATTGCATATCAACATTTTTTCGTTTTCTGCTCGAACCAGCTTCTTCGCAGCGAATCGGGAGACACATATTTGAAAAGCTGAGATCGAGAGTTTTCAAATAACATATTGAACGGCTATATTTGGATGAATCGTTCCGAAGATATGGAGTCCGGATAAAAACTAGCTAAAATCGGAAAATTTACCAAAAATTGCATATCAACCTTTTTTCGATTTCTGCTCGAACCAACTTCCTCGCTGCGAATCGGGAGACACATATTTGAAAAGCTGAGATCGAAAGCTTTCCAAAAACATATTGAACGCCTATATTTGGATGAATAGTTCCGAAGAAATGGAGTCCGGAAAGAAACTAGCGAATTTCGGAAAATTTCCCAGAAATTGTACATGAACCTTTTTTCGTTTTCTGCTCGAACCAGCTTCCCCGCAGCGAATCGGGAGACACATATTTGAAAAGCTGAGATCAAGAGCTTTCCAAAAATATATTGAACGCCTATATTTGGATGAATCGTTCCGAAGATATGGAGTCCGGATAAAAACTAGCTAAAATCGGAAAATTTACCAAAAATTGCATATCAACCTTTTTTCGATTTCTGCTCGAACCAACTTCCTCGCTGCGAATCGGGAGACACATATTTGAAAAGCTGAGATCGAGAGCTTTCCAAAAACATATTGAACGCCTATATTTGGATGAACCGTTCCGAAGATATGGAGTCCGGAAAGAAACTAGCTAAATTCGTAAAATTTACCAAAAATTGCATATCAACGTTTTTTCGATTTCTGCTCGAACCAACTTCCTCGCTGCGAATCGGGAGACACATATTTGAAAAGCTGAGATCGAGAGCTTTCCAAAAACATATTGAACGGCTATATTTGGATGAACCGCTCTGAAGATATGCAGTCCGGAAAGAAACTAGCCAATTTCGGAAAATTTCCCAGAAATTGCACATCAATCTTTATTCGATTTCTTCTCGAATCAGCTTCCTCGCAGCGAATCGGGAGACACATATTTGAAAAGCTGAGAACGAGAGCTTTCCAAAAACATATTGAACGCCTTTATTTGGATGAACCGTTCCGAAGATATGGAGTCCGGAAAAACACTAGCCAAAAGCGGAAAATTTACCAAAAATTGCAAATCAAACTTTTTTCGATTTCTGCTCGAACCAGCTTCCTCGCAGCGATCGGGGACACATATTTGAAAAGCTGAGATCGAGAGCTTTCCAAAAACATATTGAATGGATATATTTGGATGAACCGTTCCGAAGTTATGCAGTCATGAAAAACACTAGCCAAAATCGGAAAATTTACCAAAAATTGCATATGAAGCTTTTTTCGATTTCTGCTCGAACCAGCCTCCTCGCAGCGAATTGGGAGACACATATTTGAAAAGCTGCGATCTATAGCTTTCCAAAAACATATTGAACGGCTATATTTGCAGTATCCGTTCCGAAGATATGCAGTCATGAAATACACTAGATAAAATCGGAAAATTTACCAAAAATTGCATATCAAAATTTTTTCGATTTCTGCTCGAACCAGCCTCCTCGCAGCGAATTGGGAGACACATATTTGAAAAGCTGCGATCGATAGCTTTCCAAAAACATATTGAACGGCCATATTTGGATGAACCGTTCCGAAGATATGCAGGCAAGAAAAACAATTGCTAAAATCGGAAAATTTACCAAAAATTGCATATCAATCTTTTTTCGATATCTGCTCCAACCTGCTTCCTTGCAGCGAATCGAGAGACACGTATTTAAAAAGCTGAGATCGAGAGCTTTCCAAAAACATATTGAACGGCTATATGTGGATGAACCGTTCCGAAGATATGGAGTCATGAAAAACACTAGCCAAAATCGGAAAATTTCCCAAAAATTGCATATGAACCTTTTTTCGATTTCTGCTCGATCCAGCTTCATCGCAGCGAATCGGGAGAAACATATTTGAAAAGCTGAGATCGAGAGCTTTCCAAAAACATATTGAACGCCTATATTCGGATGAACCGTTCCGAAGATATGGAGTCATGAAAAACACTAGCCAAAATCGGAAAATTTACCAAGAATTGCATATCAAACTTTTTTCGATTTCTGCTCGAACCAGCTTCTTCGTAGCGAATCGGGCGACACATATTTGAAAAGCTGAGATCGAGAGCTTTCCAAAAACGTATTGAACGGCTATATATGGATGAACCGTTCCGAAGATATGGAGTCATGAAAAAAACTAGCCAATTTCGGAAAATTTCCCAGAAATTGCACATTAATATTTAGTCGGTTTCTTCTCGAATCAGCTTCCTCGCAGCGAATCGGGAGACACATATTTGAAAAGCTGAGAACGAGAGCTTTCCAAAAACATATTGAACGCCTATATTTGGATGAACCGTTCCGAAGATATGGAGTCGTGAAAAACACTAGCTAAAATCGGAAAATTTACCAAAAATTGCATATCAACCTTTTTTCGATTTCTGCTCGAACCAGCTTCCTCGCAGCGAATCGGGAGACATATTTGAAAAGCTGAGATCGAGAGCTTTCCAAAAACATATTGAACGCCTATGTTTGGATGAACCGTTCCGAAGATATGGAGTCCGGAAAGAAACTAGCTAAATTCGTAAAATTTACCAAAAATTGCATATCAACGTTTTTTCGATTTCTGCTCGAACCAACTTCCTCGCTGCGAATCGGGAGACACATATTTGAAAAGCTGAGATCGAGAGCTTTCCAAAAACATATTGAACGCCTATATTTGGATGAACCGTTCCGAAGATATAGAGTCATGAAAAACCCTAGCTAAAATCGGAAAATTTACCAAGAATTGCATATCAAACTTTTTTCGATTTCTGCTCGAACCAGCTTCCTCGCAGCGAATCGGGAGACACATATTTGAAAAGCTGAGAACAAGACCTTTCCAAAAACATATTGAACGCCTATATTTGGATGAACCGTTCCGAAGATATGGAGTCCGGAAAAAACTAGCCAAAATCGGAAAATTTACCAAAAATTGCATGTGAACCTTTCTTCGATTTCTGCTCGAACCAGCTTCCTCGCAGCGAATCAGAAGCCACATATTTGAACAGCTGTGATCGAGAGCATTCCAGAAACATATTGAACGGCTATATTTGGATGAACCGTTCCGAATATCAGTATCAGTATCAGTAAGTTCCCGGAGGTGATACCGGCGGCCCCTGCCCGGGGACGTGCCGGTTCTGGCACTTAGGTCAAGCCCATTATGCCTTTCCTCCTGTACTTTCATCATTTACTGTCAAACATCCCTTAGGACGCCCCTCTCAGCCTAGCCCAGCCTACTGTCTATGCTCCTCATCATGCTAAGCACCACACGGAGCTCCAGCGACCTTATAAAAATTGGGTCCGCGAAGGGTACCCCCCACACCCTGTGCCTCGTATCAACGAACGCCGGGCAACTTCCCATGAGGTGCAACGTGGTCTCCTTCTTCGATCCGCACCACCTGCAACCTGCATTCTGTTTTAACCTCATCTTAGTCAGGTGGTAACCCACCCGCCAATGACCCGTCAAGAATCCCACCACCACCCTAAGTCTAGTCCTGTCGGATATCCCTAAGGTACTCAGCCACTCTTTAGGTGGGTCGTCACCCAGCAGACGTTTTGCCTGCCTGATTCCAGGTGCCTCCCTCCATTTCCTAAGCAGCTCCTTCTGGAGCCAGCATTTTACCGCTTCGTCGACCACGCAGTCACGTACCGCCACCCTGCAGGGTTTAGCCCTTACCAGGCTGGAGCCCCTGCCCGCCAGTCGGTCTGCTTTTTCATTGCCGATGATGCCCGAGTGCCCCGGCACCCAGACTAGCCTAACCTCTTTCCCTCTCGCCAGCTCCTCTAGTGACTGCCTGCACCTCATCACCTCTCTCGAGTCGATGCGGATTGCGTTCAGTGCCAGAAGTGCCGCCTTACTGTCAGAGCATATGGTAATCAACCCATGGTTGGTTCCCTTGTCCCTTATCCAATCGGCACACTCCCTAATGGCCCTAATTTCCGCTTGGAATACGGTCGCGTATGAATCTAGGCTGCAAACCAATTCCTCGGTGCCACCTTTCTTCCACGCTCCCGCTCCAACTCCCTGATCCGTCTTTGACCCGTCCGTGAACCACACCTCACCCACCTTAAGTAGTTCGTGTGTGCCCCCTGCCCATTCCGTTCTCTGCGGTAAATGGACCTTATATGATTTGGCGAAGAGTAATCTCCCCCCCATCCTATCAAATTCCTCCCACTTCTCACCCTCCGTGGCCCTTGCCATTATCTCCTCGTCCCTGAACCTGTCACAAGACCTGGTCCCAGCGAGCCTGGCCCATGTCTTGAAGGCCCTGGCCCTGATATCCTTGCCCAGCGGTGGGAGTCCCAGCAGAAGCTCCAGGGCGACCCTCGGGGTTGTCCTCATAGAGCCCGCCATTCCTCTCATCACCAGCCCTTGGATCCGATCAAACTCCTCCACATGCCCCTTTTGTTCGCATTTGTGCGCCCATACTATGGCCCCGTGCGCCAGCCTAGGTTTTATGATGGATTCGTAGATCCATCTTACCTGTGTCGGTCCTAGTCCCCAGTGTGTTCCTATTGCCCTCCTGCAAAGCCAGAAGGTACTCACCGCCTTACTACATTTGCTCCTTATGTGCTTGCCCCAGTTGAGTTTCGAGTCAATCGTGACGCCCAGGTATTTGACCTCCTTTGACAGTTTCAGTGGAATGCCATTCAAGACAAGCCCCTCTACCGCCTTGGCCTTGTACCTCGTTGTACACAGCATGACTTCCACCTTCCTGGGGTTCACACTTAACCTTACCGTTTCACACCACTCCTCCACGAGGCTCAACGCGTACTGCATGACTCCCGCCACCACGTCCACGTCGTCACCCCTAACCAAGATCAAGATGTCGTCAGCATACGCTTGTGCATATATGCCCGCATCGTCCAACTTCCTTAACAACCCGTTCACCACCAGGCACCACAGGGTGGGAGAGAGCACTCCCCCTTGAGGGCAGCCTTTCCCCACCCTGCACCTCCTGCTGCTCGCGCCCCAATGCGCTTCAATGACCCTACTACTCAGCATGCCCCAGATCCAGTTATGCACCGTCCGGGGGACGCCGTGCCTTTCCAATCCCTCCGCTATGGCTTCTCTGGTTGTGTGGTTGAATGCCCCTTCCACATCCAGGAAGGCCGCTAGCACAAAACCCTTCCTTTCCATACCCTTCTCTATTCGATAGACGGCCTCAACTAGTGCCGTGTCTACCGATTTCCCCGCCTGGTACGCGTGCTGCCCACTATGTAGGGGTGTCGTCACCAGGCTTTCTTCCTTGATATACCTATCTACCAGCCTTTCCAGCGCTTTCAACAGAAACGTTGTCAGGCTAATTGGTCTATAGTCACCTGCGGCTGAGTGCTGCACCTTCCCCGGTTTAGGGATGAACACCACCTTCGCCCTCCTCCATTTCTTGGGCGTGTACCCAAAAGCCAGACAGGCCCTGAATAACTTCTCCAAGGCAGTCCCGATCATTGTCTCCCCCTGCTGTAGAAGAGCTGGGAAGACTCCGTCCAGTCCTGCCGCCTTGTAGGGCTCGAAAGAGTCTAGGGCCCACTTTATCCTTTCCCTACAGGTGATCTTCCTGGCAATACGCCAGTCACATCCCCTTGGCCTATGTCCAATACTTTCCTCCCTCTCCCATTCCCGGTGGTCCGGGAAGTGCTTCCTAAGTAGCTCAGAAAGAGCTTCTTCCGCACCCCCCGCCCAGTCCGCTCCTACTACTCTTATTGTGTCAGCCAGGTTACCCTTGGGGTGTTGGAGAACCTTGCACAGTCTGGCCGTATCCCTAAGTTCCGTCCACCCGCTGCAGGCCCTCCTCCACCCCATAGTCCTGGCTTCCTCAATGGCCCTCTTATAGTTCCTGCGCGCTTCCCTAAACCTCTGCATATCCGCCTCCGCCCTAGTTCGTTTAGACCTATTGCGGAGCCTTGTTACGCCCTTACGCAGCTTCCCCAGCGACTTATTCCACCAGGGGGCTCCCTTGGGTTTAGCCTTCCTCCTGAGTTCGCAGTTTTCCTCGTACGAGCTCATGATAATCTCTGTGAGAACCTCGCAGCAGTGCTCGATGTCCTCCACCGACCCATAAGATCTCGGGAAGGCACCTATTCTTGCTGCTAGGCTCTCCCTGTATCCTTGCCAGTTGGTCTTCCTGGGATTTCTCCCATAGATTGCCAATGTGCTTTTACCGCCAATGTTGAACACGATTTGATTGTGATCCGACAATGTGACCTTATCCGAAACCCTCCAACCCTCTATTCTTGCCCACAGAGATCTCGATGCCAGAGTGATGTCAATAACCTCCTCTCTTATCGAGTTCTCAAACGTCGGCTTGTTGCCTACATTCATCACATCCAAATTCGTGGACGCCAGAAACCCTAGCAGCCTTTCCCCCCTCGTGTTGATATCGGAACTTCCCCAAGCCGTGTGGTGCGCATTCGCGTCGCACCCCATTACCAGCTCGGTTCCGTTCCTCTCACACTCCCTTATCAAATTCTCTACTACCATCGGCGGGCATTCCCCCTCGTAGGGGAAATACGCTGCTGCCACGAGTAGGTCTCTCCTGATCCCCCCCTCATCCATATACTTTACACTAGCCGTGGCCAGATCCCTTGTGCAGTGCTTCGGCACCGTTTCTACCTGTAGTCCCTTCACAATGATACACGCCCTCACCGAGTTCATTGTACCACTGATCCGGGTTCCACAGCCATTTAGACCTGCTATCCTGCCCCCGTGAATCCAAGGTTCTTGGATTAGGCAGATACCTGTGTCCACCTCTGCCATGTGCCTGGCTAGAACCGCCGTGGCACTTTTGCAGTGGTGTAAGTTGATCTGCGCGAACGCAATTTTGGTTGCTGCTACAGAGCCAGCCCCCGTGATCGCGTCCGCGCCCGGTCCCGTCCCCCTACACACCATCAGGAGGACCCTCCTCTATGGCTCCCGCCCCTTCCCCCGGTGCCATGTCGGTGTCCACCTGCATGGCATCGTCCTTTTCCATGGCCTCCCCCTCCTTCGTCTTCAGGGGGACGACATGGGCCCTACCCGCTCCTAGGAAGGGTCGCCAGTCCAACGCTTTCAGCGCCTCGACCTCAGACCCTTCCAGGAGGACCTTCACCACCGTCTCCTCCCTTCTCCCGGCCTCCACCCCCTTGGTGACCTTGTTGGAGCTGGTCACCACCCAGGTTTCGGCCTTGAGAGTCGGGTTTTGACGGCCAAGGTTCTTGATCAACACCACGGGATCTTTCGATCCCGGGCAGTAGACCAAGGCCCTAGTCATCTTCGCGAGGTCCCCCATGCCAACTGCCTTGACCTGGAGTCCCTCGCCCTTCCACTTCTCTACCTTCTCCAGAAGCCATGCCTTATCCTCTTTCGCCTGGCAGTTGAGTATCAACGCGCCCCTCTGCTGCCAATTTTCCCAAAACTTGGGAAAATAGGCATCGTCCGGTGCGTCGGTGATCTCCCCGTCGATGCGATCGAGGACCCCGTGGGCTTCCCCTTCGCTCAACCGAGCGTCAGGATACAGCGTAGGAACGATAGCCACCTTTAATTCGGTGGCGACCGCTCTGCTGTACGCCCTCTGCCCAGTGCCCGAGCCCTTCTTTACCTCCCTCGGAGTTGAGCTGTCGGAGTGCGCTCTCTTAGAGGGTGTCAGCGGTGCCACCGCCTCCCCCCTCCTAGCTAACGCCCTCCTCTTTCTCTCCGTACCCGAGGGCTTTTTCCTCTTTGTTTTCTTTCCCTCAGTCATCGGGGTTACCCCCGAGACCTCCGGGAATACCTTACCCGCGGCATCCGGCCTGCTAGCCTCAGCCTGCGGTCCTTCTATATTTGGGCTAGGGAGCCCTTCGGTTCCAGGCGCTTTTGGAACCATTTCTTTCTTTTTTCCTTCCATGCTTGTTTTTTATAAAGCGGGTGTATCATGTGTGTGTGGCAGGCAGACCCTTCCTCCCCGACTCCGATACCCCCCCTGCTCCTCCCACTGAAGAGCCCCCTCTCCCCCCCCCCAGTGGCCCCGGCGGGTTCCGAATATATGGAGCCCGGAAAAAAACTAGCCAATTTCACAAAATTTCCCAAAAATTGCACATCAACCCTTCAGAAATCGAAAAAAGGTTGACATGCAATTTTTGGTAAATTTTACGATTTTAGCTAGTTTTTTTCCGGATTCTATATCTTCGTAACGGTTCATCCAAATCTAGCCGTTCAATATGTTTCTAGAAAGCTCTCGATCTCAGCTTTTCAAATATGTGTCTCCCGATTCGCTGCGAGGAAGCTGGTTCGAGCAGAAATCGAAAAAAGGTTGATATGCAATTCCTGGTAAATTTTCCGATTTTCGCTGGTGCAAAAAGGAAAATTTCGCAAAATTGTCCGAAAATTTTCAGCTCAACATTATATGCACTTTTCTCGATGCAGCTTGCCCGTAACCAATCCATCTCTCGGACATTCAAAAGGTGTGCTCAAGTCCATTTCAATTGTTTGTAATTTATAATATTCGGATGAGCGAATCTCGTGATACAGCTTCTCAAACTTGCGCTGCTGCAAAAAGGAAAATTTCGCGAAATTGTCCGAAAATTTTCAGCTCAACTTTGGATGCACTTTACTCGAAGCAGCTTGGCCTTAGCCAATCCAGCTCTCGGACATTCAAAAGGTGTGCTCAAGACCTTTTGAACGGTTGGTATTTTATTATATTCGGATCAGCAAATTTCGAGACACAGCTTCTCAAACTTGCGCTGGTGCAAAAAGGAAAATTTCGCGAAATTGTCCGAAAATTTTCAGCTCAACTTTAGATGCACTTTTCTCGATGCAGCTTGCCCTTAGCCAATCCAGCTCTAGGACATTCAAAAGGTGTGCTCAAGACCTTTTGAACGGTTGGTATTTCATTATATTCGGATCAGCAAATTTCGAGGCACAGCTTCTCAAACTTGCGCTGGTGCAAAAAGGAAAATTTCGCGAAAAAAACTAGCCTATTTCGAAAAATTTACCAAAAATTGCATATCAACCTTTTTTCGATTTCTGCTCGAACCAAATTCCTCGCAGCGAATCGGGAGACACATATTTGAAAAGCTGAGATCGAGAGCTTTCCAAAAACATATTGAATGCGTATATTTGGATGAACCGTTCCGAAGATATGGAGTCCGGAAAAATCTAGCTAAAATCGTAAAATTTACCAAAAATTGCATATCAACCTTTTTTCGATTTCTGCTCGAACCAACTTCCTCGCAGCAAATCGGGAGACACATATTTGAAAAGCTGAGATCGAGAGCTTTCCAAAAACATATTGAACGGCTATATTTGGATGAACCGTTCCGAAGATATGGAGTCCGAAGGAAAACTAGGCAATTTCGGAAAATTTACCAAAAATTGCATATCAACCTTTTCTCGATTTCTGTTCGAACCAGCTTCCTCGCAGCGAATCGGGAGACACATATTTGAAAAGCTGAGATCGAGAGCTTGCCAAAAACATATTGAACGGCTATATTTGGATGAACCGTTCCGAAGATATGGATTCCGGAAAAAAACTAGCTAAAATCGGAAAATTTACGAAAAATTGCATACGAACCTTTTTTCGATTTCTGCTCGAACCAACTTCCTCGCAGCCAATCGGGAGACACATATTTGAAAAGCTGTGATCGAGAGCTTTCCAGAAACATATTGAACGGCTATATTTGGATGAACCGTTCCGAAGATATGGAGCCCGGAAAAAAACTAGCTAAAATCGTAAAATTTACCAAAAATTGCATGTCAACCTTTTTTCGATTTCTGCTCGAACCAACTTCCTCGCAGCGAATCTGGAGCCACATATTTGAAAAGCTGAGATCGAGAGCTTTCCAAAAGCATATTGATCGGCTATATTTGGATGAATCGTTCCGAAGATATTGAGTCATGAAAAACACTAGCCAATTTCGGAAAATTTCCCAGAAATTGCAGATCAACCTTTATTCGATTTCTTCTCGAATCAGCTTCCTCGCAGCAAATCGGGAGACACATATTCGAAAAGCTGAGATCGAGAGCTTTCCAAAAACATATTGAACTGCTATATTTGGATAAACTGTTCCGAAGATATGGAGTCACGAAAAAACTAGCTAATTTCGGAAAATTTCCCAAAAATTGCATATCAACCTTTATTCGATTTCTTCTCGAACCAGCATCCTCGCAGCGAATCAGGAGCCACATATTTAAAAAGCTGAGATCGAGAGCTTTCCAAAAACATATTGAACGGCTATATTTGGATGAACCGTTCCGAAGATATGCAGTCCGGAAAAAAACTAGCCAATTTCGGAAATTTCCCAAAAATTGCATATCAACCTTTTTTCGAATTCTGCTCGAACCAGCTTCCTCGCAGCGAATCGGGAGACACATATTTGAAAAGCTGAGATCGAGAGCTTTCCAAAAACATATTGAACGGCTATATTTGGATGAACCGTTCCGAAGATATGGAGTCCGGAAAAATACTAGCCAATTTCGGAAAATTTCCCAAAAATTGCATATTTACCTTTATTCGATTTCTTCTCGAACCAGCTTCCACGCAACGAATCGGGAGACACATATTTGAAAAGCTGAGATCGAGAGCTTTCCAAAAACATATTAAACGGCTATATTTGGATGAACCGTTCCGAAGATATTGAGTCATGAAAAACACTAGCCAAAATCGGAAAATTTGCCAATAATTGCATATCAACCTTTTTTCGTTTTCTGCTCGATCCAGCTTCCTCGCTGCGAATCGGGAGACACATATTTGTAAAGCTGAGATCGTGAGCTTTCCAAAAACATATTGAACGGCTATATTTGGATGAACCGTTCCGAAGATATGGAGCCACAAAAAAACTAGCTAATTTCGGAAAATTTCCCAGAAATTGCATATCAACCTATATTCGAGTCGTTGAGTTTTCCCCTCGTCACAGGTCTGTCTGGGCAAATGCGAGAGCAGAGTGCGGTAATGGCTCTGTATAGCGTGTGAATGTGTGCAGTGTCGATGGGCAGAGAGGTCGTGCGCCGTCTCGGGTCGATTGCCCTCCTTCTTGGAAGAAGGGGCAGGTAGGCTCGATCTCGTTTCGGGTGACCGGCGATAAGCCGCTCCGATTCGAACGTGCCGACCAGGCGCGTGGCATCAACACCTCTCTCGTTGCGGCCGCTCGAGGCGCCCGGCCTGGCGCAGCTGCCCTGGTCTGAGCGATAGGTCGTTTGAAGAGGCTATTAGGAGGAGGACGGGACGAACCCAGGTTTACCCCGACCGTCGTAAATAGTCGGGCGTGATGAGTGTGCGAGTGCGAGTGGATGAGTGGCGGTCTTCCCCTGCTATTGTCGAATACCAGGGTGCAACGACCAATGCGGCGGCGAACTGCCGCCGGCGCGTGCTAATCGAACGCGGAGATTGGAAAAAGCGGCGACTCTCACCGAACTAATGAGTAACCTGCGTAAGGCCCAGCGGGGTCAGTTCAGAGCGAACCTCCGGGTCGTGTGTTTGTAATCTCGCTAAATATACGAATCCCGAAAAGCTCCTGAATTTTTTCTTTTGCACCACCTTATCCCCAGCACACGGTCACTCACGGGTGCTCCCGAGTGCCTACAGACTATTTCGCGAAATTTTCCTTTTTGCACCAGCGCAAGTTTGAGAAGCTGTATTTCGAAATTTGCTGATCCGAATATAATAAAAGACCAACCGTTCAAAAGGTGTTGAGCACACCTTTTGAATGTCCGAGAGCTGGATTGGCTAAGGGCAAGCTTCTTCGAGAAAAGTGCATATATTGTTGAGCTGAAAATTTTCGGACAATTTCGCGAAATTTTCCTTTTTGCACCAGCGCAAGTTTGAGAAGCTGTATCTCGAGATTCGCTCATCCGAATATAATAAAATACCAACCGTTCAAAAGGTCTTGAGCACACCTTTTGAATGTCCGACAGATGGATTGGCTACGAGCAGGCTGCTTCCAGTAAAGTGCATCCAAAGTTGATCTGAAAATTTTCTGACAATTTCGCGAAATTTTCCTTTTTGCACCAGCGCAAGTTTGAGAAGCTGTATCTCGAAATTTGCTGATCCGAATATAATAAAATACCAACCGTTCAAAAGGTGTTGAGCACACCTTTTGAATGTCCGAGAGCGGGATTGGCTAAGGGTAAGCTTTTTCGAGAAATGTGCATCCAAAATTGAGCTGAAAATTTTCGGACAATTTCGCGAAATTTTCATATTTGCACCATCGCGAGTTTGAGAAGCTGTACCTCGAAATTTGCTGATCCGAATATAATAAAATACCAACCGTTCAAAAGGTCTTGAGCACACGTTTTGAATGTCCGAGAGATGGATTGGCTACGAGCAAGCTGCTTCGAGTAAAGTGCATCCAAAGTTGAGCTGAAAATTTTCGGACAATTTCGCGAAATTTTCCTTTTTGCACCAGCGCAAGTTTGAGAAGCTGTATCTCGAGATTCGCTCATCCGAATATTATAAATTACAAACCATTGAAATGGACTTGAGCACACCTTTTGAATGTCCGAGAGCTGGATTGGCTAAGGGCAAGCTTCTTCGAGAAAAGTGCATATAATGTTGAGCTGAAAATTTTCGGACAATTTCGCGAAATTTTCCTTTTTGCACCAGCGCAAGTTTGAGAAGCTGTATCTCGAGATTCGCTCATCCGAATATAATAAAATACCAACCGTTCAAAAGGTCTTAAGCACACCTTTTGAATGTCCGACAGATGGATGGGCTACGAGCAAGCTGCTTCGAGTAAAGTGCATCCAAAGTTGATCTGAAAATTTTCGGACAATTTCGCGAAATTTTCCTTTTTGCACCAGCACAAGTTTGAGAAGCTGTATCTCGAAATTTGCTGATCCGAATATAATAAAATACCAACCGTTCAAAAGGTCTTGAGCACACCTTTTGCATGTCCGAGAGTTGGATTGGCTACGGGCAAGCTACTTCGAGAAAAGTGCATCCAAAGTTAAGCTGAAAATTTTCGGACAATTTCGCGAAATTTTCCTTTTTGCACCAGCGCAAGTTTGAGAAGCTGTATCTCGAAATTTGCTGATCCGAATATAATAAAATACCAGACGTTCAAAAGGTGTTGAGCACACCTTTTGAATGTCCGAGAGAGGGATTGGCTACGAGTAAGCTGCTTCGAGTAAAGTGCATCCAAATTTGAGCTGAAAATTTTCGGACAATTTCGCGAAATTTTCCTTTTTGCACCAGCGCAAGTTTGAGAAGCTGTATCTCGAGATTCGCTCATCCGAATATAATAAAATAACAACCGTTCAAAAGGTCTTGAGCACAGCTTTTGAATGACCGAGAGAGGGATTGGCTACGAGCAAGCTGCTTCGAGTTAAGTGCATCCAAAGTTGAGATGAAAATTTTCGGACAATTTCGCTAAATTTTCCTTTTTGCTCCAGCGCAAGTTTGAGAAGCTGTATCTCGAAATTTGCTGATCCGAATATAATAAAATACCAACCGTTCAAAAGATCTTGAGCACACCTTTTGAATGACCGAGAGTTCGATTGGCTACGAGCAAGCTGCTTCGAGTAAAGTGCATCCAAAATGAGCTGATAATTTTCGAACAATATCGAGAAATTTTCCTTTTTTCACCAGCGCAAGTTTGAGAAGCTGTATCTCGAGATTCGCTCATCCGAATATTATACATTACAAACCATTGAAATGGACTTGAGCACACCTTTTGAATGTCCGAGGGTTGGATTGGTTACGAGCAAGCTGTATCGAGAAAAGTGCATATAAGGTTGAGCTGAAAATTTTCAAAATTTGCTGATCCGAATATAATAAAATACCAACTGTACAAAAGGTCCTGAGCCCTCCTTTTGAATGTCCGAGAGTTGGATTGGTTACGGGCAAGCTGCATCGAGAAAAGTGCATATAATGTTGTGATGAAAATTTTCGGAAAATTTCGCTAAATTTTCCTTTTTGCACCAGCGCAAGTTTGAGAAGCTGTATCTCGAGATTCGCTCATCCGAATATAATAAGTTACCAATCGTTCAAAAGGTCTTGAGCACACCTTTTGAATGTCCGAGAGCTGGAATGGCTAAGGGCAAGCTGCATCGAGAAGAGTGCATCGAAATTTGAGCTGAAAATTTTCGGACAATATCGGGAAATTTTCTTTTTTCACCAGCGCAAGTTTGAGAAGCTGTATCTCCAGATTCGCTCATGGGAATATAATAAGTTTCCAATCGTTCAAAAGGTCTTGAGCACACCTTTTGAATGTCGGACAGCTGGAATGGCTACAAGCAAGCTGCTTCGAGTAAAGTGCATCCAAAGTTGATCTTAAAATTTTCGGACAATTTCGCGAAATTTTCCTTTTTGCACCAGGGCAAGTTTGAGAAGCTGTATCTCGAAATTTGCTGATCCGAATATAACAAAATACCAACCGTTCAAAAGGTCTTGAGCACACCTTTTGAATGTCCGAGAGATGGATTGGCTACGAGTAAGCTGCTTCGAGTAAAGTACATCCAAATTTGAGCTGAAAATTTTCGGACAATTTCGCGAAATTTTCCTTTTTGCACCTGCGCAAGTTTGAGAAGCTGTATCTCGAGATTCGCTCATCCGAATATAATAAAATACCAACCGTTCAAAAGGTCTTGAGCACACCTTTTGAATGTCCGACAGATGGATTGGCTACAAGCAAGCTGCATCGAGAAAAGTGCATCTAAAGTTGAGCTGAAAATTTTCGGACAATATCGGGAAATTTTCTTTTTTCACCAGCGCAAGTTTGAGAAGCTTTATCTCCAGATTCGCTCATCGGAATATAATAAGTTACCAATCGTTCAAAAGGTCTTGAGCACACCTTTTGAATGTCCGACAGCTGGAATGGCTAAGGGCAAGCTGCATGGAGAAAAGTGCATCTAAAGTTGAGCTGAAAATTTTCGGACAATTTCGCGAAATTTTCCTTTTTGCACCAGGGCAAGTTTGAGAAGCTGTATCTCGAAATTTGCTGATCCGAATATAATAAAATACCAACCGTTCAAAAGTTCTTGAGCACACCTTTTGAATGTCCGAGAGTTGGATTGGCTACGAGCAAGCTGCTTCGAGAAAAGTGCTTCCAAAATTGAGCTGAAAATTTTCGGACAATTTCGCGAAATTTTCCTATTTGCACCATCGCGAGTTTGAGACGCTGTATCTCGAAATTTGCTGATCCGAATTTAATAAAAAATCAACCGTTCAAAAGGTCTTGAGCACACCTTTTGAATGTCCGAGAGTTGGATTGGTTACGAGCAAGCTGTATCGAGAAAAGTGCATATAATGTTGAGCTGAAAATTTTCGGACAATATCGGGAAATTTTCCTTTTTTCACCAGCGCAAGTTTGAGAAGCTGTATCTCCAGATTCGCTCATCCGAATATAATAAGTTACCAATCGTTCAAAAGGTCTTGAGCACACCTTTTGAATGTCCGAGAGCTGGAATGGCTAAGGGCAAGCTGCATCGAGAAAAGTGCATCTAAATTTGAGCTGAAAATTTTCGGACAATATCGGGAAATTTTCTTTTTTCACCAGCGCAAGTTTGAGAAGCTGTATCTCCAGATTCGCTCATCGGAATATAATAAGTTACCAATCGTTCAAAAGGTCTTGAGCACACCTTTTGAATGTCCGAGAGTTGGATTGGCTACGAGCAAGCTGTTTCGAGAAACGTGCTTCCAAAATTGAGCTGAAAATTTTCGGACAATTTCGCGAAATTTTCCTATTTGCACCATCGCGAGTTTGAGACGCTGTATCTCGAAATTTGCTGATCCGAATTTAATAAAAAATCAACCGTTCAAAAGGTCTTGAGCACACCTTTAGAATGTCCGAGAGATGGATTGTTTACGGGCAAGCTGCATCGAGAAAAGTGCTTATAATGTTGTGATGAAAATTTTCGGACAATTTCGCTAAATTTTCCTTTTTGCACCAGCGCAAGTTTGAGAAGCTGTATCTCGAGATTCGCTCATCCGAATATAATAAGTTACCAATCGTTCAAAAGGTCTTGAGCACACCTTTTGAATGTCCGACAGCTGGAATGGCTAAGGGCAAGCTGCATGGAGAAAAGTGCATCTAAAGTTGAGCTGAAAATTTTCGGAAAATTTCGCGAAATTTTCCTTTTTGCACCAGGGCAAGTTTGAGAAGCTGTATCTCGAAATTTGCTGATAGGAATATAATAAAATACCAACCGTTCAAAAGGTCTTGAGCACACCTTTTGAAGGTCCGAGTGCTGCATTGGCTAAGGTCAAGCTGCTTCGAGAAAAGTGCATCCAAAATTGAGCTGACATATTTCGGACAATTTCGCGAAATTTTCCTATTTGCACCAGCGCGAGTTTGAGAAGCTGTATCTCGAAATTTGCTGATCCGAATATAATAAAATACCAACCGTTCAAGAGGTCTTGAGCACACCTTTTGAATGTCCGCGAGTTGGATTGGCTACGAGCAAGCTGCTTCGAGAAGAGTACATCCAAAATTGAGCTGTAAATTTTCGGACAATTTCGCGAAATTTTCCTATTTGCACCATCGCGAGTTTGAGACGCTATATCTCGAAATTTGCTTATCCGAATTTAATAAAAAATCAACCGTTTAAAAGGTCTTGAGCACACCTTTTGAATGTCCGAGAGATGGATTGGCTACGAGCAAGCTGCTTCGAGTAAAGTGCATCCAAATTTGAGCTGAAAATTTTCGGACAATTTCGCGAAATTTTGCTTTTTGCACCAGCGCAAGTTTGAGTAGCTGTATCCCGAGATTCGCTCATCCGAATATTATAAATTACAAACAATTGAAATGGACTTGAGCACACCTTTTGCATGTCTGAGAGTTGGATTGGTTACGGGCAAGCTGCATCGAGAAAAGTGCATATAATGTTGAGCTGAAAATTTTCGGACAATTTCGCGAAATTTTCCTATTTGCACCAGCGCGAGTTTGAGAAGCTGTATCTCGAAATTTGCTGATCCGAATATAATAAAATACCAACCGTTCAAAAGGTCTTGAGCACACCTTTTGTATGTACGAGAGCTGCATTGGCTAAGGTCAAGCTGCTTCGAGAAAAGTGCATCCAAAATTGAGCTGAAATATTTCGGACAATTTCGAGAAATTTTCCTATTTGCACCAGCGCGAGTTTGAGAAGCTGTATCTCGATATTTGCTGATCCGAATATAATAAAATACCAACCGTTCAAAAGGTCTTGAGCACAGCTTTTGAATGTCCGAGAGAGGGATTGGCTACGAGCAAGCTGCTTCGAGAAAAGTGCATCCAAAATTCAGCTGAAAATTTTCGGACAACTTCCCGAAATTTTCCTATTTGCACCAGCGCAAGTTTGAGTAGCTGTATCCCGAGATTCGCTCATCCGAATATTATAAATTACAAACAATTGAAATGGACTTGAGCACACCTTTTGAATGTCTGAGAGTTGGATTGGTTACGGGCAAGCTGCATCGAGAAAAGTGCATATAATGTTGACCTGAAAATTTTCGGACAATTTCGCGAAATTTTCCTATTTGCACCAGCCCGAGTTTGAGAAGCTGTATCTCGATATTTGCTGATCCGAATATAATAAAATCGCAACCGTTCAAAAGGTCTTGAGCACAGCTTTTGAATGACCGAGAGAGGGATTGGCTACAAGCAAGCTGCTTCGAGAAAAGTGCATCCAAAATTCAGCTGAAAATTTTCGGACAACTTCGCGTAATTTTCCTATTTGCACCAGCGCAAGTTTGAGAAGCTGTATCTCGAAATTTGCTGATCCGAATATAATAAAATACCAACCGTTCAAAAGGTCTTGAGCACACCTTTTGAATGTACGAGAGCTGCATTGGCTAAGTGTTCGCGTGTAAGGCGCTCGCAGAGAGAGAGAGAGAGAGAAAGAGATAGAATATATATTGTAGCTGTAATGAGAGTGTACGCGCGCATGAATATATGAGTAGTATTCCTATAGAATTTTTCGGGATAATATTTCGGCAGCAATCAGCCCGGCTGCAGCTGCGTTTGCGGGGAAATACACCTCGAACAAGCTGAAGCGTGTACGGATCACCGTGAAGATCCTCGACGACGAGATAGTTTTCTTACTCGCTAATGATCTTCGGTACCGCCCCGAAACCCAAGATCTAGTTGTTTATAGCGCCACATAAACATTGTCGAGCGCGAGCGCGGGCGAGAAAGAGAGCAATAGGGAATTGCGACTGTGACAGGATCGGCCGTGAAATTTCCGCCGGCCGCTGCAGTAGGCCGTGCGAGGGTAGCGCAGGTAGCAAACATCGTGCCTGGCCGCAGACCGAACACCCCTACAGTTGAGCAGAGGCCTTAGCCGCTGACGCTCGAGAGTGGGGGTACGAGGCCTACCTGCACGGAGCTCGTCCGGCTCGTATGCACTTTGCCGACGAGTTTTCGGCAATCTGATTTTCGCTACAGTCGAGTAAGGTTCTACCTTTTCTCCTCTGCGACCCCCAGAATTCCGACGAGAGTATTCGGACGTGTACGCGGACCGTTTTTTTGTGTTTTGTGCTTCTTGAGCGCGTGCGTGCGTGTGTGTGTGTGTATAATAGTGCGACTCCGTGATAAGTGAGTACGTGTGCGTGAGAGAAAAGAGTGAGAGACTCTTTGGGTGCAGCGGACCAGGCGCACAGAGGCTGCCTGCGTAGAGCGCATACGCGCTCTGAGCGATCTCCCTTGCGACGTCCCGAAGGCCAGGGAACTGTCCGGGCGCACAAGAGTGCGTGCGAAAGGAGGTCGCTTCCCGACCAGCAGCCTAGCCCCGGAGAAGGCGGCTAGGCTTGCAGAGCACCGCCGATACAGAGGTCGGCTTAGAGTAAGCTACAGCGCGCGCACAAGCGTAAGAAATAGTTATTAGTTTTACCGCTCTGTATTATTAGTACCTTTGTGAAATAATCGATCGTAATTCTTGCCTGTTTTCCTTTTTTTTTCAATAAAGCGAGATTTTGATTGTATCTCGCCCAGCTTGATCGGGCTTTTCCCCTTAATTCGAAGGGGTTTTTACTCCTGATCAAGGTGGTGTTTTTTATCGCGAATTAGTTTGTGTTTATTTTATTTTACTATCACCTTCTCATTTCATTCCCTCTCCCGAACTCACATAGTCGGCAGTATACGCCACAACATGGTGCCCCGGGTGAGGAATGAGTGATTAGGTTTGCTAGCTTTATATATAAAATTTCATTTGTCTGAGTTTACGGTTAGAGTTAGAATTGTGAATGAGACTTATTGCATATACGTGCTACTGAGACTGTTGAGATCGATTATTTTATATGTAATATTTCATATCTGTTTAAGCGTGTATGTATTAGCAGATTAATTCTTTAATAGTCGTAAGTGCGAGATATCCGTGTATCATACTGCTGTGAGAGAGTCCTGTGGATTTTATTTAGATTCCTATATCATATCCACCATGGCTCCTATGCCACTTAAGAAACTTGTAGCCTTGCAAAGGGGGCGTACAATCGAAATCGAGAGCATGCAAGCGGAATTGCTTGATGCTGGTGATAGGCCGCTTAGTAGAAACAATGTCTTGACTCGGATTGATGCATTAAAGGGAATCTGGGGGGAAATTCGCCAAACTCATGCCGAAATTATAGTTAGAGATCGCGTTGACGATGACCCCTATGTAGTAGATAATGTTTTTAATCAAATTCGCTGAAAGTATCAAAATCTTCTTGATACGCTCACCGATAATGTAGATCGGCTCGAGAGAAACGATCGGCCTGCACCGCAGCCGACGGACCCTGCTTTCGAAAATGGCACAAATTTAGACATGCCGAATCTTCCGAAGCTCGATTTGCCGAAATTTTCTGGAAATTATGAGGACTGGGTAAGTTTCTCTGATATTTTCAATACCCTCGTTCACTCCAAGAACGCAAATAACTCGACGAAACTTAGTTATCTAAAGCTATGCTTAACCGGTCTGGCCGCAGATTTAGTAAAGGACGTAGCTACAACAGGCGAGAATTACGTTCCCACTTGGCAAGCTTTATCAGCTCGATTCTTTAATCCTAGGCTCATAGTAAATAAGCACCTGCATGCGCTTATGAATTTACCGCATATGAAAGGGGAATCTGCTGCTGATTTGCGCCTGCTATCCGATGTGGCGCAGCGCATCGTCCGTGCGTTAGCTAATATGAAGATGCCAATAGATCAATGGGACGTTTGGCTAATCTACATCTTGGCGTCGCGCTTGGATCCGGTATCGCGAGAAAAATGGGAGTCTGAGCTTAGCGCACGAGACGAATCTATTGCCGCGGAAGGCGAGGACAACGTACCATCTATGCCTGGGCAGTTAAATGCTGCTGGACGTTTTCCAAGCTTCTCCGTGTTTATTAAATTTCTTGAAAAGCGATCGCAGACGCTTAGCATGGTAGCAGAAAAGAATGCGGCAGGCAGTAAACAGCCGTCAACTGTCAAATCGAATCAAGGTTCCCGTAAGGTTCATCATTCTCAACAGAATTTCAAATCTGCCACTAAATGCTTGTTATGCTCGGGTATGCACCCTCTGTTTAAATGTAATAAACTTAAAGCTAAAACTTCTTACGACCGTCGAGCTGAAATACGACGATTAAATTTATGTTTTAACTGTTTCGGACGACATCGTTTTAACAACTGCAAATCACAACTACGCTGTTCTACGTGTCACGAAAAACATCACACTCTTCTACACTTTGATTCGAAGCGACAGCACGACGATGCGGAGATTAAGAACGAAGATCGTAAAATTCACTCAGATGCAGGCACGAAGCCTCAGGTAGTTAATTCCCATACAGCCAGTGTATCCCAAAGACATTATTCTGTCATTTTAGCAACAGCTCAGGTCATGATTCACGGGCCGAACGGCCGCTCGACGCGAGCGCGCGCACTACTCGATCAGGGCTCAGAGGCAACCTTTGTAAGCGAGTCGATCGCGCAACTACTCGGCTTACCTAAGGAGCGCACTAATATTTCGTTATCGGGAATTGGTGCCAGTAAATCAGGGACTGCAAAATTTTCTACCACCTTCTCATTGCAATCAATAGTAGACGATGATTTCAAACTCGAAGCTCAAGCTTTAATCCTACAGCAGCTCACCTCTTGCTTACCAACGCGTAGTGTTATGAAAATTGACTTGAATGAATACGCTAATTTATCACTTGCCGATCCTCAGTTCTATGTTCGAGACAATATTGATATTATACTGGGAGTTGATGTTTATGCACTGTTATTACGACCAGGCCTACGAACTTCTTCGAATTCGAATCTAGTAGCACAGGACACCGCGCTGGGGTGGGTTATATCGGGGGCAGTTCAGGGGGGCCAGTCACGGCGGGCGGCGAGCCGTGCATCGCTACCAGTGCAGGCATTCCATAGTCTCTCCTCCGATCACTTAAACGATTCGCTAGAGCGATTTTGGGAGTTTAAAGAGCCGTCCACGCATGCAGTCCAGTTAAAGGTCCCCGAGCAACCTTTTCGCGCCGCCTCTGAGCGGAAAGCGGGTAAGTGTTCCGTACAGACATTTCACAGTGCCTCGTTAGACGAATTAAACAACTCGTTACAGCGCTTTTGGGATCTTCATGAGTTGCCAGATCGCGCCTCTAAGTTCAAGCCAGAGGAAGAAGCCTGCGAGCAGCTTTTTCGCAACACTTATAGGCGAAACGCGGATGGGCGTTTTATCGTGCGCCTTCCCCTTAGGTCAGAGCCGCCTGTAGCGGCAGCTGAAATGCGAAGATTAGCTTTAGGTTCGCTCTCCACTATGCATCGACGTTTCGCACGTGAGCCTGAAGTTGCTCAGGCATATCGCGAGTTCATGGCTACCTATGAGCAGCTCGGTCATATGGAGCGTGTTCCAATAGCTGATCTCAACAACCCTCGCGCGTGGTACTTGCCTCATCATGCTGTACTCACGATTACGCAGGATGTTCTAAAGAAAATTCGAGTAGTTTTCGATGCCTCTAGGAAAACTCGCGATAAACATTGTCTCAATGAGTTTCTCATGCCAGGTCCAGCTCTTCAGCGTGATTTAGGTCTTGTTCTTCTTAATTGGCGTAAATATCAATATGTCTTTACTGCAGACATAGTAAAAATGTTTCGCCAGATACGCGTGCCGCAGGCAGATCAAGACTATCAGCGAATTCTGTGGGCGCCTAGCTCTGATCAGTCTCCCATCGAGTATCGCTTGACTACGGTCACTTACGGCACTGCGTGCGCTCCATACCTCGCGATTCGTACGCTTTTACAACTCGCCCGAGACGAAAGATCGCGATTTCCTCTCGGCGCAGAGTGCTTAGAGAACAATACTTACGTAGACGACATATTTACAGGGGCGAATGAATTATCGGAAGCGATAGCGAAGCGCAACGAGCTTATTAGTATTCTAAGAACGGCAGGGATCGAATTAGATAAGTGGGCTGCAAACAACTCTGAGCTTCTACCTTCACGTTTAAAATCACTCAATACCGATAAAGAAATAGATAGAGAAGCCTCGATCAAAACTTTAGGTATTCACTGGAAGCCTACGCGCGACATTTTTACTTTCAGTATCGGTAATTGCGATGCTCTCACCGAAACAGTAACTAAACGCACTATCTTATCTAATATCATGCATTTGTTTGACCCTCTTGGCTGGCTCTCTCCCGTTACCGTCACTGCGAGAATAATCATGCAGGATTTATGGATTTTAAAATGCGATTGGGATACTCCTTTACCAAAGGATGTACACGATCGATGGTTAGAGTATTGCGCCTCCCTTAAGTCATTATCTCACCTCTCGATTGATCGCTGGTTAGGGGGTAGCTCACCGTGTATAGGCGAGATTCACGGGTTTTCAGACGCTTCTTCGCGAGCCTATGCGACGGCTGTGTATATTCGCATAAACGATGGTCTAGGAAATGTTCGCATTTCTCTGCTAGCTGCAAAAACCAAGGCTGCGCCTGTTAAGACAGTTAGCATACCTAACCTCGAGCTGTGCGGAGCAGTTCTTCTGGTTAAATTAATTCTTCACTTGCGACAATTAGAGTCCTTCAATCAATGCCCTGTCTACGCGTGGTCAGACAGTCAAGTTGTTTTAAATTGGTTAGGTAAACATCCACGTTTCTGGAAAACATTTGTCGCAAATCGTGTCTCGTATATTCAAACAGAGCTGCCATCGGCGACTTGGACACACGTACCCACGAAAGAAAATCCCGCCGACTTGGCTACGCGCGGCGTTAAACCTGCTGACTTGGCGACTAATGAACTTTGGTGGCACGGGCCTGCATGGCTCGCTTTGCCTTCTGAAAACTGGCCTCGGACGTCGGAGAGTAAACAGAGTTTGCACGTGCGAGAGTTACCGGCTGAACCGGAGATAATTGAAAAATATTCCTCGCTGACACACTTGATTCGTGTCGTGGCGCGTTGCTTACGCCCACTTGTTATGCTGCGAAGACGCAAGCAAGGGTTAAGTGCATTACCTGACTATCTGAAGACCGAGGAACTTGATAAAGCTCGAACTGCAGTCATTAAGTTAGCCCAAGCAGTAGCGTTTGAAAAAGAGATTCTTATCTTGAAATCAGGCAAGTCTTTACCGAAGAGAAATTCACTGCGAAAACTTAATCCTATAGTTGACGAGGAAGGGCTATTACGCGTGGGGGGGAGGCTCACACACTCCGTATTACCGCATGACACAAAAAGGCCACCTATTTTACCTCAAAGTTCGCATCTTAGTCAGTTATTCGTGCGACATGCACATTGTACATGCCTCCACGGTGGACCTACTCTCACAGCAAGTTATGTAGCACAGCGAGTGTGGATTATAGGTAGGAAGCGCCTCATTAATGCGTTCATTCGAAAATGCGTGACCTGTCAACGAGTTGCGCCCCATAAGGTACATCAGCTGATGGGCGACCTACCGGCTGCTCGTGTGAGACCTGCTCGTGCGTTTTCTACAACGGGACTTGACTACGCAGGACCGATTCAATTGCGCACGTCTAAGGGGCGTGGCCATAAGTCGTACAAGGGCTATATTGCACTGTTTGTATGCTTCACAACTCGGGCAGTACACCTCGAAGTCGTGAGCGATTGTACATCGGAATCCTTTATTGCGGCTTTTCGGCGATTTGTATGTAAATACGGAATCCCTCGTAACATGTACAGCGATAACGCTACCACCTTCCGTGGAGCGGATCGAGAACTGCGACAGATGTTTGCGTCAGCATCTTTATTTTATAAGAACACAGCCGCTGTCCTCGCCAATGATGGTACTAATTGGCGCTTTATTCCACCAACTACCCCGCACTACGGAGGGTTGTGGGAGGCCGGCATCAAATCAACTAAGCACCACCTGAAGAGAATCGTAGGAGATCATACGCTCACGTTCGAAGAGTTGTCTACGGTGCTCGCGGAAATCACGGCCTGTTTAAACTCTCGTCCGTTGTATCCGATGAGCTCCAATGTAGATGATCTTCAAGCTTTGACGCCATCCCATTTCCTCAGTGGCGAAGCGCCGGGCATGGTACCAGATGAGGAACCTCCGAGCGGCCCTGAACATCTACTCAAGCGATTCATGCTTTTACAGAGAATGAGAAATCATTTCTGGAAGCGATGGAGCAAAGAGTATTTGCAGCAGCTGCAGGAGAGAAGCAAGTGGAGAGCACCATCTGACAACTTTGCCGTCGGATAGCTCGTTTTGGTAATGGACGATCGCTATCCACCATCAAAGTGGCCACTTGGACGAGTCATTGAGATCCACCCAGGTCCTGATGGGCTTGTACGAGTGGTCACTGTCAAAACGGCGACTAGTGTCTTGCGTCGACACATCGCGCAACTTAGTCCTTTAGAGATTAATGATAGTCACTAATCTGCTTTTAAGAATGTAAATATTATAAACTTTCGATTATCGAGTTATTAGTAAATAGTAGTTGGTAGACCTCTGGTGACTTGTTAATTTACTTCACGGCTTAATGTACACCTTAACGGCATCAGTATTCATATTAATTGCTTTCAATGTTCAGATTAGAGTTCAGGCATTACCTGCTTTATTACCTGGGATCAATATATCTGTAGTCACCAGACTTCTACTATAAACTGATCAAGTTGTACCTTATTACAATTAAGATTCGTCCTACGGACGAAGGCGGGCGGAATGTTCGCGTGTAAGGCGCTCGCAGAGAGAGAGAGAGAGAGAGAGAGAGAGAGAGAGAGAAAGAGGTAGAATATATATTGTAGCTGTAATGAGAGTGTACGCGCGCATGAATATATGAGTAGTATTCCTATAGAATTTTTCGGGATAATATTTCGGCAGCAATCAGCCCGGCTGCAGCTGCGTTTGCGGGGAAATACACCTCGAACAAGCTGAAGCGTGTACGGATCACCGTGAAGATCCTCGACGACGAGATAGTTTTCTTACTCGCTAATGATCTTCGGTACCGCCCCGAAACCCAAGATCTAGTTGTTTATAGCGCCACATAAACATTGTCGAGCGCGAGCGCGGGCGAGAAAGAGAGCAATAGGGAATTACGACTGTGACAGGATCGGCCGTGAAATTTCCGCCGGCGGCTGCAGTAGGCCGTGCGAGGGTAGCGCAGGTAGCAAACATCGTGCCTGGCTGCAGACCGAACACCCCTACAGCTGAGCAGAGGCCTTAGCCGCTGACGCTCGAGAGTGGGGGTACGAGGCCTACCTGCACGGAGCTCGTCCGGCTCGTATGCACTTTGCCGGCGAGTTTTCGGCAATCTGATTTTCGCTATAGTCGAGTAAGGTTCTACCTTTTCTCCTCTGCGACCTCCAGAATTCCGACGAGAGTATTCGGACGTGTACGCGGACCGTTTTTTTGTGTTTTGTGTTTCTTGAGCGCGTGCGTGCGTGTGTGTGTGTGTATAATAGTGCGACTCCGTGATAAGTGAGTACGTGTGCGTGAGAGAAAAGAGTGAGAGACTCTTTGGGTGCAGCGGACCAGGCGCACAGAGGCTGCCTGCGTAGAGCGCATACGCGCTCTGAGCGATCTCCCTTGCGACGTCCCGAAGGCCAGGGAACTGTCCGGGCGCACAAGAGTGCGTGCGAAAGGAGGTCGCTTCCCGACCAACAGCCTAGCCCCGGAGAAGGCGGCTAGGCTTGCAGAGCACCGCCGACACAGAGGTCGGCTTAGAGTAAGCTACAGCGCGCGCACAAGCGTAAGAAATAGTTATTAGTTTTACCGCTCTGTATTATTAGCACCTTTGTGAAATAATCGATCGTAATTCTTGCCTGTTTTCCTTTTTTTTCAATAAAGCGAGATTTTGATTGTATCTCGCCCAGCTTGATCGGGCTTTTCCCCTTAATTCGAAGGGGTTTTTACGCCTGATCAAGGTGGTGTTTTTTATCGCGAATTAGTTTGTGTTTATTTTATTTTACTATCACCTTCTCATTTCATTCCCTGTCCCGAACTCACATAGTCGGCAGTATACGCCACAACACTAAGGTCAAGCTGCTTCGAGAAAAGTGCATCCAAAATTGAGCTGAAATATTTCGGACAATTTCGAGAAATTTTCTTATTTGCACCAGCGTGAGTTTGAGAAGCTGTATCTCGAAATTTGCTGATCCGAATATAATAAAATACCAGACGTTCAAAAGGTATTGAGCACACCTTTTGAATGTCCGAGTGCTGGATTGGCTAAGGGCAAGCTTCTTCGAGAAAAGTGCATCCAAAATTGAGCTGAAATATTTCGGACAATTTCGCGAAATTTTCCTATTTGCACCAGCGCGAGTTTGAGAAGCTGTGTCTCGAGATTCCCTCATCCGAATATAATAGATTACCAACCGTTCAAAAGGTCTTGAGCACACCTTTTGAATGTCCCAGAGTTGGATTGGCTACGGGCAAGCTGCTTCGAGAAAAGTGCATCCAAAGTTGAGAAGAAAATTTTCGGACATTTTCCGAAATTTTCCTTTTTGCCCCAGCGCAAGTTTGAGAAGCTGTATCTCGAAATTTGCTGATCCGAATATAATAAAATACCAACCGTGCAAAAGGTGTTGAGCAAACCTTTTGAATGTCCGAGAGCTGGATTGGCTAAGGGCAAGCTGCATCGAGAAAAGTGCATCCAAAGTTGAGCTGAAAATTTTCGGACAATTTCGCGAAATTTTCCTTTTTGCACCAGCGCAAGTCTGAGAAGCTGTATCTCGAGATTCCCTCATCCGAATATAATAGGTTACCAACCGTTCAAAAGGTCTTGAGCAGACCTTTTGAATGTCCGAGAGTTGGATTGGCTAAGGGCAATCTGCTGCGAGAAAAGTGCATCCAAAGTTGAGCTGAAAATTTTCGGACAACTTCGCGAAATTTTCCTATTTGCACCAGCGCAAGTTTGAGAAGCTGTATCTCGAGATTCCCTCATCCGAATATAATAGATTACCAACCGTTCAAAAGGTCTTGAGCACACCTTTTGAATGTCCGAGAGTTGGATTGACTAAGGGCAAGCTGCTGCGAGAAAAGTGCATCCAAAATTCAGCTAAAATATTTCAGATGGTTTCGCGAAATTTTCTTTTTTTCACCAGCGCAAGTTTGATATGCGGTATTTTGATATTCGTTCATCCGAATATTATAAATTACAATTGAAATGGACTTGAGCACACCTTTTGAATGTCTGAGAGTTGGATTGATTACGGGCAAGCTGCATCGAGAAAAGTGCATATAATGTTCAGCTGAAAATTTTCGGACAATTTCGCGAAATTTTCCTATTTGCACCAGCGCGAGTTTGAGAAGCTGTATCTCGATATTTGCTGATCCGAATGTAATAAAATACCAACCGTTCAAAAGGTCTTGAGCACAGCTTTTGAATGTCCGAGAGAGGGATTGGCTACGAGCAAGCTGCTTCGAGAAAAGTGCATCCAAAATTCAGCTGAAAATTTTCGGACAACTTCGCGAAATTTTCCTATTTGCACCAGCGCAAGTTTGAGAAGCTGTATCTCGAGATTCCCTCATCCGAATATAATAGATTACCAGCCGTTCAAAAGGTCTTGAGCACACCTTTGGATGTCCGAGAGTTGGATTGACTAAGGGCAAGCTGCTGCGAGAAAAGTGCATCCAAAATTCAGCTAAAATATTTCAGATGGTTTCGCGAAATTTTCTTTTTTTCACCAGCGCAAGTTTGATATGCTGTATCTTGATATTCGTTCATCCGAATATTATAAATTATAAACCATTGCAATGGACTTGAGCACACCGTTTGAATGTCCCAGAGTTGGATTGGCTACGGGCAAACTGCTTCGAGAAAAGTGCATCCAAAGTTGAGAAGAAAATTTTCGGACATTTTCCGAAATTTTCCTTTTTGCACCAGCGCAAGTTTGAGAAGCTGTATCTCGAAATTTGCTGATCCGAATATAAGAAAATACCAACCGTTCAAAAGGTCTTGAGCACACCTTTTGAATGTCTGAGAGTTGGATTGGTTACGGGCAAGCTGCATCGAGAAAAGTGCATATAATGTTGAGATGAAAATTTTCGGACAATTTCGCTAAATTTTCCTTTTTGCACCAGTGCAAGTCTGAGAAGCTGTATCTCGAGATTCCCTCATCCGAATATAATAGATTACCAACCGTTCAAAAGGTCTTGAGCACACCTTTTGAATGTCCGAGAGTTGGATTGACTAAGGGCAAGCTGCTGCGAGAAAAGTACATCCAAAATTGAGCTGAAATATTTCAGATGTTTTCGCGAAATTTACTTGTTTTCACCAGCGCAACTTTGATATGCTGTATCTTGATATTCGTTCATCCGAATATGATAAATTATAAACCATTGCAATGGACTTGAACACACCGTTTGAATGTCCCAGAGTTGGATTGGCTACGGGCAAGCTGCTTCGAGAAAAGTGCATCCAAAGTTGAGCTGAAAATTTTCGGACTATTTCGCGAAATTTTCCTATTTGCACCAGCGCCAGTTTGAGAAGCTGTATCTCGATATTTGCTGATCCGAATATAATAAAATACCAACCGTTCAAAAGGTCTTGAGCACAGCTTTTGAATGTCCGAGAGAGGGATTGGCTACGAGCAAGCTGCTTCGAGAAAAGTGCATCCAAAATTCAGCTGAAAATTTTCGGACAATTTCGCGAAATTTTCCTTTTTGCACCAGCGCAAGTTTGAGAAGCTGTATCTCGAGATTCGCTCATCCGAATATTATAAATTACTAACCATTGAAATGGACTTGAGCACACCTTTTGAATGTCCGAGAGTTGGATTGGTTACGGGCAAGCTGCATCGAGAAAAGTGCATATAATTTTGAGCTGAAAATTTCGGGAGTCCATATCTTCGGAACGATTCATCCAAATGTAGCCGATCAATATGTTTTTGGCTAGCTCTCGATCTCAGCTTTTCAAATATGTGGCTCCTGATTCGCTGCGAGGAAGCTAGTTCGAGAAGAAATCGAATAAATGTTGATGTGCAATTTTTGGGATATTTTCCGAAATTGGCTGGATTTTTTCCGGACTACATATCTTCGGAACGGTTCATCCAAATATAGCCGTTCAATATGTTTTTGGAAAGCTCTCGATCTCAGCTTTTCGAATATGTGTCTCCCGATTTGCTGCGAGGAAGCTGGTTCGAGCAGAAATCGAAAAAAGGTTGATATGCAATTTTTCGTAAATTTTCCGATTTTGGCTAGTGTTTTTCATGACTCCATATCTTCGGAACGGTTCATCCAAATATAGCCGATCAATATGTTTTTGGAAAGCTCTCGATCTCAGCTTTTCAAATATGTGTCTCCTGATTCGCTGCGAGGAAGCTGGTTCGAGCAGAAATCGAAAAAAGGTTGATATGCAATTTTTGGTAAATTTTCCGATTTTAGCTAGTTTTTTTCCGGACTCCATATCTTCGGAACGGTTCATCCAAATATAGCCGTTCAATATGTTTTTGGAAAGCTCTCGATCTCAGCTTTTCAAATATGTGTCTCCCGATTCGCTGCGAGGAAGCTGGTTCGAGAAGAAATCGAAAAAAGGTTGATATGCAATTTTTGGTAAATTTTACGATTTTAGCTAGTTTTTTTCCGAATTCCATATCTTCGGAACGGTTCATCCAAATATAGGCGTTCAATATGTTTTTGGAAAGCTCTTGATCTCAGCTTTTCAAATATGTGTCTCCCGATTCGCTGCGAGGAAGCTGGTTCTAGCAGAAATCGAAAAAAGGTTGATATGAAATTTTTCGTAAATTTTCTGATTTTAGCTAGTTTTTTTCCGGACTCCATATCTTCGGAAGGGTTCATCCAAATATAGCCGTTCAATATGTTTTTGGAAAGCTCTCGATCTCAGCTTTTCAAATATGTGTCTCCAGATTCGCTGCGAGGAAGCTGGTTCGAGCAGAAATCGAAAAAAGGTTGATATGCAATTTTTGGTAAATTTTACGAATTTAGCTAGTTTTTTCCGGACTCCATATCTTCGGAACGGTTCATCCAAATATAGCCGTTCAATATGTTTTTGGAAAGCTCTCGATCTCAGCTTTTCAAATATGTGTCTCCCGATTCGCTGCGAGGAAGCTGGTTCGAGCAGAAATCGAAAAAGGTTGATATGCAATTTTTGGTAAATTTTCCGATTTTAGCTAGTGTTTTTCATGACTCCATATCTTCGGAACGGTTCATCCAAATATAGCCGTTCAATATGTTTTTGGAAAGCTCTCGATCTCAGCTTTTCAAATATGTGTCTCCCGATTCGCTGCGAGGAAGCTGGTTCGAGCAGAAATCGAAAAAAGGTTGATATGCAATTTTTGGTAAATTTTCCGAAATTGCCTAGTTTTCCTCCGGACTCCATATCTTCGGAACGGTTCATCCAAATATAGGCCGTTCAATATGTTTTTGGAAAGCTCTCGATCTCAGCTTTTCAAATATGTGTCTCCCGATTCGCTGCGAGGAAGCTGGTTCGAGCAGAAATCGAAAAAAGGTTGATATGCAATTTTTGGTAAATTTTACGAATTTAGCTAGTTTTTTCATGACTCCATATCTTCGGAACGGTTCATCCAAATATAGCCGTTCAATATGTTTTTGGAAAGCTTTTGATCTCAGCTTTTCAAATATGTGTCTCCCGATTCGCTGCGAGGAAGCTGGTTCGAGCAGAAATCGAAAAAGGTTGATATGCAATTTTTGGTAAATTTTCCGAATTGGCTAGTTTTTTCAGGACTCCATATCTTCGGAACGGTTCATCCAAATATAGCCGTTCAATATGTTTCTGGAAAGCTCTCGATCTCAGCTTTTCAATATGTGTCTCCCGATTCGCTGCGAGGAAGCTGGTTCGAGCAGAAATCGAAAAAAGGTTGATATGCAATTTTGGTAAATTTTCCGATTTAGCTAGTTTTTTTCCGGACTCCATATCTTCGGAACGGTTCATCCAAATATAGGCATTCAATATGTTTTTGGAAAGCTCTCGATCTCAGCTTTTCAAATATGTGTCTCCCGATTCGCTGCGAGGAAGTTGGTTCGAGCAGAAATCGAAAAAAGGTTGATATGCAATTTTTGGTAATTTTTACGATTTTAGCTAGTTTTTTCCGTACTCCATATCTTCGGAACGGTTCATCCAAATATAGGCGTTCAATATGTTTTTGGAAAGCTCTCGATCTCAGCTTTTCAAATATGTGTCTCCCGATTCGCTGCGAGGAAGCTGGTTCGAGCAGAAATCGAAAAAAGGTTGATGTGCAATTTCTGGGAAATTTTCCGAAATTGGATAGTTTTTTTCCGGACTCCATATTTTCGGAACGGTTCATCCAAATATAGCCGTTCAATATGTTTTTGGAAAGCTCTCGATCTCAGCTTTTCAAATATTTGTCTCCCGATTCGCTGCGAGGAAGCTGGTTCGAGCAGAAATCGAAAAAAGGTTGATGTGCGATTTCTGGGAAATTTTCCGAAATTGGCTAGTTTTTTTCCGGACTCCATATCTTCGGAACGGTTCATCCAAATTGTGACGGGGATCCCGTCGATGGCTGCTCGCCTGGTCACCACCCAGTTGAGATAACAGATTCTTATACTCGGTGGTGCTTTCAGCAGCAAGCGAGCAGTCAGCTGTAGAGCCAGGAGGACAGCGCGGCGCCGAGAGCAGCCGCCGCCGAGCAGCAACAGCACGAGGCGAGAGCGAGAGAGAGGGGGAAGCACAGCGCGTAGCAGCGCGCGGCAGCCAAGGCGAGAGAGAGAGAGAGAGAGAGAGGGACGAACGGCGCAGCGCTGGAGCAACGAGAGCGAGAGAGACACAAGATACGAGGCATGCGAGCCACGAGGCGTACGCGCGCGAGCGGCGGCCGCCATGTTGGCGAGCAACTAACTGTAGTATGAGTGCGAGAAGGATGGATAGCGAGCGGATGAATGCGTTACAGACAGACAAAAGAGAGAGTGGAGGCAACGCGTATGCGCTGTATGCTATTGGGAAAAGGTGGAGGGCTACGGCTCAATCCACAGCGCGCGTGCGAGCGGGAATAAAAATGTAAGCGTGCCGAAGTATGTAACTGTGCGAAAATGCGTAGATGTAATTAATAGAGCCAGACATGCGTGTAAGCGTGTTTCAAAATTCGCGCGCAATTATGAGAGTGAAAAAGAGGGCGCGAGAGTGCGATATTGCATATATGGTGCGTAAGCGTGGAAAAATGTGATAGGCGCGAGAAAGCGATCTAGGGGAAATGCGTGAGTGCGAGTGAGAGAGTGAGAGACGCCGCGAACCGGCGTAGTTGCCGAACGCGCGAGGCGAATCAGTATGTATCGAGTACCGTGAGGACCGAGACACAACAAGAGAGAACGAGTATTTTCCAAGGCGACAACCAGAGCGACCCGAGCATTTACCCTCCGTGTGCATCTTTCCGAGCGAACATTAGTTTTTTCGCGTGCGCTTCCACAGGGAACGAGGCACCACCAGAACGCGAGGAAGCTGAGCAAAAGGATTAGAGACAGGTAGGAGTGTTGTGTTATACCTCCCCGCCGCGAGTCCATTACTTAAAGCCAGCCCGCGCTATAGACGGTGAGCTCGCCCGAGGACAAGCACGCGTCCGCGAGAGACTTAATATTGACTTGATTTCTTTATTATTAATAAATTACAAAGTGTTTAAATTTTATAAAGTCGCGTGTCTTATTTTGCGTATCATTCTCCCTGCACCTCTCCCCCGTGACCTAGAGTGTAAGAGAGTCTCAAGCCGGCAGACAAGTGTTGTAGATCGCGAGTTCGGGCGTCCAACAATAATTATTAAATACGGGCTCGCGATAAACCTGCATAGGTGTCAACTACGTTGTGCTAAGCCTCCCCAGGGACGGAAAAAGCATAACGTCACAGTGACGCCCAACGTGCGGCGTAGAGTAAAGACGGAGAAGTGAAAAGTGAGAATACGCGACTTAGCCATTTTTGCCACGCGGTCGGTTTCGGCGGCCATCTTGGTAGACGCCACGTGGAAAAGGACTCGAGAAAAGTCGGGAAGAAGATAGTATTTTTTTTGTCTTTCGCTCGGAAGAGCAAGTGCGGTAAAAATTCTGAAAATTTTTTTTTCTCAAGCGCTATATATAGCGAGCGTTCATGAGTGCTATATGCGGCTTTCCATAAAAAAATTTTTTTTCTCCGTGTACAGTCAAATCGATTGACTCGTGTAGCCGGATAACCTCACCGTTGTTTAGCAAATCACGCGACTTTATTTTGACTAGTGACGGAAAATTAAATAATTTTTAGAGACAAGCCAATTTACTAGACTATCGTTTCCGAGAAAAATTATACGTTTCGCAACGAATTTTTTTTTGCGACGACAGCGCTTCAGCAGCGAAGAAAATTAAAAAAAAATTTACCCTGCCCGACATTCAGAAAATTTTTGCATGACCATAATTTACATTATATAAATCATTTATATTTACTGTAAATCTTATTTCTCTATATATTATTTTGATACCCCACTAACACAGTGCCCCATCAAATTACTCTGACGGTTAACAGTTTGTACGTCGAAAATTATTTAATAACTTTCTACGACTTAATGACAGACGTGGGAAAAATTTATTTTTTATTTCAGGAAGATTTATACAGACAGATACTAGATTAAACCGATTACAGTCAGACAGAAAATTTTTTAGTAGTACTAGAGGTTAGAGCGAACAAAAATTTTTTTTAAAGACAGTAATCACAAATCCGGTTAAGCATGAATAAATCACCAGAAGACCACAAAATGTCCAACGCCGACCATCAAGAGGTAATGACGGCACTCCGTAAGAAAAGGGAAGTCAGAGCAATAATCAGAGAAATAACCAAATTGGATCGACAAGAATTACGAGATTATTTAGAAGAACTAAATGTGGATACTAACGGCAATAAAGCAATACTGCAAGACAGATTACTTAGAGCGAGAATATTAACGGAAACAAATTTAGCAGCACCTTGGTACGAATGGGACGGTCAGCCGATAATCCCACGACAAATACAAACGAATAACGATGATGTTGAAACTAATAGAAGAAAGGTCACAGAATTAACGACACAGCTAAAGCCGATAATAACACCGGAGTTTATTCAACCAAGTGCGTCGACGAGTATACAATATTCCGAGCATGTTAAACATTTATTGACTGAAGCTGCGAATAAGTCATTACCCAGTAATAAATGGTATGTGAGCCAGCACACGTCAACTCTGCTGCACTCCTCACCAGGAAAAAAGCATATACCTGTAAGCGACTC
Source organism: Philotrypesis tridentata (assembly GCA_018906965.1). NCBI lineage: Eukaryota > Metazoa > Arthropoda > Insecta > Hymenoptera > Pteromalidae > Philotrypesis > Philotrypesis tridentata. The sequence continues at coordinate 236,360 of JACCIB010000155.1, read as the reverse complement.
ATTCGCCAAGAATTTTCCAGAAATTGAAGCAATCACCAGTGATACAGGAACCAAAAAGAAGTCGAAAAATTCTGATGAGAAACTACAGGTTAGCCCAAACTCGAGCGAAGAGTCAGAGCATGAAGATTCACTCGAGGCACAGAGAAGACAGCTGGAAAAGACAATACATGAAATGCAGATTACATCGACAGAAGCAGAAACCGACAGCACCATAAGAACGAAAGTCAGTCATAAATACAGACGCGACCCCAGACCGAAGTCAACACCGAAGATTGGCAAATCGAGAACAGAAAACAGAAGTAAACCACACAAGAAGTCAAGATCGCCATCTTCAAGTAGCAGCTCTTCAGAAGAATCGTCCGACACTTCGTCAGACAGCAGTTCTTCAGAAGAGGACACGTCGTATAAAAACAGACATAGACGACAGAGAAGGGAAAGAAGTAGTAGCCGCAACCGTATCTCTGCTAAAGACCATGTCAGTCATTTACAACTAATCAAGAATCTAAAGATAGAGTATTCAGGCTCACCTAAAGATGACCCAGAAGATTACAACAGGAAATTGACAGGCATTAAAGACAGTCTAGAGATACCGGGAAAAGCCATGCTAAAGCTAGTACCGTATACTTTGACAGGAAGAGCACAAATGTGGTATCAGACAGAAAAAACAGACATCCACTCTTGGAAAGACTTTTTGTCAGCATTCAAAGAGCAATTCTATACATCTGCCAACACGAACGATGTAATGGACGAATTGTTACGACGAACACAAGGCAACGGCGAAAAGATATCGACATACATTATGAATTTTAGACATATCGCCGATCATCTACAAAAGCCAATGTCAGTTAAGAAACAGTTAAGTCTACTCATCGACAGATTAAGGCCAGTCTACAGAAAAGCTCTAAAGCACAAGAAGATTAAATCATTCCATGACGTAAAAAAATACTGTAAAGAACTGGAAGATGAGCTAGAACATGATGCCAGATATGCTCCGCCACCACCTGCAGAAAAGTCCAAGTTCCCAGCGGCAGCATGGTCGGCTACACCAAAACCAAAGGTAGCTGCGACAGACGAGATAGCAGAAACAAACGAAGTTGCAACGAAAGCAAAGAAGAAGAAAAATAAAAAGAAAAAGGCTTAAACAACCGAGACGACTCCTAATCAGCAAGAAACTACGACACAGGAAGCTTGTGCAGCCAATCAGCAAGTTCAAGCCCCGGAACAGCAATCGGCGCAAGCGCAGAAGAAACCTCAGCAACCTTTCATACCAGCACCGAGCCAACAACTGAATCAAACGCAACCACAAGTTCAATATTATGGACCGTGCCACGTTTGCGAGACAGTGGGACATAGAGCAGCGAATTGTCCGAAAACGCAATGTTATAATTGCAGGCAATTCGGTCACAGGAAAAACGCCTGCCCTTACCCGATAAAATTGTCCGGAAAATGCCAGTGGTGTGGCCAAGTTGGAGCACAATTCAAAAACTGCAACAACTGCGCGAAAGCAAGAGAACTTCTCCAAATGTTGCAGCCGAAGACTGAGCCAGACACTGCATGTCAGGTATGCGGACAAAAAGGCACGACGCTGCGGGACTGCACAAACTGTGTTCACGTTAGAAAGCTTCTGGGAAACGACTCGATGGAGGCCGCCAAGGGCCAGCCGACCTCCGTGTTCACACCTTGGGCCCTCAACTAGCGAACAAAATTGACAATCATACCCCCGCAGTTTGCAGGAGTATGTCAATTTTGGGAGGGGGAGAAAGTGGCAGCAAGCCACGAGAAATGGTGCGAAGTCAAGTAGCAGCCAAAGCTGTAAGTAACAGCCAGACCAGCTATTTAAAGACAGGCGCACAACAAGAAGAGACAAGAGGGATAAACAGAAATTCGAAGCCTGAAAGAAACGCTGACGTAACCCGTGGGCAAACGCTGCAGGCCAAGAAGGAAGTAAACGCGAATGTGAAAAGAGGAGACGCCATTGCAACACAACGGCCAGACTCTGTCACAGAGAAGAAGAGACTAGTGAATTCAGGGGCAAACAGAGGAAATCAAGTTAGAGCCAGTATCGCTAGAGACACGGAATCTAAGCCAGACGGGACGCCGGCTGCGCCAATGGAGAGTAGTGACGATGATACGAGCTTGAACGAAGAAATCCAGCTGTGCAAAAAGCGAGGCTTTAGAGTAGAGAAAGACATGATTCAAGGTCGAGGACTAGAAGATATCGTGGAATTTTCGAAAAAGAGCCTGGCAAAGGTAAAAGAGTTAGCAGAATTCAGAAAAGCTGAAAAAATCATGAGAGCTGAAGCCAACTTAATGTTGGAGCCGAAATCCACTGTAGAGCCAGACAATAACGGCGAGCAGAGGAAGTCAGCTCAGAGGTTAGCACAGGCTTTAGATTTCGGAGAAACTCGAGTAACCGCCCTGGAGAGAAACAATAAGTGGGAAGAAATTGAGGAAATTGACAAAGAGGTAACTACAGAGAATAATGAAGATAGCATGAGTGAAGAGGAAATAGTACTGATTGAGGCAAATGAATTATTAGAGGAAGAATTAGAAGAAGACCAAAGAATAAGGACGAAAGTGAAAGATTTGCTCGATGAAGAGACAGACTACGTGAAGTTAAGACAAATCGAGGCAGCTGTAGACACTCTAATCAACGAAGCGATGTCAGACCCTAGCACCCCTACACAATTAGAGGAAGCCGGAGTCGACAGAGATTCCAAAGAAACGGAGGTGCACGCAGCCACGACCATGGTAGACAATAGAGACTACATTAAAGTCAGTCTAGGCGGAAAGGAGTACAGAGCTTTGTACGATCCTGGAGCCATGATAACCATCGTAGGCCCAGAGATCGCGCGGAGGTACAAGACCCGACTTAAAGCTAGTGAAGCTCTGATACGAACGGTGACAGGAGGAACGTCGCCCGTATTAGGATTTCTACCAATCCGCATAGACTTAGATGGAATAGACAAGACGATTATGGCAAGAGCAGTGGCAGAAGTAACACATGAACTGATTTTGGAAAAAGATTTCTGCAAGACGTTCAAAGTGGATACAAGTCACAAAGGCCTATGGCGAGCCAATCTGGGAGAGTGGAGAGAGTTCGACCGACCAGAAGCTAGGTCTCCAGCAATCATCATCGCAGAGAGCGCAGGTATCTCCCAGCTCAGCGACGAGGAGAGACGGGAAATCGAGGAACTGGTGGCCGAGATACTACCAAACAATCCCGGAGAGGAACTGGGGTACACGGACTTAACTGAGCACCACATCGTAGTGACAGACCCAACCCCTATACGCTGTAAAGCCAGAAGACGCTCACCGAAGAAGATAGAGGAAATACAAAAAGCAGCTATAGAACTTAGAAGACTAGGGGTAATCGAGAGATCCGCAAGCGCTTATTGTAGTCAGCCATTACTAGTGCCAAAGCCCGATGGGACAGAGAGATTTTGCGTCAACTATATTGAATTAAATAAAGTGACGAAAAAGGATAGCTACCCTCTGCCACAAATGGACATGATACTAGACAGGCTACGCGCAGCCAGATACTTAAGCAAGATCGATCTCAAGCAGGCTTACTTCCAAGTCAAAATGGAGGAAAGCAGCAAGAAATACACCGCTTTTGCAGTACCTGGATACGGTTTATGGCAATTTAAGCGCATGGCTTTCGGCCTTTGCAACGCGCCCAGTACGCTGCAGAGAATGGTTGACATTTTGTTTGGACCTGAGGACTTCCCAAACGTTTTCGGATACCTAGACGACATCGTCATAGCTACCGACACGTTCGAGGAACACAAACATAGAGTCAGACACGTGTTAACCAAACTGACGTCAGCCGGACTCCCGATTAACCCGAAGAAATGCGAATTCTGTGTTAGCGAGATAAAGTACCTGGGATTCATTCTGGATCGACACGGCTTACGGACCGACCCAGCAAAAATAGAGCCAGTGATGAACTGCCCAACTCCAAAGGACTTGACAGGCTTACGACGAGTCCTAGGCATGTTTGGGTGGTATTCTAGGTTCTTGGAAAACGAGTCGGAGATAAAGATCCCTCTAGTCAGAATGCTTAAAGACCAGAAAAACTGGAATTGGGGACCGGAGCAAGATGAAGCGTTCAGCAAGTTGAAGCAGGCGTTGACCAACGCTCCTGTCCTAGCCAGACCGGATTTTACGAAACCGTTCACGATCCATTGCGACGCAAGTAATTTTGCTATTGGTGCAGTGCTCACGCAAGAATTTGATGACGGAGAACACCCGATCGTCTACGTCAGCCGAGTATTGTCAGCACCAGAGATAAATTACACCACCACCGAAAAGGAGTGCTTGGCATTAGTTTGGTCTATCAACAAACTCAGGCCGTACGTCGAGGGTTACCACTTCACGGTTATCACTGACCACAGCGCTCTGAAGTGGCTCCGCTCGCTGAAGGATCCGAAAGGTAGACTAGCCCGATGGTCGATAGAGATTCAACAATGGGACTTCGAAATAATACATCGTAGGGGCACCCAGCATGTAGTGCCAGACGCGCTATCCCGAATCATGGAGCCAGAAATCTCAGCAATAGGTGAGATCGAGGACAAATGGTATTTAAGAAGACGCGACGAAGTCGAAGAGAACCCAACGAAATTCCCCGAGTGGAGAGTCGAAAACGGAAAGTTGTACAGGCACAAGGAAGATCCAATGCTAGATCCCATCACTCACCCGGACGAAGGATGGAAACTTGTAGTGCCGGAGGAATTGCGTGAAAGAGTATTGACAACAGCGCACGCAGAAATCTCAGCAGGACACCTAGGAATAGGATAGCACGGGAATATTTCTGGCCCAGACTATTCCATGATGTCTGCCGATTCATAAAAACCTGTCAGACTTTCCAGGCATACAAGATTTCCCAGCAGGCCCCTCAAGGGCTGATCGGGAAACGAATCGTCGAGAAACCATGGTCCGTCGTGGCAGCAGACGTGATGGAGTTCCCAAAAAGCTCCAGCCAGAACAAATATCTCGTAGTATTCCAAGACTTATTCTCTCGTTGGGTGGAAATACATCCATTACGCCAGGCTAACGGAAAATCTATAGCCAGAGCTTTCGAAGAACTGATATTGTTCAGGTGGGAGACGCCAGAATATTTATTGACAGACAACGGAACGGAGTTTATCAACAAACATCTGGCAGAAACACTAGAGCAATACGGCGTAAAACATGTGACTACACCACCTTACCATCCGCAAGCAAATCCGGTAGAGAGAAGCAATCGCACCTTGAAAACAATGATTTCCGCATTCGCGAAAAATCACAGTGATTGGGATAAGCATTTGCACGAGTTAAGACATGCGATAAATACAGCAAAGCAAGCGACGCTAAAAACATCGCCAGCTTTCTTAAATTACGGCAGACACCCTACCCCAGTGAAAAGCTTACGTGTGGAATGGGAGGGGGTGACCAAAAAGACTAAATTAGAGCCCGAAGTTTGGAAAGACAGACAGAAGAGACTAGACGCACTACGAGACTTGGTAGCGAAATATGTAGACGACGAACGAACGAGACAAGGTAAGCGATACAACAAAGGCCGTAGAGTCGTAGAATTCCAAGTGGGAGACTTAGTAATGAGAAAATCTCACCCCTTGTCTAAAGGAACTGAGAAGTTCTCGGCCAAGTTAGCTCCCAAGTATGATGGTCCGTTTAAAGTCACCGAGAAAAGATCGCCAGTCGTATATATACTCGAGCCAGTCGAAGGGAAGAGTAGGAAAGTGGCTAAGGTCTACGTAAGCGACCTCAAACGATACGTATCCCCTAGAAACAATCCTACTAACAAACCTTCTTCCCAACCTGTAGTAGTGTCCGACAGTGGTGCATGTGGTTACATTGCGACGCTCCCAAAGACAGCAGTAAGTAACCAGGTGGCGGGTGTACCCCGTCAATCCACCATGAAACATATTTCTAATTTATTGAATATTTCAGACATGAGTACCAAAGACGGACTGGGAGTAGAGCCAGCCAGGATGAACTGCGCAGACGAGGAGCCAGAGGTGGTCAACGACCTGGTGGAGTTGACTCCCTTCGAGCTGGAGCTCGCAGCCCGCCGAGAGCAGGCAGCCCAGGCGGCGTCTCGACGGATAGAGCAGCAGCAGGGGAGCCTCGACGAGATCGCCTCCGTCGGAGAGGGCCAGGCCGCCAAGGAGATCCCTCCTCAACCCCAGGAGACAGACGAAACCATGGACGTCTGCATCACTGAGGCCGAGGAAAACGACCTCCTCGCGGAAAGCAAAGAGGCGCCGGCGCCCAAGTCACCCCCACGCGCTCCGCTGTTGTGGACGAGAGACGGGCCGCTGCGCATCACGGCCGCAACGGGAGCCATCCCTCGCCCCCGAGCCCTGCCGCTCAGGCACCCGACCGCGTCCACCACTCCGCCCGAGAGCCGCGTAGTGACCACGCGCGACGGCACCCGCGACCTCGTGCTCCCCCGGTGGGGAGAGACGTCGCCCGGCTGGGGCCACCTAGTCGAGACTCCACCGTGCCCTCCCCCAACCGCTCAACCCGAAGAGCCCATTCTCGGGGCGGCGGGGAGGACACAACGAGGAGAATCGGCAGGCAACCCCGTCGTCGCGCCCGTAGAGTCAGACACGTCCGCGCCAGTAGAGCCAAACAACCCGCGGAAAAACGCGACGAAGCCGCGAGCCGCGATTGGGCCGCTGGAGCGACCACGCCGGCCACCGGCCTTCGTGCCCATACAGGGGGACACCACCCCAGCCCACCATCTTCTGGCATGGGACTTGGGCATCGAGCCCGAGGACATGCCGGACTTTCGGCCGCCGAACGTGCCCCAACCGCGAGCAGAGAATAACCCTGCCCGCAACCGAAGCACGTCACGACGACGTAGGCGAGGACCTCGACAGCTGACGGTGGATGACGTATTCTCCACCATCGAGCGGCCGTAAAAGAGGGCGCGAGAGTGCGAATGGCATATATGGTGCGAAAGCGTGGAAAAATGTGATAGGCGCGAGAGAGCGATCTAGGGGAAATGCGTGAGTGCGAGTGAGAAAGCGATAGACGCCGCGAACCGGCGTAGTTGCCGAACGCGCGAGGCCTATCGAGTAGCGAGGCAGTATCCACGAGTATCGAGTACCGCGAGGACCGAGACACGACAAGAGAAAGAGCGAATTTTCCAAGGCGACGACCAGAGCGACCCGAGCAATATCCCCCCGTGTGCATCTTTCCGAGCGAACATTAGTTCTTTCGCGAGCGCTTCCACAGGGAACGAGGCACCACCAGAACGCGAGGAAGTCGAGCAAAAGGATTAGAGACAGGTAGGAGTGTTGTGATATACCTCTCCGCCGCGAGTCCATAACCTAAAGCTAGCCCGCGATATAGACGGTGAGCTCGCCCGACGACGAGCACGCGTCCGTGAGTCGAATACATATTGATTTGAATTTTTTTTATTATTAATAAATTACTAAGTGTTTTATTTTATAAAGTCGCGTGTCTTATTTTGCGTATCATTCTCCCTGCACCTCTCCCCCGTGACCTAGAGTGTAAGAGAGTCTCAAGCCGGCAGAAAAGTGTTGAAGATCGCGAGTTCGGACGTCCAACAATAATTATTAAATACGGGCTCGCGATAAACCTGCATAGGTGTCAACTACGTTGTGCTACGCCTCCCCAGGGCCGGTAAAAAGTGCAACGTCACAGTACATATGTATGTATGTAGGTATGTATGTACATATGTATGTATGTGTGCATGTATGTACATATGTATGTATGTATGTATGTACATATGTATGTATGTATGTATGTTTGTACATATGTATGTATGTATGTATGTATGTATGCATGTATATACATATGTATGTATGTATGTAGGTACATATGTATGTATGTATGTATGTATGTATGTACACATGTATGTATGTATGTATGTATGTATGTACATATGTACGTATATATGTATGTACATATGTATGTATGTATGTATGTATGTATGTACATATGTATGTATGTATGTATGTACATATGTATGTATGTATGTATGTATGCATATACACACATGTATACATATATGCCCACGATGGCCGCCGTCCAGCGCGGGAATTCAGCATCATCATTTTCTTAGTCTCCACCTCCCGTCGCCTTTCGGGTTTACCATCGCGTTCCTGTTCTGCAATGTGTCCTGCACTATATGATCACTGTGATGCTCTCGCATAGTCCTAGGCTACTCTCAGTTTCGCGGTCCCCACCTTACTCTCCATGAACTATTTCTTTCATACACCCGGTCTTAATGCTTGCCCATGACGACTCGCGTGCACGTTCTCTCTTTCACATGTATGCCTAGAACTGCGTACCGCTACTAATTGAACATATCCCATACCGATGAGTTTCCCTCCAAAATGCTGCGACGCAATTTTTAAGAAGTTAAAAATCGCATCCTTAAATTTTGAATGAAAATACTTGAAGTGTCTAATTGACCATATCCCATACCGATGAGTTTCCCTCCAAAATGCTGCGACTCAATTTTTAAGAAGTTAAAAATCGCATCCTTAAATTTTGAATGAAAATACTTGAAGTGTCTAATTGACCATGTCCCATACCGATGAGTTTCCCTCCAAAATGCTGGGACGCAATTTTTAAGAAGTTAAAACTCGCATCCTCAAATTTTGAATGAAAATACTTGAAGTGTGTACATATATACACATGTACATAAAGACTGAAATAAAATAGAAAAGTATTCTCTCCAAAATGTACCCACAAAACTTTTGGCGGTAAAATCTTTGCCGCGTTATAATAAATATCAGAGAAAGTTTTTTGCCTCCAAAATATACACACGTAAGCACGCAGGCACACGTACGCACATAAACACACGCACACAGTCGTATGTGGATTCTAAAATTTACAAGTATCTAAACAATCACTATTTTAAGCGTGAAGACAATTCACTGCACGGACGCTGTGACTAGGTGGATTCTAAAATTTACAAGTATCTGAAAAATCACTATTTGAGTAGCGAAGATAGTTCACTACACAGACGCAGTGACTAGGTGGATTCTAAAATTTACAAGTATCTGAAAAATTACTATTTGAGTAGTAAAGATAGTTCACTATACAGACGCAGTGACTAGGTGGATTCTAAAATTTACAAGTATCTGAAAAATTACTATTTGAGTAGTAAAGATAGTTCACTATACAGACGCAGTAACTAGGTGGATTCTAAAATTTACAAGTTCTTCAAAAATCACTTTATCAATAGTGATAATTCACTAAAGATATAGTGAAAAATAGACACTTTTTCTAACAGTTCATAGTCACTGAAAAGTTTCTTAAAAGGTACTTTTCAAATAGCGAAATTCACTGGAGACACAGTGAACAAAAGGCACTTTTTCAAATAGTCCGTAGCCACTGAAAAGTTCTTTAAAATTCCCTTTTCAAATAGTAAAAATTCACTAGAGATTCAGTGATCAAAGGGCACTTTTTCAAACAGTCCATAGTCACTGAAAAGTTCCTTAAAAGGAACTTTTTAAATAGTGAAAGTTTACTAGAGATACAGTGAACAATACACACTATTTGAAATAGTCCATAACCACTGAAAAGTTCCTTAAACAGAACTTATTAAATAGTGAAAGTTCACTAGAAATACAGTGAATAATAGGCACTTTTTCACACAGTCCATAGCCACTGAAAAGTTCTTTAAAATTCACTTTTTAAATAGTAAAAATTCACTAAAGATTCAGTATTCAAAGGGCACTTCTTCAAACAGTCCATAGTCACTGAAAAGTTCCTTAAATGTCACTTTTTAATTAGCTAATTTCACTAGAGACACAGTGAACAAAAGTCACTTTTTCAAATAGTCCATAGCCACTGGAATTATAGTAAATGTACAGCAACTTATGAAATAGTGAAGTGTTTGAGTTGCTAGCTTTTCATGAACAAAATACACTATTCTGTACAGTGCATAGTCACTGATTCATATTAGTATACTACTGTTTTCACTAGTTATACAGTGATCATTTCGCTATTTCTTCAGTGAAAACTAGGTTCACTACCATGATTAGTTGAATTTTCACTAATTGAACTTAAGAGAGTATACTCAATATATAATAATTTCAAGGATACTTGACTTATATAAAAGTCAATAAACCATTAATTATAATCAATACATCCATGCTCATTATTCATTTTTATTTAGTAGAACTGAGACTTAATGTCTGAGTTAAAGAATTTAACGACGAATACGCTCATATAAATATGTTAAACATAATTTTGTTTATATTAAAAGTTTATAACATTACAAGTGAAAAAATGCAGCTCGCTGCAGTTCCAGCTGCTCTCGACTGGAGCTATATTTTTTCACTTGTAACGTTATAAACTTTTATATAACCAAAATAATGTATAATATCAAGTCTCAGTTCTGTAGACGTTAGGGTAAAAAAGATTTCCTTATTGGAGGACACAGTTTTTCCCGTTGCTATATTTTTTCTTTTACAACATTATTTTCGTATATAATAAATGTTTTTTGGCTTTTCTGACCTACTCTGATTTGTTCGCTAGATCCCATAGAATATCTCATCTACTTTTTTACCGTCAATCTTTCCTAAAAATTTTTTAATTTATTCTAAAGTCTAATTTTGATGCATTTATGCATTTATTAGAGAGAGAGATGGAAAGATAGTCCCTTCTGCTAGAGCTTAATTTGCTCTCTCTTAAAAAATGCTTTTTAAAATTTGTTTTTAAATAACACTAAATAAGAATGAATAATGAGCATGGATGTATTGATTATAATTAATGGTTTATTGACTTTTATATAAGTCAAATATCCTTGAAACTATTATATATTGAGTATATGGCATCCGGATGCGCTTTTCAAAGTATATAATCTTGTTAAGTTTATTTTAATTATTATAAATGTTAAAACTGATTGTATGGAAATATTCTACATCATTTTTATAATGTAGTGCAGCAAAATTTCGATGGATTATGCTAATATTTCACTGTTTTACCTAAATGTTTTCATGCGTCACACAAGTAATTTTTAATAAACTTGTGTTTATTAATAAATGAGCTGTTATATTTGTTTCTTACAGACAAACCAAGGCCTCTGACATTCTGGGCCTTTACAGGTTCTTTTGTAATGAGTTAAACTATTTTTTCAAATTTTTGTGGCTTCGATATTGATGATCGATCAAGCTGAAAGTTAATTTTAAGGTTTAAAGGCTTATACGTTATGGCATTAATGTCACAAGAACAGATTTGAAAATGGAATCATATTATTTCCCTCTGAATTCGATAAAATTTTTCAGAATTTTTAAGAAATCGTTTAAAATAATGGATTGTCGTATACTATTGAAAATAATAACGTTATTTCATAAGGTCATTTCATAACGTTAAATAACGTTATGGGTGATGCTACAATTTCGGACCTTTTATGACGTTATTTTGTGACGTCATTTAACCTAAATTAACGTTATTTACATCAGAGGAAATGATTGGTATTTATTTAAACAGTAGTAACTGCAATTGTTAGAATATTGTTATTGTAATATTTGCGCTTGTCGCTGTAAGTAGTAATTAGAAAATTAAAGAAAATAAAAGATAAAAAAAGTCCCCCAAAAGGCGATGGAACTTGACACCTTTTGATTCTTTTTTTTGATAAAGTTGTTTATTTGCTTAGTTAATACAGTAGAGTTCTTCAGGTGCAAATTACACAATACAAAAACCTGTGGATTGTTCTTGCTTATTTACAGGAATCCTCATCGCATTACTCGCCAATACGCTTTATGATATGGATGGTTTACCCAGCTTAGTAATTAATTGAAGGCTTTGACTATTCGTCAGGATACCAAAAAGTAGTAAAAAAACACTGATGGTGCATTATTTAGAAAAATAAAAAATAAATACAAAATGCGCAGTGACGCAGAAACTAACAAAATGAAGTAAGGTTTTTTACATTTGATACAGGAACACTCGTCCGGCGAGTGTAGTTTCTAGTCCGACATAGCATATATTTACAAGAGTATAACCATAATTTATAAAGTATAACCATATTTATTATTGATATCGTAGTCCGATAGAGTGGTTGAATATTTTGTGACAATATTTTGCGGTGCTATGTTCAGATTAATGGATTTATTTGCGCTATTTCTAGGGGTATGGTACAGTAACGGAACATTGCCGGTTTTAGTAATATATTTACGACTGTCTAAGAACATGAAAGCTTGTGGAGGTAAGTAACCGGAGATTGACTGATTTATACATTTTTGCTCATTGTAAATACTATTATTTATGCGGTAGGTATTATTGATAGTTTTAAGATGTACAAAATAATCGCGAGTTAGTTTAATACAAATGGAATCGATTCTAGCGATGTTTGCTTTGTTATATAGATATTTGTTACTAATAAAGAATTTGGTTTCGGACTTACGATATATATGCACGCAGGCAAGTGCTTTCAAATTTACGTAGTTTTTCGAAGGAAGCTGTGCTGAGGTTTCACCAGACAGGGGCTGCCTATGTAATAATGGGTCTTATGAGCAGTTGGTAGCAAGTGACTTTTACCCTGTGTGATAGGGTTTTGCTATAGAATAGATTGCTATAGGATCGTAATGCATTCTTAGCCTTAGTTAGTTGCGTGCTAGCATGTACGTTCATTCTCAATAGGTAGTCGAGCTGCATGCCAAGATACTTTACAACCTTTTTATGTTCTATTTCAACCATTATGTTGTTATTATTGATGCGGATTTTAAAATTTTTAATATCGTTACGAATTTTACTAGAGATGACTCGGAGAGGCCTATGAAATTATATTGTTTCGCATTTTTGAGGATTGATGCGGAGATTCCACGTTCTATAGTGGAGATTAATTTTATTTAGTAGGTCTTCTTTTACATTGAACTATAGTAGGTTGGGCGTCTGCTATGTGAATATAAGATCATCCGCAAAGGCTGCTGAATGAGTCAGGTTATTGTTATTGAGATTGAACAGTATAGGGATGTTGTGGGTGAATATATTAAATAAGACAGGGGAGATGACGGTACCTTGCATAAGCCCTTCGTCTATGGAATATTGGATGGGAGAAATATCACTGCCATTATATGTTACAAATTTTTTGTTTCTAGTCATGCACCAACTTAACTGTACCGAATCAATGAGGTAGCCAAGTTTGATAAGAGTGTATAGGAGGCCTTCGATCCAGACTGAATCGAACACCTTTTCAAGGTCAACGAGGTAGGCGCCAACGACACGTTTCTCATGTAGATGTTCGTTGATATCGTTAATGATTTTGTGGAGCGCGTGAGTGGTTGAATCTATGTTGTGTCTTGATATCTATGTTGTGTGCTGATAAAAAGTGGTCGAGGTCGACTCGTTTACTGATGGATATTATTGAATTAATTAATTATCGAGCATTTCCAATATTATGTTAATTCTATTCGAATTATTATTAACTATTGAGATTAAGCTACTAATTTTATTGTGAATAGCATTAATTGTTTGTGTTTTAAAATCGTGAAGTATAGTTTCAATATTGGAAATGTTGTCGCGACTAATTGATTGTGCTTCAGTAGAAACAGATTTACTGTATTCTGGTGGCCTTTGCGGTCTATCGCTTGTATGTTTTGACGATTCGCGCACGGGCTGATTATACTCGTACATTTAGACGTCGGGGCGAGCGTTATTATTGCGCGTATAGTTGTAGCTGGCTAGCTTCGTTTTGATGTCTTCTAGCTTATTGTTTTGCTGGATATTGTTTTGAATTTTTTTGGCTTCGTTAAGATCACGCGCGAACTTAAAAAGTGGGCATCCTCGGTATGATGCTGGGTGACCCCGCTCTTCGCAGTTAACGTAGTACAATAGCTTTTTGTTGACTGTATTCTTTTCGATTTTGCATTCTCCCGGAGCGTGTTTTTCGCAACACTTAACGCAGCGATATCCGAGTGCGCAATTAGCGCTGGAGTGACCTAGTCTTTGAGAATTTTTACATTGGAAAATGTCATTTTTACGCAGGGATTCCCATCTTTCTTTCTGATAAGCGATTGATTTGATACTAGTTAAACTACATGAATTGCTATCGAAGGTAATTTGAACGAGGAAGTATAATTAGGGTTAGATTTGTTAAATACTATCTTAGAGACTTTGTTAACTTTGACGTCAGTGAGATTAAGTTCGTTGATTTCATTCTTAATATCTTCCTCATTAAAATCGCCTTGGATGCCTTTAATTATAAAATCTTTGGCCTTAATTGCGCCCGGAGTAAATGTATAATATTTAATTTTAAGATTAGTTAATTTTTCTTTGATAGAGCTGAAACTGACTAAGTTATTTGAGTAGATTGTGTAACTATTCTCGTCATTTGGTTTAATGAAGAAACCATTGTTCTCCAATTTCAGCTCTTTCAGTTTCGTAACCAATGTATTTAAATTTGTCTCAACGGTAAATATCAGCGGCGGTTTATTTTTGTGTTTACCCGGAGCTGGACTGGCGGTGGTTCGGTGCGAGTCTGGAGCAAAGCGATTTCTCGTACTGTTGATGGCCGGATGATGACGGGCGGTCGGGGAGCGGTGTTGGTCCGTGCGCTAGCTGCTGGGTTCCTCTATGTGTGCGTGGTACAAGTGTCTTCGTGCCTTTGGTTGTTTGTTGTGTTGCTATGCGGGGATGTGCGGCTCTTCAATACGGAAGGCGTTGTTATTGGGTGTTCAAAGAACGCTTCTTGATGGAGTGGCTGGAAACGGTTTTTTTGTAGTAGTGGCGGGGGCCTTGTTCTTTCCATGTAATTGGCGCTAATGAATGTTTTGACGTATGCCATTCGTCGTCGTTATGTGGAGATAATATTATTTTGAGCCAGCGGCTTCGTCTGTTATTTGGGATAAAAGTTCAGCTATCGGCTTCTCCCAACTGTCCTAAGTCGCCACCACGCACGGCTTTCTACGGGGTGCCGTATTTTCAAAGTCGACATTACGCATTGTTTCGGATATGCTCACGCATCAACGTCGCACGCAAGGTTCGGCCGTTCGCAGATAAGAGTTCACCCACTATCACATAAGTGATACATTCGCTTTCTTGATAAGTTTGGCGGGCCCGTTGGTGACGGGGAAAGCTTATTAATCTCTTTCTAGGCCAGTTTGAAAAGTTTGTCTAGCGTGGTCGAATTAATACCTTCGCCGCTGCGAATGTGTGGTAGTGGTGCCGATCTGCTTGCGGTTCGCTTGATTGTCGATGATTGTGTGCTATTATGATGTGTTAGCGCTTCATTACGCTCCTCGTTGGCATATTAATTGAGGTGACTCTCTGTTGTTGTTTCTTGTGGTGTAGAGCCCTGTGCGTCTTCTATATCATCCATGTTGGTGATAGTTTTATTTAATGGTGAGAAGCTGTTGTTCCGATTTTCCTCTGTTGCCATTATGGGCGTTGATGTAGCGGAGTATGTGACACTCGGCACTGTTGCTCAGGCCGAGTGCAGCCAAAAAAAAATGTTTGTGGCGATATCCTGGAGTAGTATTAGTGGTTAGTAACACTTTTAGATTAATACTACGCTAAAACCCGATTCTCATCGACCAAGTATTTTGGAAAATTATTTTCACGTGATGTATTAAGCTTCGGTAATAAATTCTCGCGTGCCTTACTACGATTGTCGGTCATTTGCATTTCTCTTTTCCGACTTTCATTCGACGAAACTAACCGTTCACTGTCCTTACTTAGCATGCATCGCAATCGCCGTCTCGTTTCCGGTGACATCCAATTATAATTTAAAAATAATTTCTTCGCATGCAGCAGTCTTTTTTTTGACTAGCGGATCGTTCCCTGTTGCGTTAGATTTTTTGCGTTTACTTCCCGTAGTTTGCTCGCCGCCGCTCCTGCTGGGCACGGTGACGACTGCTACAATGACGACTGCGGGTAGCTGGGGATGCTACGATGTTGGCTGCGTGCGGCTGGGGCTGCTGCGATGTTGGCTACGTACAGCTGGGGGCTGCTATGCACGCGCATCGACGGCTGGATTGCTTCCCCGGTGGCTCAGGCAAGCTTGGTTGGCCGAGATCGGCTTTGTCGGCCAAGATCAACTTTGATAGTCATCGCACGGATCACTGGTGTGTGCGGGTCCATCTCGCCATCACTCTCTTCGCTTTTAATTTTTGCGGAATTGCACAATACCGTAGAACAACTGGCCTTATTGCCTTCTTTGAGCTCGGATAAATTTTCTGAGCCTCAACGACCGGAGCTCTTCCTACGGCTTGGTAGGACATACACGAAACAATATTTTGAGCACTCGTTTGCACTGCCGGTATTTGCGATGTTCGTTAACGTACGGCGCGGGCACTCGCTGTGACTGCTTCGGCGTAATCACTGTTGGGTAATTCGCCGTATGTACCCGACTTCATACGTGGCCAAGCAAGGAGAAAAAAACTTTGGTTTTTCCTTGATGCCCTCCTCTGATGCTCAAATCCTCTTGCACCGACTTCGCGTCCAAGTCCCCCAAGGGATGCCAGATGTTACGTGTGGGGTCCGGGTGCTTGGAGGTAGACGAGTCCGAGGGTGCGTTTCAGTGCTTTATTGTGAATGTGTGGGAGAGCTCTGCTCTCTCTCGCAAAGCCTCCGATGTGACAAATCGGAGGCTGCGGTCTCCAGCACAAAGTGCAAGCTTGCACCTTGTGCGTGAGAACGCTCCGGCTCTCGCGCCAGATGCTATCTCAGCTTCACCGGTGGTCACCTGAGCCCAAAAGCTCGTACGTGACAATACAAACATTATGTAATAAATATAAACGTTATATGTTTTGACGCTTTGATTTTATTATGTTTTTTTCTAAAGATTACCTATAAAGTTCATCTATAATTTTAAATAATTTTATCACATAATAAAAAGAAATAAAATTTATAATGTAGAATTTTATATATAGTATTTAGAATAAAACTGTAGAATCATCGCCTGTAGCCATATAACCACAATGACATTTAACATTGAAAATTTTGGAATTAATAATAAAAAGAATCATGGATAAATTGAAAATTTTCGAAATAATAATAAAATAATCATGGAATCATCGACATGTAACAACTATTAACTTTTAAATTTTAGGAATAATTTCAGACTTTCATAAGAATATGTTACTTTTTAAATTCATAAATGTAATGAATAATATTATGAATTTTTAAAATATAACTTACATATTCATTATCCTCTTGTCTGAAATTTTTCGGTAATAAATTTTCTCTTTTACGAAATTGCAAAACGCGAATTATGTCGAGACTAATATTTGTTGGAATTTCATTTAAACTGGTAAATTTAGTTATTATAGTATTATTTCAAATTTCATAAAATTTTATCTTAGAATGAAAATTTTGAAGCTTCTCCTGATCGTATTCATTCATCATATTGTTTAAATAAATTTCATAATTTAATTCTTCGTTTAAATAATATTCAATTTCGTGATTTAGTCGTAGTAAATGATTTCTTTGAATAGCATTTTCTACTCTTACCCATACATTTTGAATCGGATCCCATTCCACGACGCATGTAAAATACGTACTTTAATAAATGATAAATATGTTAAGGGGTACGCTTTGGTTAACTACTCAAAAATAGCATTTTCGTAACTGTTTTTGACGACTCGAAGTATTTGCCGAAAATTACCTTATATTATTAAATTACTTCCAAATAATATACATATATCTTTAAATGTTTTATCTGCAACAATCTCTAATGCTTTTTTAGGAATCATTCATGCTTCATCCCAAATAATACATCTGCTTCTCTTAATTTTCTCTTATCTAATGCTAATTTTAAAAATGCAATTTCAATACTGTCTACATCTAAAGGTAAACGGAATGCTCTGTAACTTGTTATATCCATTGGTAATAAGATAGATGCAATACCTGTGCAAACCATTGATACAATTTTTTATTTTTTTTTGTAATTATAAAAAGTAATGAATTAATGTCTTGAATACGAATTTTTTTCCTGATCCTCCTGATCCTTTATTTTGAGGCAATGGGTGCATTTCTTGCATCAATGCGCTTTGAATTATGGAAAAAAAGTTGACCTCGCCCAATTAGTTTTTGAGATATGGGCCTTTGAAGATGACCTAGAATTTCGAAAATCAGCGTACATACGTACTTGGAAAGTGTTTTTTTTCTATGAAAGAAACCAAAATTCGCAAATATGGTTTAATAAAATTAAATGTTTTTCATTGCACTATATATCCGTAAAAAGAAATTTTTCAAAATCTCAAAATTGATCCATTTTATCGATAAAAAACGGAGTCGACTTATTCGATTTTTCCTATAATGTTATACGATATTCATGGGAACTGTATTTTTTTTATCAAATAATTAAATAATTCCAAATATGAATTAATGAAATTAAATGTTTTCAACTGAGTTACACATTCGTAAAAAAATTGTTTTCAAATTTTCAAAATTGGTATAGTTATTTGTAAAAAACGGAGACGAGATTTTTGCATATCATGTTAAATGAAATGCTTCGAAAGTGTCTCTTTTTTATATGAAATAAATAAAAAATTGCAAACACGAGCCCATGCAATCAAATTGGTCTAGTTTTTCATAAAAAATAGAAGCGTGATATTTGATTTTTCAAAATTATTTTATAATTTGTTATAAATATTTACAATAAAATATAAACTCTCCTGTAGGCCTTAAACCAGAATATTAATTTTTACATAATTTGGCTCTAACTTTTATTTTTAAAATATCTATAAAATACAAATCGATCGCGCAATTTTTCGGCTCTCTCAAAAATACTTTTAAACCATTCTTTTTTCTATCATTTATTTTCAAGATACAGAAGCTCAAATTTTATATTTCAAGAATCTTTTGCTTTTTTGGCCATAAAAAAGAACTTTAACAGGAGTGGCAGAAAAAATCTAGAAAAATTTAGAGAAAAAATAAATTTTGCAGTTTATACATATCTTACTATATTATGTAGTTGTTTTGAGCCGCGCTGGAATTTGCCCCCCCCCTCGCCCCTCCTCGCCCCCCCCTCATTAGTCCCCTCAGCCCCCCCTCAAAAGAACCAAGAAACGTTCCAAAAGTTTGGTTATTTTTATGCATTTTGCCCCCCCTCAAAAGAACCAAGAAACGTTTCAAAAGTTTGGTTATTTTTATGCATTATGCCCCCCCTCGTCCCCCCTCGTCCCTCCTCATCCTCCCTCACCTGCCCCCCCCCCCCTCCACACCCCCTCAGCGCCTCCTCAGGTGAAGGTGCTAGGTAGATGGTCAGTTTCATGGTACGAGGAGTGTGTAAAGGGTGGTGGTTACTAACTGTAGCAATAAGTTGACGGTGTAGGGATAGGTTGAGTAATGGTCGCGATTGAAGTCATAAGTGAAAGGGTTGGTTGTGAAAGATATAGTTAGTATCATAAGCGGAATGTGTAGATTATAATTGAAGTAGGAAGACATGATCAGAGATAGCGATAAGCGTAATCAGAAAGTCATAGGTGTAAGAGATTGGTAGAGATTATGTGTGGAGGGTAGAGATCACGATTGTATTCATAAGTGGACGTTGTAAGGACAGTTGGAGAAGAACGAGATGATTGAATGCAATAGATGGATGGTGGAGGTTCTCGGTATAAGGTAGATTGCAGAGCTAGAAATGGTAGGTGTTGAGTGGAGGCCATAGGTGTACGTGATTGGTGAATGTTAGAAGTAATAATTAGAGGTATTAGTGGGACGCTGGTGATCATGATTAAAAGCGATATGTGGAGGGTGGAAGTGTTGGTGAAGGAAAACGGTAGACTTCATGGGTGTAGATGAAAAGTATAGGATAACAGGTTGATGCGAAGTTCATGACTAGATGTGATCGATGGAGGCTGAAAATCATGGGTGATAGGTGGAGGTCAGAAGTCATGATTGGAGTCATAAGTCGAAGGGGAAAGTGATACGCGGAGTAGAAGAAATAGATTGCCGGTAACAGATGGACAGTGGAGGTGCTAATTAGTCGGTACGCTTCATGGGTCAACGTTATCGGTGGTGCGATTTGAGGTTACGAGTAAAGATGCTAGGTGCAGGTGCGCGGAATTCATATGTGGAGGTGATAGGTTTAGGCAGAAAGTGTGAAAATAGTTGCAAATTATGCGTAAAGGGTGGTGGTTATAACTGTAGCAATGGAGTGTGTGTGGTTCACGTAGATAGTGTAGGAGATAGGTGGAGTGTGGAAGCCACGATTGGAGTTATAAGTGGAAGGTATAAGTGATAAGTAAAAAACGAGGTCATAATTGCAGGGAATAGGTGTTCGTTAGAAGCTACGAGTGAAGGTAGTAAAAGATGGTGAAAGTTATGGGTGAAAGTTGTAAGTGGTAGGTCAATTTGCTAGAAAGACGGTGGACTTTATGGGGCGGGATAGAAAGTGGACGTAACAGGAGAATAAAAAGGTCATAGGTCGAGGTATAGGTAAAGATTAAAATATTCAGGGGTCGAGGGTCGAGGATCAAGGTTGTAGATGATCGGTAGTGGATAGAAATTAACGGTGAAGGCGACAGGTAGTTGGTAGACTTCATGGTTGGAAATGATCGTTAACAGGTGATTTAGAGCTGGAAATGACAGGTGTTTAGGCGAAGCTATGGATGTAGGTAATTGGTCAATGTTAGGAGTCATGATTAGACGTAATAGTGGGAGGCTAGAGGTCGTGATTGGACGCGATAGATGGAAGGTGGAAATGATAGGTGGAGAGTCAAGAAGATAAAGTTGGTGTAATAAGTGGAGCGTTACGTAATAAATTGGGGTGATAGGTGGAGAACATACGCAGAGAATAATAATTTTAGTTGAAAGTCACTGATAAAGGGTAGATTTTAAGATTTAATCGGCCTCATGGGTCGAGATTATAAGTGATGTGAGTGAGGTGCTAATAGCTGAGAGACGGTGGAGTTTACGGGTAGATGTAGGTGGATGAAAAGGTCATGGGTCAAGGTGATAGGTAAAGGTTTGAAGTCTTGAAGAGCTCATATATAGGGGTTGTGTGTGGTCGCTGGAGGTGTCGAGGATGTAGATGATCGGTGGTAGATAAAGGTTGAATGGTGAAGATGACAGGTAGTTAATAGACTTCATGGTTAGAGATCATCGTGGAGAAGATAGGGAGAGGTGGCAGACGGAGGGTGGAGCTGATGGGTGAGCTATTTTTATAACATTTTTCAGTATCATTTATTTACCATGAATTTTATGGCAGTAGGTAAAGTTTAAGTATTATTATTGTTCTGACAGTCAATAACATATATATATATTTAAAAATTGAGATTTGAAAATCTAAAAGTTTAAATCAATTCTTGAAATTGTTGCTGTAAATTATTTTTGTACATTACCAAAATAACAACTGAAATAATGGGGGTTGGCGAGCGGAGCGAGCAGTGGGGTACCCCCTAGTGTGTATGTGTATGTGTGTGTGTGTGTGTGTGTGTGTGTGTGTGTGTGTGTGTGTGTATATATATATGGTGATTCTCTGTCAAATCAGAACTGCAAATATTATTTTTTCTCTAAACTTCGGGGATATGTTCTAGAGATTGTAAAAGGATGTTTTAAAATTTTTTAGTTTTCTTCCGCCACCACTGCTCAAGTCATACAGGCCCAAAGTTGGCGATTTTACCATTTTTTGCATTTTTTACTTATTTCTAATAATTCATAGCTCATCACTGGAGCATTTTTCGCTAAAAATAGAAAGAACATTTTTTTTCGGAAATTTTCTGAATTTTTCAGAATTTTTCGAGGATCAAACCTTTACAAAACTCGATTCAAAATTTGAAATATTTGAAAAGCGTATATGATGAGTATGACTTATAGATATAGCATCAGATCTATTTTTTTTTTAAAATTCAGAATATTTCCGAAAAAAAATGTTCTTGGCGTCTTTAGTGAAAAATGCTCCCATGATGAGCTATGAATTATTAGAAATAAGTAAAAATGCAAAAAATGGTAACATCGCCAAGTTTGAGCCTCTATAACTTGAAAAGGGGTGGCGAAAAAAATCTAAAAAATTTCAAAACATCCTTTTACAATTTCTAGAACATATCCCCGAAGTTTATAGAAAAAATAAAATTTGCAGTTCTTATTTGATAGAGAATCACCATATACATATGATTCTCTGTCAAATAAAAGCTGCGAATTTTATTTTTTCTCCAATTTTGAAAAACATGTTCTAAAGATTGTAAAAGGACGTTTTAAATATTTTCAGATTTTTTCCGTCACTCCTTTTAAAGTTTTTTTTATAACAAAAAAAAACAAAAGATTCTTTAAATACAAAATTTGACCTTCTGAATCTTGAAAATAAACAATAAAAAAAGGAATGGTTTAAAAGTATTTTTTGAGAGAGCCGAAAAATTGAGCGATCGGTTTGTATTTTATAAATATTTTAACAATTAGTAGAACCCAAATTTGTATTCAAAGTACATGAATCGAACTATTTTTAGTTAAAAATAAAAGTTAGAGTCAAATTATGCAAAAACTGATTAATGTTCTGGTTTGAGGCCTGTAGGAGAGTTTATATTTTATTTTAAATATTGGGACGTAGTAGAATATATCGTGTGGTCGACGATCTCCACAATGTAAATACACCCTGTTATCGGGCTGCCTCTCTATGAACCGTATTTAATAATTAAATAAATTGTAGTTGGACGCCTGGTTCTATCGTACTCGCTTTGCCGGTTGTTCAGCGGCAGTTGAGGCTGCTTTACCCGGAGCTGTAATTTACGGGAAAGAGGAATAGCAAATAGCATGCGAAATAACTTACACTTAATTAATCTTTGACATATCCAACATTTATTGAAGTAAATCGAATAACGTGGGCGTAACACGCACGTGTTACTGTCTAATGAACTAACGACCGGCCGTATTCTCGGGAGTGCGCACTCACAAAATTGTAATATAGACGAACTACCGGCTGTTCTCGGATACTGCTCTTCCTCTCGTGCAGCGTTGTCTCGAGTTCTGAAAAACGCACGGCGCAAACTTTCGCGTTTTATTGCTCTCGACACTGTAAACTCGTGGAGAGAGAGAATCGAAATCGGTAAAGGAGGCAATCTCTGGATGCTTCTTCTTACGTCCAATGGCTCGCTTGCGCTCTCTTAACAATTAGTTCGCTAATTTGAATTAACTCGTCCTGGCTGTCTGGCTGTTGTTCGAGTGTTTCCCTATGTCTGACTGTGCTTATACATTTTCCTTTACATTTTCTTTACAGTGTATTTTCTCCTCGATCGCATGCCTACTGTGGACAGAGCCGCAGCCCTCCACCTATTGGCAACAGCTCTCGAGGCTCGTCGCGTGCCTTCACTCTTGCATTCTCAGTCGCTTTATCTCTCTCTCTCTTTATCTCATTCTTCGTCTCTCTCTCGTACTCATCACTCTTACGTTCTAGCCAACATGGTGGCGACCGCTCACGCGCGTATGCCTCGTGGCTTCGCTGTGCTACCGGGCGGTGTCTCCCTCTCTCAGTTGCTGCCGCTTCTATCTCTCTCGCTTGCTCTCGCGCGGCGCTGCTCGATGTTCTCCCTCTCGCTCGCTCTCTCTGGCTCGTGGTGCGCTGCGTGCTACTTGATGTTCTCTCGCTCGCTCTCGCTGGCTTGCGCGGCGCTGCTCGATGGTCTCTCTCTCTCTCTCTCTCTCTCTCTCTCTCTCTCACTCTCATTGGCTATTCTCATTTAATTTTGCTCGTACCTGTAAACACCACCGGGTATGAGTTTTTATACTTTTTCTCGATGTGGCTCCGGTGGTGTCCAGGCAAGCAAGTGTTGACTGCAGCCCGTCACAATATTTACGACAAAATATAACATAATTTTGAAAAATCAAATATCTCGCTTCCGCTTTTAATGAAAAACTGGACCAATTTTGACCATTTGATAATTATTTTTTTACTAATGCATAGTTATATTGAAAACATTTAAATGCCTGGGTTCATATTTGCAATTTATTTATTTCATACACCCAAAACTTCTGACATTTTCAAATATGAAATATTGTATAAATAAATGAATTTTAACTAATGCTAATAATTATTATATACGCCATTTCTATTGAATATTTAATAGTGCTTGATAAGAAATATCATTATTTGAATTATAATTTATTAAATATTTAAAAACTTTATATATTTTTGAAACCCCAAAACCCTGATACAACTCATCACAAGCTTCCTGCATTCTTAAGTATAATATATTGCATGAGTATATAATTTTAAATAATGATAAGTATTATTTTATATAACATTTTATTTAAATAATTAATAGTGCTTTACAAAATATATTACTATTTAAATTATTAATTCATAAAAATTATAATTTTTGATATATTTTTCAAACCCACAAAATCATGCTGCAACACACCCCAAGCTTTTGTGATTTCGAAATATGATATATTGTATGAGTAATTAATTTTAAATAATCATAAGAATTATTTTATAGAACATTTTATTTAAATAATTAATAGTGTTTTATAAAGTTTGATATTAATAAATTTTAAGTTTTCATACATTTTTGAATAACTCAAAACCCTAATACAACGTATGACAATTTTCTATTATACTTAAGTACGTTATATTATATAAATAAAATTATTTTAAATAAATACTAATATTAGTAATTAATAGTATTAGTATTTAAATAATTACTAATACTATACAGTACACATATACAGTATTATATTTGTTTAGTGAGCAATCTTGACTAGAATCAAGAGTTTTATTTGGGCCATAGAAGTCCCTCAATAATTATGAACACAATTCCGACCATTTGTCAATCTACAATATAATTTATTATGTAAGCCCCTAAACAAATAGCTAAACAAAACACCTTGTAATTATATATATAATAAAAATCGATAAAACTTCTCATTCATTTATAAATTAGTTAAATTTTTAACTTTTTTTAATTTTTGAACCCTTTTTATAATAAATAAATATTAAGTTAATTCCTTTCGCTTCCTCCCAGAGGAAGCGCTGTGATAGTGATTTTTACAAGTTTACTTAAAAACACTTAAAATAAGGTTCTAAGATGTTTGGAAGTGAAATCGAGCATTTTTAGAAGATGTCCGTCAGGATGTATGTATATATGAACGTAAGTATACCGCTAGATTTCAGCTTGTGGTTATTGGATTGCATTACAACGAGGTGTGTTTTTTTGTCTTGCTTATCCAATAGCGGCAAAAGAAAGCATTTTTTATTTTATTGATCCTTTTTTGAGACATAGTCGATTTTGTTTTCGTAAAATTTTGATCTGATGTATTTTAAAAGTAATTTCGCATATTTTTGAATGGTACAGAAATTGCTTTTATGAGAATTAAAATATCCACTTTTTAACCGGAAAAGTTTTCAGATATCTTCTATAGATTTTGAGTTATTAATGAAAACGTGTTTTTCGCAAAAGCTCATCTAATTCGGAAAATAATCAACCAATTATTTTGAAAAAAATGATGTTAATGTAGAATCTTTAGAGATATATTGTTGGAAAACTTAACATTTCCCAGAATGGTTATTTAGAAAATTGAAAAACATGTTTTTCGATTCTCCAACGATCACTCGAGTAAAATGGTTTCGATACACTTGAAATTTTGAAAAATATTATATTTTTCACATGTCTTAAACTGTATGTTTGCACAACTTATAAAATTTATCTGGATCTGAAATATTTACATTTTCTAAAATTTTCGAATAAATTTTCGAATATTCACACCTCAGCGAATAATCGATCTTTAGCAATAATCAGGAGGGGAATTTCTTTGTAAACATGCCGACTTGTAAAAATCACAAAGAATTATTTGAAGAGATTGACTAGTTTTTATTTTGTTAATAGTTTACTGCAAAGGTTTATATCAGTAAAATTTTTGCTTTCTCCAAGAGGAAGCTTTGTGATAGTGATTTTTACAAGTTTGCTTCAAAACATTTAAAATAAGATTTATTTAAATTAAATGCTAAAATTCGGTATTTTCTTTGATCATTTGCTCGAAAACGAAGCAAAATTATGAAAAATGTCAAGAAAACTTTTATTCAAATAATTTTTTTATTTTTAATTTGAAATTATGCACCGAATTTTAGCATGAAATTTAAATATTAGCATTTTCTTTCATTTTTTGCGCGGAACAGAAGCAAAATTATAAAAAAATGTCACAAATACTTAGCCACATAAGCTTTTTTTAAAAACTTCAATGACCTAATTGACTTTTGAGGTTAGAAAAGTACAGATAATTTTACATCAAAAAGAGCTATGTTCATGATTTTATTTGGTCTGAATCCAAGCGAGTAAACCTTGAAAATTTACAATTTTAATGTGTAAATTGCATATATGAATGCCGAAACATACATACATATATCTATCATTTTGACAGTATTTTTTTGTAAAGCTTAGCAAATTTTCTAAGAAACATATTTTTAACATTTTTGTTGAAAACCGCTTTCCCAAGGAGCTACAGACTTTTTAAATATAGTAAAAAAAAATGCCAAAAATCCTGAATTCACCAATTTTAACCCTCTGCAGCTCGAAATAGCTTTATGGAAAAATTCTGAAAAAATTTGGGCAGTTTTATTTCTCCGAATAGAAGAGAATTAGGAAAGTTTTAATAAAAAGAAAGGACCCCACACATTCCTTATGGAGACTGGTCCCCTGTCAAATTGGCTGAAAATTTGATATATTATAGATTATGATCTACTGAACAAAAGTCTCCGTAGGCGCAACTGGCAGAGAGCCACCGTTTTTGAGAAAAAAATTATTAAAGTTTGGATTTTTACATTGGTTATGGCGCGCTTAGTATATATAGCACTATAAACAAATAAATATAGATATAGCGTGACATTAGGTGTTAATAAAAAATTATGCTTATCGATGATACGCACTGTAACTCTGAGAGTTATGCAGGTAATCGTGGTGGCCGATGACACAGTCCAGGTAACACTACCCGTATCACATCGAGCAGCAGTCTATGCATTTACATAGCGAAGCATTATATCAAGTTAAACAGAATGATTAAAAATGAAAGTAGATGGTACGTCGAATCAAGGTATCGTACTCTGTCACGTGTTCTTCGAACCGGCATAACAGCTATGTCACCAGGGTATCCGGTGGCGGTGTCCAATATCTGGGTATCTAGGTAAACAGGGTCGCCGATTATGCACTCCTGGTAGTGCGCTCCGTAGCTTTTCGGCAGAACGCGTGCATCAGGTACCGGCAATGTGTCTACGTGAACGAGCTCGCCGATTACGCACTCTGGGTGGTGCGTTCCGTAGCTTATCGGGAAAACACGTGCACCTGCTGTCGGGAAGCTATTTAGATCAACAGCGAAGGCGAATACGCATTCCGAATGTTGCGCTCAGTAGTATCTCTTCCTTTTAAAATGGCCGGTTTTTCGTATCGGATGATTCGACCCGAGATCTCTTATTATAATATACTCAACGTGAATTAATGAAAGCTAATGAACAAAGATTTAATATTTTCAATAGATAGATGACTTCAAGAACAACTTAAAAGGGCAGAACAAAAATTCCCATTTCCCACACTTTTTCAAGTACGAATTTTGAAAAAATAATTAGTTTTAGGGTATGAAACCATGTTATTGATGCACAAAAACATGATGAAATAATCTTATGCTTATTAAAAATATTTTACCTTCTGATTTATCATTACTTTAACATCTATCGATAATAGAAGAATAATAGGAGTATTTTTTAGGAGCATTTTTCAATGATCGGAAAGGCTTCTAAGTTAAGAAAGCCTTCGGAAGAATTTCCTGACGGTCGAGAAGGCCTCTGGGTCGAAAAAGCCTCCGAGAGTTTTTCTCGAGAATTTTTGGGCCAAAAAGTGGAGTATTTGTAATTTTGAGGGCACACTAACCGGGCAAGTTTTTTTTTACTCGTTAGGGGATACAATTCAAGAAAATTTATCGAAATACATCGGCGCCCTATGCCAATAAAAAGTTACGGGTCAAAAACTGAAAAAAAATACGCTAATTTTTTTCGCGTTTTTTTCATTCTCCTAAAAGTTTAAGAGCAGGCTGTATGTTAAATGAAATTTCTAATCAAATGAAATAAAGTACTTGAAAAGACCTTTTATTTGGATATAAATTTGTCTAAATCGGATGCACTGATCAAACGTTTCGCATTTTAGAAGACGATGAACTTGGTTCAAGCTTTTACGAAAATGACTGCTCTTACCTTTTTTTCTTAAAATCCTTCTAACTTTTGATCCAAGCATCCGTTTGCGACGTTCAATACGTCAAATTAAAGATCTGTTCTTGTACTTTTTAATTACTGAGCAAGTTTTTTCTTTTCGCTTGTCATGAGCTATATATATGCTTTTCAAAAAGATCGTTCTTTGAAAGCATATATATAGCACACTACGAAATAAATAAAATTTTTAGACTAAATAGCACAAAAGTAAAAGAAAAGAGCTTTAATTTAAGCTATTAAACTTTGAAAACGCATGACTGGATCAAAAGTTAATAGCATTTGAAGAAAGGGAAAAATCACTGGATTTTCCAAAATCCAGTGATTTCATGGAAAAAAGCAAAATTTGTCTTTTTTCAAATCCTCGTACCTTCCGATCCAACTGACCATTTTCAAAGTTTAATAGCTCAAATTGAAGCTCTCATTTTCTACTTTATTTCTAAGTCGTCTAAAGTTTAGGTTTCTCGTTCGGTACGTTATATATATGCTTCTGAATATCAGTAAAAAGCAACGAATTTGAGAAGCATATATATAAATCATCGCACAAAAAATGCAAACTTTAATAAATTAATATGAAAGTGGAAGAAAAGAGCTTTAATTTGAGCGTTTAAACTATGTAAATGATTACTTGGATCGCAAATCATGAGGTTTTAAATAAAAAGAAAAAATCGATTATTTTTATATTTTCTTCCATGTAAATGCTTGACAAAATCCAGAGAATCTTACGTTTCTTTAAATCATTCTCAATTTTGATCCAGTCGTGCGTTTTCAACGTTTAATACCTCAAATTAAAGCTCTTTAATTCTACTTTCATAATAATGTATCAGATTTCAACTTTTTTATGCGATGATCTATATATATGCTTCTCAAATTCGTTGCTTTTTACTGATATTCAGAAGCATATATATAACGTACCGAACGAGAAACCTAAACTTTAGACGACTTAGAAATAAAGTAGAAAATGAGAGCTTCAATTTGAGCTATTAAACTTTGAAAATGGTCAGTTGGATCGGAAGGTACGAGGATTTGAAAAAAGACAAATTTTGCTTTTTTCCATGAAATCACTGGATTTTGGAAAATCCAGTGATTTTTCCCTTTCTTCAAATGCTATTAACTTTTGATCCAGTCATGCGTTTTCAAAGTTTAATAGCTTAAATTAAAGCTCTTTTCTTTTACTTTTGTGCTATTTAGTCTAAAAATTTTATTTATTTCGTAGTGTGCTATATATATGCTTTCAAAGAACGATCTTTTCGAAAATCATATATATAGCTCATCATAAGCGAAAAGAAAAAACTTGCTGAGTAATTAAAAAGTACAAAAACAGACCTTTAATTTGACGTACTGAACATTGCAAACGGATGCTTGGATCAAAAGTTAGAAGGATTTTAAGAATAAAAAGGTAAGAGCGGTAATTTTCGTAAAAGCTTGAATCCAAGTTCATCCTCTTCTAAAACGCGAAACTTTTGATCAGTGCATCCGATTTAGACAAATTTATATCCAAATGAAAGATCTTTTCAAGCACTTTATTTTAATGGATTAGAAATTTAATTTAACATACGGCCTGCTCTTCAATTTTCAGGAGAATGAAAAAAACACGAAAAAAATTAGCGTATTTTTTTTCAGTTTTTGGCCCGTAACTTTTTATTGGCATAGGGCGCCGATGTATTTCGGTCAATTTTCTTGTATTGTATGTCCTAACGAGTAAAAAAACCTAGTCCGGTTAGTGTGCCCTCAAAATTACAAATATTCCACTTTTTGGCCCAAAAATTGCCACCTGGCCGTAGATTTCCTCATATATGCAAGAGAAGAAAATGCCCAAAGAAAAAAGCACCGGGGCCCGCAAGCCGGACATTTGGATGCCGAGAAAATTGATATTTTACACACGATATGCATCCAATTGTCCGCTTACATATCTATATATATACAGCTTAGTAGCTACATATACAGCGTAGTTAGCTATATACATGGGATGGAGAAGGAAAATCTTCGAAAAGCAAATACGCACTCCAATTCAAACAGCTATATTTAACGAACGGTTCAATATTTTTAGCTGATTCTTTTTTCACATGAAATGCCGAATCAATATCATTTAGAACGTATGTAAATAGATTGCATATGTGTTTGATAAGAGTAAGTTATAGATGATTGGAAAAATTTGAAGGTTGGGAAAAAGTGAATTCAAAATACATATATATAGTCCGGAAGTCCTAGGATTTTGTCAAAAAGTTCGTGCTATAGTTTATTTTATTATTGAAATATATTGGTAGTCACTTACTGAAAATAGCCATAAAGTCTCTACTTCGGGCCAGGTCGGGAACATTGCTATTATTCCAAATTAAGTTGCAGAAATGCATTTTTTTTAGTTTTTCTTGATTAACTTTATTATTATTGCATTTCTGTAAAAATAGGTAGAGATAAAAGTTGACCAAAATTAAAATTTTCTATAAGATACATGCATTTCTGAATCTAAAATTAATGTTCTTCATTGCTAAATAATTAAACAAAAAAAATTTTTTGTTTTGAATTTTCATATTCCAATGGTTTTTACAAAAATTCATTTTTGTTCATGGGATTAGCACACAAAGATGACTTTTAGTACAGACAACGTGAAAATTGAAGCCCGATCTCGATATCTTAAAATGGCGTCTTATTGCAAAATTATTTACCCCAAAAGTTTAAATGGATGTTCAATTCGATGCAGAAACGATAATTGAATCCAACTCAGTTTAAGCGACAGCTTAAATTTTCTTAATATTAATATTTAACAACATTTTTAATAAAAAATTTTTTTATTTTGGCTAATTTTTGAGTTAGAGAATCGCGGCAAAATGGATCCTTAAGAACGTAAAAAACCATGAATTTTTATATCAATTTTGTCAAGATTGGACCAATAGGAGCCGAGATAAAAAAAATGTTTTCATCCGACGATTACGCTGAAACTACTTTATATTTTTAATTGAAATTTGACAGAGTGGTTGTTGAAATAATGCTACAAAAGATGACATTTTATCCGCTGGTTCTAGATGGTCTAGTTCATCTAAAACGACCGACGAACAAATGCAGATTCAGTGCGCGCCGCCGGGCGGCTCTTTGACCAGGCGGCGCGGCGCTGGGGGAGGGGGGGACCCGTTCGGAGAGAATTCGTACACCTTAGTTGCAGTTTGATTATCTCGACAACCAAAACTGCTAATGCAATACATTTTTTTTCATTTAACGAGTTTTTTTTTCAGCTATAACGTCATGCTAATTAATATATCATGGGTGAAATGCAAACACTTCTAATTATCAATTTTTCTGAAAAAAATTTCTTTTAGCTATATGCACAACCTGCGTTGCACTGCTACCATCATAAAATTATTTACATTCATCATAAAAAGGTTTGGTAACGCAATATATGCATATAAAGGTTATGTATTTAGCCAAAAAAGATTTTTTTTCAGAAAAATTGATAATTTCGGGTGTTTACATTTCACCTATGATATATTAATTAGCATGACGTTAAAGCTGAGAAAAAAACACGTTAAATGAAAAAAATGTATTGTATAAGCAGCTTTGGTTGCCGAGATAATCAAACTGCAACTAAGGTGTAGGAATCCTCTCCGCCGCCGCGCGGCGCTTCCCCCACCACCGCGCCGCCTGGCCGAAGTAGCCGCCCGGCCGCATGCACTGAACGCGCATTGTTCGTCAGTCATTTTAGACGAGCAAAACCATATTGAGCTATCTGATAAAATGTCATCTTTTGTAACATTATTTCAACAACCATTGTGTCAAATTTCAATTAAAAATATCAAATAGTCTCTAACATAAAAATTTTTATTAAAAATGTTGCTAAATATTAGTATTAAGAAAATTTATTTTTCCCGTTTGTTAATTACGTCATAAGCTGTCGATTAAACGCAGTTGGATTCAGTTATCGTTCCTGGGTCGAATTGGACATCAATTTAAACTTTTCGGGTAAATAATTTTGCAATAAGATGCCATTTTAAGGTATCGAGATCGGGCTTCAATTTTCACGTTATCTGTACTAAAAGTCATCTTTCAGTGCTAATCCGATGAGCAAAAATCAATTTTTGTAAAAACCATTGAATATGAAAATTCAAAACAAAAAATTTTTTTGTTTAACAACTTAGCAACGAAGAACATTAATTTTAGATTCAGAAATGCATGTATCTTATAGAAAATTTTAATTTTGATCAACTTTTATCTCTACCTATTTTTACAGAAATGCAATAACAAACAAGTTAATCAAGAACAAATTTAAAAAATGTATTTCTGCAACTTATTTTGCAATAATAACAATATTCCCGACCTGGTTCGAAGTAGAGACTTTATGGCTATTTTCAGTAAGTGACTATGAATATATTTCAACAATAAAATAAACTATAGCACGAACTTTTTGATATGATGCGTTTGAACTCCCTGACTCCCGGACTAATAAGCTAGGCGTCGTACGTAAGTTAGCTTACTAATACTTGCCAGCGGGCGCTACCGCGCCGCTTGCTATTGGAATAGCTGAACTCCAGTGCTCGTTCCGTAAAGTGCAGATTAAATACTCTATTATTTTCACACCACCTTTGATGTAAATAGAAATTCATTACGTATTATTGAATTTGGAAATTCTGTAAACGATTTAAAACTCTTTTCATTATTAAGTTAAACATAAGATTCAAATCATTATGATATATTAGAATATTTTAATGAAAATGTACAACTTATAAGTCAAAAATAAAATAAACAACATTTTAATAACAAAAGGAAACTATTGAATGATACTAATACATTAAATAAAAAATGTAAGTTAAATAAAACGGAAGAAACTGTTACAAAAAAAAAAATAAAACCAAAATTAATTGAATATGATTGTAGTACCAGAGATAATATATACGAAACTATTGAATCTAATACAAAGTTGTATTTAAAGAAAGCTGAAGAAACGTCTTACGATGTTATTTCTTTAATCCTCTTTTTACTATTTTAGCGGAATGATAATCAAACGAATACACGATGATTTTTAAAAACACTAGCATTTCAAAATTCAAATTACAATATCGATTATGTCAATTTCATGAGTTTCGTTGATTGTCGCACTTTTAAAAAGTAAAACTCAGCTGACGCTGAGCTTGCGAAATGCAGACTAAGCGTTATACTTTTGGAAAAACCGCAATATTGTATGTAGGATTACGAGATGTTTAATAATTAAGGGGTCAAGACTGTGTTAAAACTATGAAAAAATCGATTTTTTTTTTTCATAATTCGATAGGAAATTTGTTCAAGAATAAGCTCCCGAAACCCGCTTTACAAAAAAAAATTTTTTGAAAAAGATACAGGCAAAAAACTAAAAAAATGTTAAAAAATAAAAATAACGAATTCCGAAAATTGCACTTTTTTCTCGTTATTAATTTTTTAGTGCCTGTTATGGTATCAAAAATTTATTTAATCCTTATTATTACTAAAAAAATTTTAAAAAAACGAATTAAAAAGTTTTTTGAATTTTAGCCAATTTCAAATTTGGCGCTTACCGACGCAGGTATACTAGCTACTCTGCACGCAGTAGTAGGAATCAGATTCCTACTTTACCACTGAGTGAAAGAAGGTTATATTGGCTTATTTTAATAATAAATATTTATTCTATTTGATTATTCAAATATCAATAAATAAAATATTATTAAAATAACTTTAGTTAGTATCTTCTAACACAAAGTTAATAATTTTTACAAATTTGCACGAACTTTTCTAAGTGTGCTTTTTTATAAGTGTCCCACAAATATTTTATTATAAAATCAGATTTTATATAAAATATTAAAATGAGTGGAAACAAGGACTCAAGAAACAGAAAGGCTGGCTCATCTGCACATGGCAAAAGAAGATTTGGAAGAAAGAAGAAGGCAGCAAGAGGGTTTAAAGGAAATGTTGAACCTTCTACATCTGGAGGAAGGCCTACGTCGACAGCCAGTATGCAGCCTTCGACATCTGGAACAGCAGATAAGTCTTTCGCCAAGCCAGAGATTCCTGTATCGAGATCAAAGGCTAAATTAAATTCAGAGTACATAGAAGCAGGTCCTATAGAATATAGGATATTTGACATTTCCTTGCTTTTACCTGGATTACAGGAATGTCTGGCTTGTAAAACTTGTGGCGGTGACATCACTTTTTATGAAGTTTCTACCAGAGGACTTGGTAGCAAACTCTCTGTCACTTGCAGCAACTGCGCTAAAGCTACTTTCATTGACTCCAGCAGACACATTGGAAAGAAAGCCAATGCTTATGAAATTAATCGACGAGTAGTTTTAGCTATGAGAGCTCTTGGACACGGGCACACTGGTTTACAAACTTTTTGTGGACTTATGGATTTCTTGCCTCCAATTGCACACAGTCACTTTGGAACAATTAATCATGAATTAAAAATAGCTAGTGAAAAAGTAGCTAAAGAGTCAATGAAAGCAGCTTTACAGGAAGACTGCAGTGAAATTTCAGGTGAAATTCAAGAAAATCCATGTACATCGGTGTCTGGCGATGGTTCTTGGAGGAAAAGAGGATTTTCTTCCCTCCAAGGCGTATCCACTTTGATCAGAAATGATAATGGCAAAGTGATTGATGTGGCGCCAAAGCAATCTTTCTGCAAAGCTTGTGAACTGCAGAAAGACAAGGACACCGAGGAATATCGAGAATGGTTTGAGACACATCAAGATCAGTGCTCAGCCAACCATCAAGGAAGCTCTGGAAAAATGGAAGTGGATGGCATCGTTGAAATGTTCCAGAGATCTGAGAAAATCCATGGAGTCAGGTATAAGAATTATATTGGAGATGGCGACTCCAAGGTATACAAGGCCTTGTGTGACACGAAGCCATATGGGGATGACTTCGTAATTGAGAAGAAAGAATGTGTAGGACACGTTCAGAAGAGGATGGGAACGAGACTACGGAACCTCAAGAAAAGTTTAGCTGGCCAAAAGCTAAGTGACGGGCTGGCATTGGTGGGAAGAACCGATTAACAGCTCAAAGGATTGATGAGCTGACAAGGTATTATAGCAATTCCATCAGAGGCCATAAAGATTCAGCAGATAAAATGTCAAATGCCATTTGGGCGACATTTTATCATAAACTTTCAACAGATCAAGAGCCAAGATACCACCTTTGTCCTCCAGGATCCGACAGCTGGTGTAAATAGCAAGTAGCCAAAGCTAACAAGAAGCTGAAGACTTTTCACCACAAGAATAGTATTCCGGCAGCTATTATGGAGGCAATAAGGCCAATTTACGAAGACTTGACACAGCCAGACTTGCTTGGGAGATGCGTTGGAGGCTTTACTCAAAACAGCAACGAAAGCTTCAACCAATCTATTTGGAAGCTCATCCCCAAGGAAAGTTTTAGCGGTCTTGTAGTCTTAGAAATTGGTACTTACATAGCAGTTGCCTCCTTCAATGATGGAAAAGCCGGAGTACTGAACATCATGAAGAGTTTCGACGTCCATCCAGGATCCTCTGCAGTAGACTGGGCCAAAAGTGCAGATGAGCTACGCCTTTTCTGGTCCAATAGAAGAGCTCAAGAATCAACGCTTGAGGCACGTCAAGCAAGAAGAAAAAGGAAGCACCCAGAAGAAGACTCCTATGGACCTGGGGCTTACTAACTCAAACACATCATACATACAAAAAACACATGCACTCAACTGTACACTACATTGCACATCTAACCCAAAAACACTAATAACACTTATTACACTTTTCACTTTTCATCACACTTACCACACAGTTAGTAAGCCCCCCTCCGCCCCCCCCCCCAAAAAAAGGGAAGTTGCATCTTTTTAATTTTTGCCTCTGCTGTAAAGATGCATGCATTTTTGCAGCAGAAAAACACAAGATGCTTTAGGCATATTGTAATTGATAGTCTGCTCCAATTTTCAGTTACAGCTGATCAGCTGATCAGTTTGATTCACTTTCCATGAGAGCATCTGGACAAGGCTTTTTAACCTCAACACAGGACATTCTAGTCTGCTTGGAGTGACAGCCAAATTTGTAAGTATCAAAACTACTATTAAAACTAAAATTTGTTTTAAGTAGTAAAATATCATAAATTACTCATAAATATACTAGACAATTTTTAAGT
Source organism: Philotrypesis tridentata (assembly GCA_018906965.1). NCBI lineage: Eukaryota > Metazoa > Arthropoda > Insecta > Hymenoptera > Pteromalidae > Philotrypesis > Philotrypesis tridentata. The sequence continues at coordinate 200,146 of JACCIB010000155.1, read as the reverse complement.
TATTAAAATGTTTATTTTCTAGGGAGGCGAGCAAATATGTGGCAGATCAACATCAATTGTACTCTAAATAAGTACAATGATTACCACTTTTGGACTTGAGAAGGCCTGGATACGCTGAACAATTTGTAAGTACACTTTACTTAATGAAATATTAACTAAAACTTTAAATGCCTTTTTCTCTGTTCGAGCTTTTCCAGATTTTTAGTCAGTTGCCGCAGCTTTTCTCAGCAACCGGTCAACCAATCTGGCTCAAATTTGGCAGAGAAGTTGCTATGATGTTTCCGCACAAACTGAATGGAGCAGAATTGGAATATATAACAATCTAATTATTTTTAATCAATCTTTTTCAGAAATCTGCTCCATACAGTTTGTGAGGACACAAAAGAGGAAAAATTTGCAACCTGCAGGGTCTCAATAGATTCACCGGATGCTGTGGAAAGCTGCGGCAAGTAAAAAAAAAACTTTAAAATTCTCAATTTTTTTAATAAACATTATTGAATTGTTTCAGGTAATCAGATAAACATATTCCCAGGTTTGAGACCATGAAGATCATCTATAATACATCTAGTTTAAGGTAAAAAAATCTTTTTTTCATTTAATTGATAAAATTATTAGTCACATGGTCTAATATATATTTTTTTTTTCAGCATTTAACACAGTCTTGACCCCTTAACATTCAATAATGTTGTAAATTTGTAAATTAAGTTTAGTGCTTAAAAGAGACGCAATGCTCTCAATTAGGCAGTTAAGATTTTGTATCGACTCCGTACACGCCGGTTCGAAAATTAGCGGAGTTTGATTTATTTATCGCGATACTTTTTTGTTTAGTACAATTTTCTATTTTGTATTATAAGTGAATTTTGAATAAATATTTCCACAATAATTGTGCTGGTCTTTGAAATTATTTATAAATACGTAATCTACGATTTTCAAAATAAGGTAAGTGAATAACCCTTAAACATTTTATTTGGTAAAATACTTTGAGTCGTGAGAGCCAAGCATTTCTAGGTATTATCTACTTAATTTTATATACAATCCTTACTATAGGCATTAAATTGAGGTAGTCAGGACTTAACACTGAAAATACAAAACAAAATATTATTGTATCCGATTTTGGTGAAAAAACTTATAAATCCAAATATTGTACAACTGTTTATTGGATACAAGAAAAAAGTACTTGTTGTCATTATGGAAAAATATATTTATCACCTTTAAGTGAATATGACAATACTTTAAAAAATTTATTATTGTTTGATAAAGATTTTAGAATTTTAATTCGATATTATAATAGTCTATTTGCATTTGTTTCTTTTAGTGCTAATGTACAGCATATGAAAGAGAAAACTGTTTATAATTTAAAAATACAAGGACAAGTTTGTCATATAGTACCTATTACATTACTACAGACAATGACTAAAAGACAATGATCCTTCTTGAGGTCAGTTTTATATATATGATGATAATATTACAGTTGATAAAAGATTAAAAACTAATGATATATTAATTAAAAGTAATCTAGAAACTTTAACTATATTACTTAAAACTTATCCTTATGCTAAACATTATAAATTTTTACATGAATTTTTATATATACGAGAACTTCCAGACTATAAATTATACTTTATACAAAAAAAAATGAGAAACATCAACACTGTTATAATAAATAAGCCATTAACATCTAAATGTGGTGTTATATAAATTTCAAAAACTGGAATTCCTGATAACTATGATACATACGTTTATCCAAAATTTAACAATAAAGAAATAACTCATACATATATTAATAAATTATCTCATCACGTAGATCCAATGGTTTTTCCATTATTATTTCCATCAGGAGACTTAGGCTGGAGCATTAATTATAATAAAAAACCTAACTCTCAAAATGAAAAACTTACAATATTACAATATTATTCATATAGAACAGCTTACAGATCTAATAACAGTTTTAATTCATTACTGTATTCAGGAAGATTAACACAACAATATTTTTTACATTCTTATATCATGGTAGAAAGTGATAGAATGAATTTTTTAAGAAATAATCAAAAACAGTTGCGTATTGAATATATCAAGGTTTATTAGATAATATTAACTTAAGTGCGTAATGATTCAAAAAATTATGAAACAAAAGAAAAATTAGGGAATCTTTTTATATTACCTGCAACTTATATTGGTAGTCCCAGATATATGTAACAACACTATCAGGATGCAATGTCAATTATGAGAAATAAAGGCCGACCTGATTTATTTATCACAATAACATGTAATCCTAAGTGGAAAGAACTAAAACAAGTTCTAAAAACATTTCCTTCAGGTACTACACCAAAAGATATACCAAACATTTCAGTTAGGTTATTTTATGCTAAATTTTTAAGTATTCTAAATGATATTACAAAAAAACATGTTTTCGGTAAAGTTATTGCTTATGTTTATACAATAGAATTTCGAATTATAGAAAATATATTACAATTAGAGTACAAATCTTGTAAAGATTTCGGATTACCTTCACCAGATTTTAATATCTTGAATACTCATAATAATAAAACTAAACATGAAATTATATTACATAGTAAAAATTTGTTCAGTAGTTTATATGTACAATTAAACAATGATCAAAAATATATTTTTAATGAAATAATTACTCCAATTGACAAAGTTTATTTCTTTGATGGACCCGGTGGCTCTGGAAAAACGTTTTTATCACAAGAAAAAAACAATTTTTTATCAATGGCATGGACAGGAATAACTTTTATTTTATTACCTAAAGGCATGATAAGCCATAGAACATTTAGACTACCACTTGATCTCAATACTATTGAAACATCATTTCTAAACTTAGAATCAGATAAAAAGAATTGAGAACTGTCGATGTAACTATTTGGGATGAAGCTTCAATGATCCCAAAAAAACGCTTTACAAATTGTAGATAATACATTAAAAGATATTTACAATAGCGACATTCCTTTTGGTGGAAAATTAATTTTTCTTTTTTTTTCAGGTTTTAACCCTGTTATAACTCCTTAATTTTGCAGAGATAATCAAGAGTAGCTGAAATTTTTCTTTAAAAATCAGTTTTGGGGTTTTCAAAATACTGAATCATTCTGAACGTATAATTATTATAATCAAAAATTGTATTTTTAAAATATCTACAACTTTTATGTTGAACGTTTGTATGTACAACGTAAACCTAAAAAGTTTTATTATGTAAAACGAATTATTTTAATGTGAAAATTCAATTTTAGCTTGTGAACTTAAATTCTAATCATTTTCGAGGGTTCATGTGACGTACAACATTTTCATTTAACGTTTTTGTGTAAAATGCTTAGAATTTGGGTTATAACCAAAAACCGTTATTCGAAAATCTAAAAAATATCCGCATATTTTTTGTATGATTGGAATCAAGTCCAATTTTATACTGTAACTTTCTTAACATAAGTAGAACTTACAAAAAAGAATTTGGATCGATCGGAACTTATCTGACTGAGATAAACTTATTACAACATCTACATAATATTAATTTTCATGACATTTTTGACTAACTCCTTCAATTATTTTCCAATTTTTTATCTATTACCAATTAAAAAGTGTTACTTTTTTTCCACTTATGGATAGATATTGAAATTATCTTTCATTTGAGTGGTAAAAGTATGTGATTAATAACATTTTTTTAGTACTTTTTTACGTTGGAAAAATTTATCAGTTTCCGTCCGTCCTGATGTTATTGTTTATGAAAAAAAAATATAATTAATGATATTTTTGGAGATTTTGGGTTGATAATTGTGTTGGGCACTGGTCCAGGATTCTTTTACCGAATGTCATCTTGAGATGGGGTCCAGATAAAAGGGATGCTGCGAGGGATGTATGTATATATATATATATATATAAAGGAGATACAAATTTAATTAGTTATTATATTATTATTAATTATTATTTAATTAATTTAATTTAATTAATTATTATTATTATTAATTATTATTATAAAATGATGTACGAAATAGAAAAACCAATTTTATCAATTATGTAAGCTGTTTTATAATAATTTTCATCATAAAAAAAATAGAACAATTAAAAATAAAAAGAATTTAAGGTTAGTGAAATGCTTCGATACAGCAATAAAACTAAATTTTTTTCATATATGAACAGATATAAATAAATAAATATAGATATAGATAAATTTGTATATGTATGTTTTGTGTCTTTGCGTGTGTGTCACAAATTATTATTTTACTACTTTTATTGCAGTTTTTAAATAAATTGCTCTCTGCATTTAACAGAGTTGAGACTGTCATATTTATTATTTGTAATATGCCCGCATTACAATTTATTTAAAATTTACAAGGATAAAGTAATTATATTTTGGCGATTACTCAACCAATAGGATTATATTATTACAGAAATGATTTTAAAATTGATATTTGCATACATATATTAGTGTAATTTCTAGTTTACTTTTTTCATTTTTCGTGAATGCAACTGTAGCAATAATATAATGATTTTAAAAGAAACAATGAATAGAATGAAATACGTATAAAAATTTAGAAAAAAATAAAATTGTAATTATACTTTCGGCTATTATTCAACAAATTGTTTTGTGTTATTGCAGAAATGTTTCCGAAAATACGATATTTCTTGTATACATCTTATTGTCGTTTTCTATTCTTCGTTTTCTATTTTGTTCATTTAACATGGAGTTGCTATTTTTGTACATAGCAGCATCTTCACCTATAAAAATTTTGAGATTTTCTTTTGATGTAGTTCTTGATAAAGCTACATATAACTGTCTGTGGCTCAATTCTGGTGAAGATAAATATAAACCTACTTTATGAAATGACTGACCTTGAGATTTATTTATAGTCATGGCGAAACTTAATCGTATGGGAAATTATCTTCTTACCATATTAAAAGGTATTTCTTCCAATGATGGAGATAAATCTATACGTTGTATTAATACTATTTTACCAGCATGTTTATTGCTTATGATTTCTCCAATAAGTATACATTTATTATGTCCCAATTATAATTCTTGTTCCGTTACAAAGGCCGCCATTAATAACTAAATTTCTTAAACAAGAAACAATTACTCCTTTTTTTAAAATTAATTTATGTGGAGGTAGGCCATTAGGTGTTAGTGTATTTAAAAATTCTGTTGTTATGGATTCTAATATGCTTTCATTATCTTGACATACAATTTTATCATCACTGTAAAAAATATAAGTTTCTCCATGAATTCATTTAATAATTTCCTCATTAAGTTTTAATACTTCAGAATTTAAGGGTGTTAATATTACTTTGTCTTGTAGTGTATGGTTCATTATGATTAATTTTTTCTGCAAATATTTCTGATATTAAATCATTATTACAAATTAATTTATTTATTCATTTATTTATTAATTTATTTATTAATTTATTAATGTATTTCCCTTATATTATTATTTAACTCAAACTTTGTTGCATTTTTCTGTTCACCTACATCAAGAAGCTAACTCTTAAATTTATTGTCTGAATTTTGTAATCGTAAGTTTTCTTTTAATGAAACCTTTAAAAATGTATGCCATATAATACTTCTTTTAATACAAGTTTCCATTATTGTACTTTGATTACCACGTCTAACAATTGGAAGTGTTTGTCTAAAATCACCAGATGTTACAATTATTTTACCACCAAACGGTATATGATTTTGACATAAATCTCTAAAAAATCTGTCTATTGCATCAAAGGCATGTTTATTCACTATTGATATTTCATCCCAAATAATTATTTTAATATTTTTTTAAAAAATTCCATATTTTGATGTAGGACAAATGTCATATGTTAATAAATGTCATATGTCATTAATATTTAAGGGTAATTTAAATGTAGTGTGTACAGTTCTTCCATTAATTAATAAATTAGCGGCAATACCAGTCCATGCTGTAGTTAAGAGAGGTATATTGTTTAAAATAAGATATCTAATTATAACATTGCGTAAATAACTTTTTCCACTACCACCAGGTCCATCAACAAAAAATAATTTATTCATCGTCAACATTAGTTAAGGTATTTATAATTAAATCGTATAAGTTTCTTGGATCAATAGTTAAGGAATTTTCTAAATTTTCAAAATTATCTTGTTTATTATATTCTAGATATTAATAGTCTTCTTTCATACAATTTATATCGACATTGCTTGATATATTAAAGGTTTTTAAATTCATTCCTTGTGATATTAAAATTTTCTCAATGTTATTTAGAGCTTTTATTTCTGCTAGATTAACTGGTAATTTTGGATTCATAAAATGCAGTTTATATTTATTGTACAATTTAGATGCATTAATAGGTTTTTGAAATATTAAAATATATGCAAATAAATCACACATAGCTTTAGGAAATTTAAATATTGACTCTTCTTCTAAACAGTTGTCCCATTCTTTATCATTACTAATTATGCCTCTCATTAAGGGGATCAAGAACGTTTCAAAAATCTCGAAGCTATGTGTCGATAACTTAAAATTACAGTTTCCTCTGTAACTATTGTTCTTTTAAAGTTAGACGAATTTCGTAAACGTAATTATACATAAAAAAACAAAATTTATCTTCAAGCATGGATAAAAGTTTCAAAATATTAGTTTATTTTAATAATTAGCATAAACGAGTGGTGCCATCTTCTATCTTTCCTTAGTTGAAGGTTTTTTTTGCATTCTCCTACTAGTCCGGGCTGATCAACGCACACCAACGGTAGCAATGCGTGGCAGGCCAACATGTGTTCACCACCTTCTGAAAATACAGCACAGCTTACTATGCAGTGGCTACCAACGCATGTCCTCGACGAAACGCGCGATGCTGAGAGTATGGGCAGAAAATACTACGGTGAAAAAATGGGTAGTGTTTCCGAAAATTTTATGAGGGTAAAGGGCGATCTCGGAGGCTGAACGTGAACAATTCATAATAATTCAAAATTTGCAAAATAAATACTTTATGAACAGATATGTAATCTACAGAAAAGGCTTATTTCAGCAGAATTTGAATGATAAAAATCGAATGGTAACTACCTGAGATTATTAGACTAGTTTGATAATCTTCACTTACAGACTGTGAATTGATAACAGTGAAAATGCTCCGATTTTCGTGATTCAAGTTTTGTAACTATAAGTAATCATTACGCATAAACTGACGTAAGCCAAAAATTACCTTTGTTTAAAAATTGTTTATTTGAAAATTCAGAGTAGAATTTTTTTCTAATGCTGTCTTATAGTCTAAGAGATGAGGACTAAAAATACACGTAAAGGGCAAGAAAACTCGCGAGATGGCTGATTCTCGCTGAACATGGTCCTCGAGTGCAGTTAAGTACAAAATGATAAATACCTGTCACGAAATTTCCTATGGGAAAAGGCGGTGGACGATGAAACAGGTGAGTTTTTTATGCAAAATGAAAATTGAGAACGGGCAAAAATAACCACCAAAATCGCTTGTATTTCTTCCTAGGAAACGCAAGATACTATTACCTGTCATTTTATTACCTCTTGTAATGCAGACAGACCGTGCAAAGTTACGCAAATTTTATAAAAAATAAATTATTTGCGATATGCATGCAAACTTAATTTTTCTAATATTTATGTATGTGACAAGCTATGTACAAAATAGCAGATCAATAAATTGTGATTAAAGCCGTGAAATCCGGTTGTAAAGTCGTGGCAGGCGAAGGTTAATTAATAGAGAAATAATTAGTTACAAAGATAGTAACACGAAATAGACTGTGCAGTTACATGAAGAAAAGGCGATAACCTAATTTTATTAAAACTTCTGGTCGAAAATATTGTTAACAAGTTTTTTATAAACATTTAAATGCTGAAAAATACTTTTTTTTCAGTTTTTTGTTAATAACTTGAAAACTTATAAAAGAATTTAAATGCTGTCAACAGAAGAATTGTAGCCAATTAAATTTTACATAAATTGCACCTTTGAATGACTCGATTGAACCACTTAGTTCGGATTAAATTCGAAATAATCAGGAAATTTCGTGTTTTTCTAAATTTTGAATATCTACCTTAATTGTAACCTTTGACGATCGGGTCTTCGTCAGCTGATATTAATATATGTATACTTACATGTGCGCATGAGGCAGAGACAACGGTCGTTTAGTTACGGAGCACTCGAAGTTTAAATAATTAAGTGCAATATCTTGTAGACCGTCTGCACACGTTTGTAATAGGCCGATTTGTATTTTTCGAACGGATTTGAAAAGTAGAACTATAATACAAGAAAACGTATATTATCAGTTTTCAAGAAAGTTCTATTAAATCGATGAAAATTGGAAATATAATTTTGAAAAAATTTGAGTTAAGACGGTGTAGGCGTTACCATCGGCTGCAGCTTCGGCTTTTCTTCCGTGGTGAAAAAATAGCGGGCGTGACGGTCAGCACGGGCCTCGACCTTTCTCCGTGTAAAAAAAATTGGTCGGAAGAAGGGTCGACCGTGTAGCCTCTAATTTTTTTTCCGTATGACTTTTCCTATGCTGGATTTTCTCTTCTTATACCCGGTGTTCACGACAAATCGTGTAGCGTTATTACTACAGAAAATCTGAAACTTTCTATTCGAACGGCAAAGTTTAATTTAGTTTTGAATTTTGAAAGCGAATATTAGTAAGTAAATTCAACCTGATATAAGAAGGCTGAAAGTGGTTTGTATAGAATGCAGAAGAGTGACTCGTATGCAAACAGCGAAGCCGAATAATGTACACATTAAAAATTTTGTTTTTACAAATAAAATAAAAAATAGTTATTCTTATTGATAATTAACAATTTTCTATTACCATAAATATTCCTTCAAAAATTAAAAAAATTAAATATATATCAATTTATTTATTCGTATGAATTTATTAATAAATTTATTAATATTTTTAGGAATTCCGTGCATCTATATGAGATGTACTATTTAGTAGATAATATTTAATGCATGAGTTATACTATATAAACTGATGGGAAAAGAGTCGCTAGCGCTACAGTATCACTAATTATATTGCGAACACTGGGTATAAGGAGAGAAAATTCAGCATAGGGAAAGTCGTACGAAAAAAAAATTGGAGGCTAGACGGTCGACCCTTCTTCCGACCAATTTTTTTTACACGCAGAAAGGTCGAGGCCCGTGCTGACCGTCACGCCCGCTATTTTTTCACCACGGAAGAAAAGTCGACGCTGCAGCAGATGGTTACGCCTACACCGTCTTAACTCAAATTTCTTCAAAATTATATTTCCAATTTTCATCGATTTAATAGAACTTTCGTGAAAACTGATAATATACGTTTTCTTGTATTATAGTTCTACTTTTCAAATCCGTTCGAAAAATACAAATCGGCCTATTACAAACGTGTGCAGACGATCTACAAGATATTGCACTTAATTATTTAAACTTCGATTGCTCCGTAACTAAACGACCGTTGTCTCTGCCTCATGCGCACATGTAAGTATACATATATTAATATCAGCTGACGAAGACCCGATCGTCAAAGGTTACAATTAAGGTAGATATTCAAAATTTAGAAAAACACGAAATTTCCTGATTATTTCGAATTTAATCCGAACTAAGTGGTTCAATCGAGTCATTCAAAGGTGCAATTTATGTAAAATTTAATTGGCTACAATTCTTCTGTTGACAGCATTTAAATTCTTTTATTAGTTTTCAAGTTATTAACAAAAAACTGAAAAAAAAGTATTTTTCAGCATTTAAATGTTTATAAAAAACTTGTTAACAATATTTTCGACCAGAAGTTTTAATAAAATTAGGTTATCGCCTTTTCTTCATGTAACTGCACAGTCTATTTCGTGTTACTATCTTTGTAACTAATTATTTCTCTATTAATAAACCTTCGCCTGCCGCGACTTTACAACCGGATTTCACGGCTTCAATCACAATTTATTGATCTGCTATTTTGTACATAGCTTGTCACATACATAAATATTAGAAAAATTAAGTTTGCATGGATATCGCAAATAATTTATTTTTTATAAAATTTGCGTAACTTTGCACAGTCTGTCTGCATTACAAGAGGTAATAAAATGACAGGTAATAGTATTTCGCGTTTCTTAGGAAAAAATACAAGCGATTTTGGTGGTTATTTTTGCCCGTTCTCAACTTTCATTTTGCATAAAAAACTCACCTGTTTCATCGTCCACCGCCTTTTCCCATAGGAAATTTCGTGACAGGTATTTATCATTTTGTACTTAACTGCACTCGAGGACCATGTTCAGCGAGAATCAGCCATCTCGCGAGTTTTCGCGAAATTATCGTCTCATCTCTCCGTCTATTATATGGGTACCCGTACAGAGAGGACTAAGCCTTTTATGACACCAGTGGCAGACTTGGCTAGAGCGTTCTAATGAGGGTCACACCTGGTCTCACCTAAGGGCACAACCTCTACAAATAAAATTTTTCCTTAAAATTTTTCAATGTTTCAATATTATGAATTTTTGTATAAAATATTATTCGTTTTTAAAATTTACTAATAATAACAAAACTTGAATCATAAAAATCGGATGATTTCATATTAATTAATTTAGGCCAAGCGCCCTAGCTCGTTGTGGACTTAAAAGTAGCTCGGCAACGGATACTGCAATTATATAGAGAAAGGGAAGCCCATATACTTTTGGACACGAAATCTGTGCGGGAACGTTGTTTATTATTAATAATACGATGCAAAAATGCATTTTTTTTAGTTTTTTGCTTTTAACTCGTAAAATAAGAGATTAACGTAAAAAAGTAAAGAGAGAAAAGTTGTAGCTGATTAAATTGCGAAGAAATTCATATATTGAACGTCTCTATCCGATGAATGGACATGGAGGAAACCTCGAAAAACCGTGGAAAACACCGCAGAATCGACGTTTTTTAAAAATTGAAAACTCAGCCATTTTTCAACTTTTAAGGCTAAAATTTAGAACGAAGGAAGGGCTTTATACCCACTTTCATGTCGCCAAAAAATGGTGCTCTGCGCCAATTACTTTTTGTATAATTGCAAATTGAATTTTTTATGTACGATTTTAGTGCACTTTTGTGTGCGCGAGCACGAGAAATTGGGGAATCCTACTGGAATTTGGAATACAGCGTTGAAAATTTTATGATTTGAACAATGAAATGTATATTTTGGATTTGCGAAAAAAAGGTTTTGAATCGATGAAAAACAAACTGAAACGTGAGCGAAAACGGCCGAGCGCGCGGCAGTCGTGGCAGAGAAAGTGTATATAGATATACAAGCGCGCTACGATGCCGCGCGCTCGGCCGTCGATTTTGCGGTGTTTTCCACGGTTTTCCGAGGTTTCCTCCATGTCCATTCATTGGATAGAGACGCTCAATATATGAATTTCTTCGCAATGTAATCAGCTACAACTTTTCTCTCTTTACTTTTTTACGTTCCTCTCTTATTTTACGAGTTAAAAGCAAAAAACTAAAAAAAATGCATTTTTGCATCGTATTATTAATAATAAACAACGTTCCCGCACAGATTTCGTGTCCAAAAGTATATGGGCTTCCCTTTCTCTATATAATCGCGGTATCCGTTGCCGAGCTACGTCCACAAAAAAGCTAGGGCGCTTGGCCTAAATTAATTAATGTGAAATCATCCGATTTTTATGATTCAAGGTTTGTTATTATTCGTGAATTTTGAAAACGAATAATATTTTATACAAAAATTCGTAATATTGAAAAACTGAAAAACAAAATTTTGTTAGTGTAATCATGAAAATCTGAGCACTTACTTTATCAAGTAATTACCAGTCGATTTTTGTCATTCAAATTCGGTTAGCCTTTTCTAGTTTTATAAATCGTTTACATCTATTAAAATTTTTTGTTATCCAACTTATTTATTCAAATTCGAATTTAATTTCAACGATCTAAATGAACCGTCATAAAAGGGACACTACGGCCTGCGACCCCGGCCTACCCACAGGTCAAGTAGTATAAACTGCCGCGCGGTCTAAGCGTTTGGTACCAGGTGGTGAACACGTGTACCAAGTTGCCGCTACCTTTTACTAAGAGCGTAGTACAGCTTGCAGCGAGTGGGTATGTACACTTATCCCCGGTGAAATGCACGATGCTGAAAGTGTGGGTAGAAAAAATTTGGCATGAAAATCTATGGTGAAAAAATTCTTGCTCGGGCCGGTCGCGCGTGCTGTTCGAGCTGCATTACCGATCTTCCGGGAAGACTTGGGAAATGAAATTCTGCGCCTCCTGTTGCCTGTCAAAGAAATAACATTTTTCCTCTTTCTTACCCTCTTCTTACCCCTCCGAAAGGTAAAAGCGGAAGAGTTTGTTTGCTACACGAAGATTCGGTTTTATTCTTTCATGACGCTCGAAAACTTAATATTTTTGTGACTATTATACACATTATATAAATTAATTTACGGGTAAACTCAGTTTTTATGCGTTCTTTTCGTCAAATAACTTTTATAATGCATTTTCTCGGATGCATGGTACGAATGCAGCGCTTTTTATCGCCTAGCGGAGGAAAGCGGAACTTATTTTTTAATATTTTTTCAAAATTTTTTAAATATTGCAGACATGCCGTAAATTTTTCGTCTTTATGAATTATTTCCCAAATTTTCACAGCGATCGTAACAATAGCCTCGGAGTGGTTTCGAATATACGAAATCACTGCTTTTTGAACGTTCTTGATCCCCTTAAGCAAGCATCTTCATATTTATCACAGATTATGTTATCAACTGTTCGTATGTCCGTAAAGGATTTTGCTCCGCGAACATGTAGTAGTAATAAACGTAAAAAAATGTTTTTCTTTTTTTAGGATTTACAAAATACATTCGAGATATTAATGATTTTTGAAATTTTTGTCTTTTGGTCCATTTTTTAAATTTTGAATTAAAAACATAATGGTACGGAATTTCATGGTATAAAAATTGTCTGGAATTTTCATCGTCTATATTTAATTTAAACCACATGCTGTTAATGTAATTTCAATATTTTTATTAATCATTTCGTGTTCTTGTCCTTCTATAAAATAAACATAATTTTCATATTCATCATGAATGTGTGATCTATTAATTGCATACGATTGTTTATATAATTCTAATTCGAAAATGCGATATATAGCTTCTAGTGCACAAACATATCTTGTTGATAAATATTATGTTATTTCATCAAAACTATATGTATTTACTTGCTCATCATTATTTTCAGCATTTATATTACTTGGATCATTTTGATTATATAGTTTGATCATTTTGTTCATATAGTTCATTAGTTGATTAAATATACTTTATTAAATAACTTTGAGTATAACTAAATTGGTATAAGCGAATCGAATGTTAAATATGTTTTTATATCTTCTGATATTAATTTTATAATATTTACTTTTAAAATTTGAACAAATAATAAACTTTTTATTCTTTAGAATAAAATTTATTGTTACTTAATTTATTATGCAACACCTTATCAGAACTAAAATTTGTAGAAGCGAGCGAAGGGAGCTCAGTGGTTAGTAATTAATTAAAAATACATGTAAAAATAAGCATAAAGAGTTCTTATTTGAACAATTAGCCGGTAATCGCGAAAGTAAAAAAAAGCGTTTTTTGTACATGGAAGAGTTCTATTCTCATAAATTTTCAGCCCGATTGGTCGAAAATTGGCTGAGTTATCGCAGATTACAATTTTTGCAATGATAAAACTATAAGGCATTCCCCCGTTGCGGTCGTGCCTAAAAATTGTCAAATTTGTAAAAAGCGGTTATAAAAAAGCTCACATGATCAATTGAGGGATAGAGATATCTAAAAAATATTAATATGGATAAATTAATTTAGCTGATTGTTAATATTTACTCTGATTTTAACCGTTCAAATTTGGATAAAATCTTAAAATTTTTTCAAACAAGTAACAGGCTTAAAAAGAAATAGTAATAGAAAAATTGCAAAATTAAAAACGTTGATAAAAGTTTTTATATTTATGACTGCTAATTTGAACGGGCCAGCCAAGGGCCTATACTTATAGTATTATAAAAAGATTAGTCCCCACTGCCAGCCTGTAGTATCTTATAATAATTTCTACTCTGAATTTTCAGATTAATAATTTATAATGAGAGGTAATTATTTATATGCCTAAATTTGTTAGCAAAAAAAGTTAAAATAGTAACAGATTTTGAATAAAAAAAATGAGATCATATGTACCTTATTTACGTGTAAAATGACTGTAAGAGCATTGCAAGAGCCTTAAGGTAATATTATCCGTTTTTTGTCATTCGAATTTCTATACTCTACGTATTTTTGGCAGATTTTGATAGTCTATAAAACGTCTATTTTGTACTATTCTGTCACATTTCGTTTGCAGATTATTTTGTAAAGCATGAGGTGACCGCGGTCACCCTTCCATCGCCGCAGCTTAGACCTTCCGTTCACCCTCATAAAATGTTGTAAAATTTAAGGAAACGCCTACAATTTTTCAATATATATTTCCTTAAGGAAAATTTTTTCTACCCACAGTAGCAGCATCCACGGTTTCACCGTGGACACACGGTATATATATGTATATATATATATTTAAATCAACGAGAAAGTCCAGTTAACTAGGCCCAAAAGTTTAACTGCTTTATTTTTGAGAACACACCTATAAGAACCTGCTAGTTTCATTTCGTTGATCATTTCAAACAATACAATGTTATGTGGCTAGTTTGTGCTAACAAAGAGCTATAGGCTAACAACTGAAAAAATAAAGCGATTTTTCCTCATCTTATTAAAAATCCTGCATTATCTATAGTATTAAAATTTTAAATATATATATATATGGGTGATTCTCCGTGAGATCGACCGGCCGAAAAATAGATATAGCTATAACTCTGAGAATTTGTTTTGGAGGTTGCTTCTGATTACTCTGAATTTTTTCAGATTTTTTGCATTGATTATCTTAGAATTACAGGGGGTCAAAATTGGTAAAAACAGTTTTTTTTTTTCAGTTTTTGCTGATTTTCAAAAATTCATAGCTCCTCAGGAAAGCATTTTTCACTATTAGGACATCTTATCTTTAGGATAATCTAGAGCTATCGGTGTAGATTTCTAGAACACAATTTCCCAGCATACAAATTTTGTTCTAAGCAAACTTGTTCGAAATTTCTATACGATATGTTGTGAATTAATATGCATACTTTTGTACTTCAATTTCTGAATAAATAGATGCATAAATTTATACAGAAATATGAACATTCTGCTTGCACTTTTCTTGTACATAGATTTCGCCTGTGTAGAAATGTGTATGAATATATGCAGAACGTTGTGCATAAAAGTATGTATCAAATTTTGATCTAAATTATCACTATTAATATCGCGGAAAACATTCTGACAATTCGTTGGACAGTTGATTAATGTCAAATTATTCCGGAGTATTTTTATAAAAATGAAAAAAATAGAATTTTTAGAATTTAATAAATTTACTTTATTGCGGTCACCCATCCTAGTATTTACGATGCATTTCCTTTATCAAAATAATGTGCAGATATTTATGCAGATATTTAAAACATCAAAATTTCGTATAAATTCTTTAAAAAATGAGGCAAATAGTAGCTAATTATCTCGAAATTCTAATAGGATCTAAGCTGGGACTCAATCAGTCTGCAAACAAAATTTAAGTTTATTCTATCGATTCATTCCAGAGATATGGTCTGGACAAATTTCACGCACGTACATCTGAGTTAAAATGAAATTTTGAATTTTTGCGACGCCCGCCTTGTTCTGCGGATGTCAGCTGACCGGTCACGCGTCATCCCGTTTACCGTGGGAAGTAAGGTGACCTAACCTCCCAAAGATAAACGGCGTCAGCGTGATCGGTCATCAAATGTCAGCTAACATTAGGGTATCATTAGCGCGCACGTTGGTTATCATCATATGGTAATAAGATGTAATTTTAAGTAATAATAATAGATAATTTTAATGTTTCAAAAAAAAATAAATATAATTTATATTAAGAATAAAAATTGTTATGAATAAAATGGAATTTTTTTTCATATCCATATTGTGTATGATGTGTTCAATTTCTGGATATTAGTAATGTATGTATAGTATTAAATATAGCAGCAACTTCGTTTGTCCATTGAAAATTATAACGTCGTTTGTCAGGCTTCAATGAAAAAAGTAATTGTAACCCTTGAGGTGAATCGAGATCTTGTTTTTTTAGCTCTTGACCCCACGGCGTCTATTACCAAAATTAATAATATTAGCATTAAAAGATGCAAAGAAAAATAAATTATTAAATCAACGAATATGTTAGAAAAATTGTGAAGATAGGCAATGTTCTAAATTAAAAAGCTGTTGTGATTTATTTGGAACATCATCATTATTTTGTAAAATGACATTTCCATGATTACAGCAATCGTTAAAAGTATTACCTTTATTAGAAACTCTTTCGCCAGGAAAATGTTTTGTATTGCAATGAATGCATCGAATATTCATGTCACTAAGATAGTTTTCTGGAATATTCAATTGGTTTTGACTATTGACATTCAAATCCTACAATTGTACAGAAGTCCTTATATCAATTTGATTGTCATGACAGGTTTTCTTATGATACGTATGATCAAGATTAACAATTTCATTAATATATAGATTACATGTAATAGGAAAGTCTTTTCTGTGATAAGAATGATTATGATTAATTATTTCGTTTAGATATATAAATTAGAAGCAACACTAAGTTGACTACGTCTTTCTAACTTTTCTTTTTTGTTTGCATAAAACTTATGATTAGCCATTCTTTTCCATTTAAGTTTAATTTTTTTTTGCTTCAATTACCTCATCCTCTGTTTCAATTATAAATTAATGAAACTTTTTCTGAAGATCTTCACTTAAAAACCCAGTTAATTATTTTCTCAAAAACTGCTACAGGCACGTCGAACATCTTTCTCACTTTTCAAAAATACATTTCAAATTGAGCCAACTTAAGACATATTTTGCATAACTCCTTTTTTTCGCTTGTTGTTTTAACAGTTTCTATGCAGACTTATTTATTGAGGTAGAAAAAAAATTGGCATTAACGTAACGCAGGCTAGCGCGTGGTAAGTAGTTGTATATATAACCTAAGTAAGCGTCGCTCTTTAAAGCGTAACATTTGGTGATAACGTAACATGTCATTAACGTAACAACCCCTCCCTATTGCCTATGTTAATCTTATGGACAAAACTTAATCACAACTATAGTATTTTCCAAATAAACTATGTTTACTTGTACCTTAAATAACAAAAAGCCACCATCGGTTACCCTCAAATCGGTCTTTTTTGTGGTCTATTTTTTAAGATAAAAAACACCACTTTTGGATGAATGAGCGATATAAATACTGTGTATGATGAATTGAAGTTCTGATTTTAATTCAACGTTTTCCCTTTTTGTTTACAAAAATATTACAATTTGACCTTCATACAAAAATTTAGAACTGTATTAGATTTTAAAATATTTATAAACTTTCAGTTTCATCTATAAATTATACTTCTTAACAATCCATCTGATTACAATTTCACCTCCTTACAACAATGTAGACCTATAGAAGATTTTAAAATATGTTTACACCTTTAGACATTATACCTTAGAGCAAATTTTATAATGATTGCAATTTTACCTTCTATATCGCAATAATTTGAGTTGCACCTCTAAATTATGCGCCTTAAAAAATCCACCTGTAAACTATATGTGTATACAATACATATTGTATTGGTGTAATTATTTGCAATGTAAGTTAATGAATATAGATTCATTAATAGCAGGTGATAAGCACTCATTTTCTAAGAAAACTAATCACCGTTTTTCCATTACTCAAAATGCCTGCACCATAATTCTAACTAATAAAATACTTCCTTTCAAGTTCAATTGAAATTCCTTAAATTATTTTTTAAAACTAATTTTTACTCCCTTTATTCTTTACTCTGTTGCTTTAAAAGTAATCATAGTATGTATCTTACATTTACCGACAGTTTTAACAACTACTTACATTTTTTACATTACTCACAAATTAAAAATATATTCTTTTGGAATTCTTAAACTTCTTTTTTGCTTCTATTCTACTCTTTCCTCTGCAAATTACAACATTACTAAAATTTGTTATATGTTCGTAAATTAAATAGTGTGGGACACGAAATATTTTGTTCAGAGTTGAATTATTGAGTAGTACAAAGATTATGAATGATTTTTCCAGGGAATGAAATCCTACTCAAATAATGTTTTCAGGAATTTACGAGAATATCTTTTTATTGTCAAGTTCAAATATTTGAAAATTTTGTATTACTAAAATATTTGAGAAATGTAAAAACTGTGAATCGTTGATTTACCAAAATAGCAAAGAATCCAAAAATTAAAGAGCAGAGGGACAAATCAATTTAAATAATTAATAATTTTTATAACTCACCACAAATAAGACATACGTTCCATGTACTTAAAAATTAAGATAGTAAAGAATGAAAAGAATAAAGAGGAAAGAAAATATTAATTTTAAAAAAATTTAAGGAATCTAAGAGGAAATATTTTTTTCAAGTAATCAAATAATCAAAAATTTTATTTGAAACAAATATTCCCTCTTAGATTCCTTCAATTTTTTTGAAATTAATTTTGTCTATCCTCTTTATTCTTTTCATTCTTTACTACCTAAATATTATTTAAATTGATTTATCTCTCTGTTCTTTAATTTTTGGATTCTTTGTTCTTTTGATAAATCAATGATTCACAATTTTCACATTTCTCAAATATTTTAACAATGCAAAAATTTCAAATATTTGAACTTGAGAATAAAAAGATATTCTCGCAAATTCCTTAAACCATTAGAAAAACTATTCAGAATCTTTTTACTACACAATAATTCAACTTGAACAAAATATTTCCTCTCAAATGCCATAGAATAATTATGTGCTCCTTTTATCCAAAGCGGATAAGCAGTGAAGTTGCACTGAGTGAAGTGAACCTACTTTCCTGCTCTGACATAGTTCACGCAATGATACTGCCTTTGATCTCTCTCGCAGCCCATTTCAAGTCACTGAAAAATAGCGGCTCTCAGTGGTCTCAAAAGTAGCCTTCAAATCCGCGCGAACGTTTGAACGTATAATATTAGATGAAAAAAAGTGCTTAAAAATAAAAAGTGAATGTAGGATAATTACTTTAAAATTAAGAAAAGAAAAGTTACTACAACAAAAATTTGTTTTTTACTTAAATTATAATTATAAATATTCCGCGAAGTTTCTTAACACTGTGCATAGCGTTAAAGGGGCTATTTTGCTTTTTTCATTTATTTTATGTTATTTGCAATATTTAATAATTTTATTTAGCATAAACTATTAAGACTGGTATTATTACTGCTATTACAACCGTTTTCAGTGGTATTCTATCGCCTGTAAGTCTGAAATGAAATTATTTAGTATGCTGTAAGGGCGAAACTTCGCGAAATATTTATAATTATAATTTAATTAGAAAATAAATTTTTGTTGTAGTAACTTTTCTTTTCTTAATTTTTAAGTAATTATCCTACATTCACTTTTTATTTTTAAGCACTTTTTTTCATCTAACATTATACATTCAAACGTTCGCGCGGATTTGGGGGCTACTTTTGAGACCACTGGCGGCTTCCATCAGCCAATATGGCGCTACTTCCTTTTTAGAATAGGATGCGCCGAACAAAGTGGGAGTCGCAATTCAAAGTTTCATTTTAACTCAGGTGTACATATACGTACGTACGTACGCACATACATACATACATACATACATACCTCCAGTTTTTAAAAACATATATTTCTTACTGAGAAATACGTAAACCGTGCAAATTCATTAGAATTTTCAATTACAAAATTTGCTCCGTTACAAAGCTATCACCTTGAGAAAGTAAAAATGAATACATGAAAATTTAATGAAGTTGAAAATATCAAAGTAAAATTGTTCTAACATTTTGTCATATTTATTTAGCACCTGAGTTGTGGAAACAAAATTACTGTAATCATTAATCTTTATCTGCTATTCTTATATTTTAAAATTGTAAATAATTTATTCTTAAAATAGTGAAATTAACTTAATGGTGAAATTAAATCCGTACAAAATAGATTCTGTGAGATAGCATTTCTACAATAAATACATTTACAAAATAAATATATTCAATTTAACATCAAGGGGGGTTATAACAGGGTTAACGGTCGAAAAAAATTTTTTTTTGAAAGTTGTAAATATGTCATTATTTATGCAATCATAAAGAAACTTCTTGTATTTTAAATTATTCGTTCAGACCTTCAATTTAAGCTATTGAACTCTTAAAAATATTGATTTTTTAACTAAAAATCTCATTATTATTAGGACAATTTTTTTAATGAAGTTTTTTGCGACGCGCACTGTTCTAAGCATTTGGGTAAACGAAATTAAATATTTAACATCTTATTTTACTCCGTAAAACTTGCATTAAAACTTAAGTAGAGCACTTTTTTAATAAAAAATGAATACTTTTAAGAGCTCAATAGCTTAAATTGAAGGCCTGAACGCAAACTTTTAAATGAAAGCAGATCTATTATGATTGCATAAATAATTACATTGTTACAGCTTTCTAAAAAAAAATTTTTTTCGACCGTTAACCCTGTCATAACCCCTTATAAATGATTCATGAGGTAAAAATTGAAATTTTGTATATTTTTTATATTACGAAAGATATAATCCTATCTTATCATCCGCAATGGTGAAAATGACTGTTTATATTTGTACAAAACCTTTGCAATAGCATAGTTATATATTTTTACAATAAACACACTTGATTTAATACTAAAACGCGATCATTGATGCAAGAGTCACAGCTTGCATTTTTAGTCGATAAAGTAGTTTGATAGTTATGATAGCAATTCTAAAATAATCAACATCAGGAATTTTACAAATAAATACTTAATTCAGCAGAACGAAGCTCATAAATATTAATATTTGAGTTCGCTGGCCAAATACATCTCATTATGCACTTTCTATTATAAAATTTAAGCAGCAAAATGCATGGTACATACTCGGATAGGTGACCGCAATGACGTGAATTTATTAAATTCCAAAAAAATCTTTTTTTCAGTTTTATACAAATACTGAGGAATAATTTAACATTAATCAATGCATACTTTTTTCAGAAGAGATAACTGCTTAAAAAAATTCATAACATTTCGTATAAAGATGTTTCTACTAGTTTGCTCCAAATAAAATTTGCATGCTGGTAAATTGTGTTTTAAAAATCTACACCGATAACTATAGTTTATTATGTAAAGAATATTTACGAATTTATATATAATACTTATTATTAATCTTTCATTCAAATTCGTAAGTTTTCGTGCAGATATTCGTATAAACTTATTTGCAGGTAACTGCATATATACTTATATATTTATCTATAAATAAGGGTAGTTCTCCTTAGGTTATTTATAAACCTTCAATTTTTTATTGCAGTATCTTTAAGTTAAAGTAAGGTTATTTTTTTAGAAATGGTTAATATAAGTTGAGTTTGTCTATAATTAGTAAAAACTATTCAAAATTATCATCATACGTTATGTTTAAATTAAATATGTGTTGGGTTAACTTCGCGACTTTAGTATCCGCCTTTACTAAAATATGTATAATAAATTAAAATAAAATTAATTAAAAGCTATGTCTTTCACTTATTATCTTGTAAAAATATCAAATTTATGGATGTGTACTGTAAATGTGTAATGTCTCTACGATTTTTGTGGGACAATCCGATTAGTTATGATCTCTTTTTGAAACTGTAAATGTGTAGAATTCGATAATCTTTAAGTTATCATCAATTATTTCGCATTCTTCTGAAGAATCAAATCTTCATAAAGCTTGATTTTAACGTTGAAATTACCTATAAAATACTTATAATACATACAAACATACATAGAATACATAAGTAGAATTTTGTATAAATCTGTAAATATATACAAGAAAAAAATTAATTATATAATGCAAAAATGTGAGTTTTCGTGACCTGCAGCCTGTACACTGAGAAGAACAGCTTTTTGACGAAATAAGAAATTATTATTTTTATGAAAAATGATCCTTCTTGAAACAGTAATTCCTTTTGAACAAAATCAATTCAAAATATTAAAATTTCTTGATCCAAGATTTCTTTTGCAGCAAAACGGTTCCTTTTATTTGTATTAGAACCATTTTGATTAAAAAAAATCTTTTATGTGGGATACTTTTCAAAAGGATCGCTTTTTATTTCAAAAGGAGTTTTAATTCAGTGTAACTCAAAAATAATCACAATTTTTAAAACTTAGGATAATGCATTTGATTGATTTTACAAAGAATATTGTATATCTCATTTAACTATTGGTTTTAAAATTAATAAGATGTTCGATTAAAAATAAGTACCCAAACAATCCCTATTAAGAAAAGTAACTACAGTTTGTAAATAAAAATATATAAAAATATGGCAAAACTAACCTGTAACACTAAGAAGAGACATCCTAAATAAAATTGCTGCAACAATATCAGCACTCGAATTGACCGGTGAAAAGTGTTGTTACTGTATTAAAAAACAAGCTCAAATCTTTGGCTACGATTGTACATGGATCGATAGCATCCAACTGTCTACTAATTGTGAATTGTGGAGTGATCCCGTCAGTGGCAGCAGCTGACACTTACATCAGTAGTTGAATTTAGAAAAATAATTTGATCCTCTACTGCAAGCTCTTGCATTTTCATAAATTTTCCATCGTATAGCAATATTTATTAGATGGATTAAGTCATCACTTCTGTTGAAATGTATCTCTTCAATTAACAACTTGCATGTAATGTGATTACTATTTATTGCACCAGTAATGAAGATTGTATCCCAATAGGCTAGTTAAGATCCAACTTTATGTTAATTAGATATAGAAAAAATAACACAAACCTTGGGATTTTATTGACGTAAGAAATAAAAGTATGTTCAAGCCTACTGCATTTAATTTGAACGAAAGACGCAAATGTTTAACATTATAATCAATCAAAGTTACTGACTACAATGACAAGACGCCTTAAGCTCATCATCGCCATGTTTCTACGTCAGCAAAGTATTACGGCGTCGACTCCAAGCCATCCGACTACACACGAGGTCAGTCGAGGGTACTCGAGAAGGGTAGCTATATCACCCTAAAAGCAATGATCTCTCATAGCATTGGCTCTTATATTACTATATATATACAGCATTCAACGGATAAAGATTACGCTTCAAATATTTTTAACATCAATTAAACGATTGTTACAGTGATGAATAAAAAAACAGCAACGTACTTACAAAAAGCTTAAAAAATATTATATTAAATCGTTAAAAATTCTTATTTTCACATGCTTTTCTTAATTTTTAAAATATAATTAATGCTTCAAGAAAACTTTATCAAAGTATATAAAGGCATAATACTGTATAGAAATGCGCAAATTATTATATTTGTTGACTATTTAAAGTACAGCTTAGATAATATCAAATCATAACAAATTATAATCACTAAATTATACTTTAAAATATGTTTATACATTATTCATAAAACCTAATTTGTACATGTATATGTGAGTCTTTGTGAGATGGGCTAAAATTTATTTTTTATTCAAACTATCTTAACTCTCTTCTATTCGGAGAAAAGCAATAATTTTTCTAGATTTTTCCATCAAGCCCCTGTGAGCTGCAGAGGGTCAAAATTGGTGAAATCAAGATTTTTGGTATTTTCTTGCAAATTTTCAAAAATTCACAGCTCGAGATGCCTGAGGGAAGCGATTTCCGTCGCAAATGCATAGAATACTTTGCAAGGAAAATTTCTCTAATTTCTACGAAAAATACTTCCAATGTAATACAGACACACACACACACGTACGCACGCACGCACGCATGCACGCACGCACGCACGCACGCACACACACACACACACACAGATGTATTTTAGAAGCTTTATACGCAATTTTGACCTTGAAATTCAAAATTTTCAATGTTTGATTCTACCGATTGATATAAAAAAATTTGTGAAGCTTTTTTCAATATAAAAGTATCTAAATATGTCACAATACGTTAATGAACGTTTAAGATCAATTCAAAAATCAAAATATCGGTTATTAAATCCAAAAAATTGTTAAAAAGTAAAAAAAATTCTAAGACGAAAAGTATTTTTGAGATTTTTCTTAATTTCGTTTCGTTTCCAAACTAAAAGTCGATGAATATGTCGAATTTTTATAATAAGAATACTTTTCGTCTTAGAATTTTTTTACTTTTTAAATGTATTTTTTCAAATAGAAAATCCGATTTTTTGCTTTTTACACATGATTTTTTAATTTTATTTAGCTTATCAGAGCAGCTCCATCTTTTTCTATGAGTTTCACAGGCACTTTTGTACTGAAAAAAGGTATCTTCAGGAATTTTTTGGTAGTCGTAGTCCGGAGCGAACTTTCACTTTTGCTACTATTAAGGCATAAATGTATTATAATATAGTTGTAATATATATATATATATATGACTTTTAAAGTATTTTTTTGTAAACTAGATAAAAAATTAGAAAAAAACTCCTATTCATGTCCACAGTGAAAAATGCTTCCCTGAAAAACTATGAATTTTTGAAAATCAGCAAAAAATGCAAAAGAAACCTGATTTTTACCAACTTTAACTTCCAGTAACTCAGAAATAATCGATGCAAAAAATCTGAAAAAAATTCAGGGAAGTGTAATTTCATCAATATGGTTGGAAAAAAATTTTAATTTTGATCGGTCGATTTCACAGAGAATCACCCATATATATATATATATATACATATATGTGTGTGTGTGTGTGTGTGTGTGTGTGTGTATGTGTTTGCATGTGTGAGTGTGTATGTGTGTGTATGTATGTATGTCTTTATCTATCTAAAATAACATTTTTTATAGGTAAAATGTAGGCAAGTATAATTTTCCATTTTTTTAAATAAAATTTGTAAAACATATGCAGATTATGCGTGTATCAATGAATATATGAATAAATTATATTGCATTATTAAAAATACTAAAAAGGAGGTTATGTTCTCAAATTTCCCAAATTTAAAGTATGGAAAGTCGTGAAATCAAAAAAGAATTTATTAAGTTTTGACAAAAGTAAGTGCGAAATAAATACTAATCAAAGTAGAGAAATCCATAATATATGGTCAAGTATTAAAATTTAAAATAGAATAAAGTACAAATGATTTGCAAGCAGGTTACAAGTTGTGGTAAGTAATAGAATGTTTTCAACTTAATTTGCATTTTTCAAATTATCTTTATAATGCATACTTGCTGTCCCGTTATCTTTTTATTACTTAGCACAATTTGTAACCTGCTTACAAATAATTTCTCCATCATAAAAATGTCTATGATTAAAATGTATTTTGTATGTTATTACGAGACGACGGGACGGCAAGTATGCATTAAAAAATAATACAAAAATGCAACTTAAGTTTAAGACTTTCTGTTATAACTTTATAACTTAATAATAATAACTATATAACTTTAAAACTGGATAACTTTTCGTTTCAGATAAAAATTATACTTATCAATATTTTTATCCTTTTGCTATGTATTTTATTAAACAAACAATGGTTTTACCATTAAATATTTTACTCTATTTTGCAGGTATTTCGGTGCCTAAAGTGTCTCTAGCATGTTTTCTGAATCGTTTTTTCTTAAAAGATTGTAAGAAAATCTAAACATTAATACAAACTGGAATTATTGCTAATTAGTAAAAATAGCTAGATAAACGAGTTAATCGCAAAGCATTCGAAAATTTCATTAAAAAACTAGCATTAAACTCATTAACGCCCAAAACGACGGATTACGACATTACAGTTTGAATCATCACCATGTGATTAATTCACACGGGAAAACTTCGAGAATCACTCTTTTCTATGTCTAAATAGCGCTCTTTTCAATAATAGGGACTCAAATTTTATATAATTTAATTTTATCGTACAACAGTCAAAAACAATTTAAAAAATGAATTTTTCGAAATTTGTATTCGATTTTTCGACCACTTAATATTTTTCTATACACATAAAATCGATTCTTAAAGTAGCATTCAGATCCCCAAATAAAACGATGCGTGGTGCTTTGTGCCCAAAAAAATGTTTTTTGAATAAATTTAAGGCCTATCTAAACAGACTCCTTTGTTTTTATGTTCACATATTTTTTTCAAAAACTGTAGATTTTTATAAAAATTGCTTAAGAATAAAACTACCTTAGAATTAGTCAAATAATACTTTCAAATTTTTTTACATTGATCTAGTACAATTTTTGATTTTTCAAAAAGTCGAAATTTCAAAAAACGTCCTTCAAAATCTAAAAAAGGTCGAGAACATTCTTTGATGAATACCAAGCTATTTTTATGCTTATGAAATTTTTATGGAAGTCCAAGTTTTCGAGAAAAAATCTGTAAATTCTTTTTTTTTTAATTATATATCGAACTTTTCATTTTAAATATATAAGTATAATTTTTTAAATATATATCGTCTGTCTGTGTAAAGACTAGAACAACTCAAAAACGACCTATTTTAATTTGCCATTTTGAGATAGTTAGGATAAATTTCTTTGTCCAGGATGTGATAAACTTAAAATATGATAGCCCAACAAGCACACTTCTGAAAAAAAAGAGTTCATTAAGTTCACACGAATGTGCGCAACATTGAATACTTAAAGAATTAAGATAATATTAACAAAGTATTCTTTTCGAGTATAAAAATATTTTTTTTAGTATACAAGAAGTAATTAAAAAGAATTGAAAAAGTATTCTTTATCAGGAATATTGGCAATTTTTAAATATTTACAATTTTTAAATAGTACCGAATAATAATTAAAAAAGTCTTCTTTATGTAATTACTATTTGTGGAGTTAGTTTCATTTTTGTATTCAATAAGTAATACAATAGAATCAAAAGAGTATTCTTTGGAAAAAAAGTATTAAGTATCTTCGCAGTATTATAATATTTCTAGTAACAATTAAGAATAAACAAAGTATTGTTTTTGTATTTACTATTTGTGGAGATGCTTCTGTTTTAGTATTCAACAAGTAATTAAAAAGAATGAAAAGAGTATTCTTTAGAAAGATGTATTAAGAATATTCGCAATAATATTAAAATTATGAAAATATCGATTTTTTTTCTTCACTTTTTTATAGTTAATAGTCCGTAGAATATGGTCCTGAAAGCCGTTTTTTGATAAAAAAAACTTGCCTTGAAAATACAGACAAAAAACTGATAAATCTCTTTCTAGCAAATTAGACCAAACTTGTAGAAAGAATTGTTCTGTCACGAGTCTTATAGAGTAATTTCATGAGAAATCTTACTGAAAATACGACATAAAAACCGTTTTACACACAGTTTTTTTCTCAAAAGTTATGAATCTTTTACCGTAAAATATTAATTTTTCTAAGTGTGATTTTATATTATTGTTAAAGTCAATGCGTTAAATGTATTTAGATTAGTGTGTATACGCTATCTAATATGATTTTATCCCTCGGTAGTTAGTTAATATTCTTTTGTTGACTTATATCGATCTCTTCGAGGCAGTGGTTACGAAAGGGTTTAAGAAAACAAAATCCCTTTCTTTTTAAAAAACGACGTTTCGGCGATCATTGTCGCCCTCATCAGGAAACTGGCAAAATTTTATTAGATAACAATAAACATACAAACTTAAGAAAAACAGAGTAATACATACAAAAGCGAAATTTTTGTATGATTTTATATGATTTGTGTACATCTCGATAATCCTTTCCCCCGGCTAGTTAACAGCGGGGGAAGAGAGAGGCCGAGTGACACAGCTATTATTTGTGCGGCTTTGTCAGCTACTGTCTCGGAAGTGAGGAAGTAGTCGACAGCCGTCGCTTATATATTGCGAAAAGTCTTTCGCGCGGTTTGTTTACCTCTGACGTCACACATCAACTCATCTTTTCGATGTACACAGAATCGATTTTAATTCTTAAGCTGGTATGTTAAATGTGTGTACACGTTATTGAGTTTCTGGGTATCCTCTTTCTTATTGATACCATTATCTTGCAAATGTATATGCATCATTTCCCAGATTAATCTTTTATTTAAATTATTTTCTTTGTCTTTTATGCTAAATTTTTCAAAATTAAATTTATGATTGTACTTTTCAATATGCTTAGAAATGACACTGTTCTTAGACTTCCTATGTTCCTCAATGCGTTAAACTAAAAGCATTGAAGAAATTTGAATTTGCTACTCGAATATGTTGCGCCTCACAGCGTTGTATCGGGAATGAAGATTACTATATGATCGGTATAGTAGAATTTTCTCTGAAGCAGCCAAACAGCTGTTTTTCATCCAAACCTTCAAGACAAGACCTGTAACAGTGCTTCTAACTTCAATGGCGTTTTTAAGTATAAGAGCTTCTACAGAGTACAGCGCAATTATTCATATAAGTATTGGAAACTAATAAGTAATAATTTATCCGTAAAGAGCTTTTCCTTTGTTTCTTAATTATTTTATTTTAGGTGCAGTACGGGTCCAACACAGCAAGATGGGCCTATTATTCTAACTATCTGGAGTATTATTTTGCATGTTTTCTAGCAACTTGAAGTGTTTTTAATAATGGTAAGTACTGCATCTAACTGTAATCATTAGTATAACTTAATTATGAATAGGTAACGATAACTTTTATTTTATTTTCAGTTTCTATATACTATTATCACACAGCATGATGTAGCGTGTACCACCAAATATGCTTTATTGCATGTATATTTGAGTACCAAAAACAAATCAAGGTACTAGATAGTTTCTGTAAGTATAGCTGAGTTTATTTGATAAAGATAAGTTCAAAGTGAATGTTACGTATGTTTACATATGTAACATTCACTATAATTACTAATATTGTGAATATATGTTTAATTAATTATATTAATTTTGTGTTTTTCAGGAATCTGTTCCGCTTAGTCTGAGACCAGACACATAAGGAAGATTTGGCACTTTCATTCGTCAGGATTGATGGTACGGTTCCATCAGAAACATGCGACAAGCAAACAAAAGTGATGAAAATCATGATTTTTGGTAAGCAAATATCTTTAATTGTTTTTAAATGTTATACGCACTTTATGCATATTATTTATGCATAAAAGTGATGTATAATACTTAGATTTCAAATGAAAAATGTAGTTTTTAGAGCACCTACATATATTTATTTTTTACAGCACTAATAATTTTTCTTTTTTTTCCAGGTTTTAACCCTGTCATAACCCCTTAAGCTTGCGATCCGGCCAGTTTTTCATGCTGTAAAATTTATTATTATTATTATTAGGTATTTGAAAATGTATTTAATTGAAAATTTTTTTTTAAATTTTGTGTATAATTTTAATTTATTAAAATGTTGATAATTGTGTATAGCCCCAAAGAGCCTTCTCTGGGCTCGAAATGTCGGCAAGAACAATAAATCGCTCGAAGCGAAGAATCAATTCTTACTTTTGCATATATTCAAACATAAATGTTTAGAACACTTTTATTAGAAAATTTATTCGTCTTTTCCAAAAAATACTGTTCAAATGATATACGTATATATATATATATATATATATATATATATATATACACACACACACACACACGTTTCAGCAGCCATATAATGTGCAATTTAAACATTAAAATTGAAAATTTTTAAGGTTTGCTCGCTTGAATTCAGTGCAAAAAATCATGAAGATAACTCTTTTTAGTGCAAAAGTATCTACTGGTACTCTACTGACATATTTCTAACCTCAAAAAATCAATTAAATCATTGAAATTTAAAAAAATAGCTGATATGGCTTCGAAGAAATACAGTTAAATTGTGAAAAAAATTCTATGACTAAAAGTATTCTTGTCATTTTTCATAATTCTGCTCCGCAAATTTTTTTTAACTTTTTCCATCCAGCTTTTTTTTATTTTTTCATGTTTTGCAAGTTTTCAAAAATTCATGGCTCCTAACGGAAGTGTACTTTTGCAAGCAAATTTTCTCTAGATTCTACGAAAAATACTTATAATGTGAGATATATAGATTGTGATTAAAAAATGTGTAAAGATAGCTTTTTTCAATACCAAAGTACCTAGATATGTCCCAATATGTGAATAAAAAATTTAAGACCACTTAAAAAATCAAAATATCACTTGTCAAAACCAAAAAAAAAGGATTTCCGCTCTGAAGAAAATACATTTAAAAAGTAAAAAAAATTCTAAAACGAAAAGCATTCTTGAGATTTTTCTTAATTTCGCTTCGTTTCCAAGCTAGAAATCGATAAAAACGTCGAATTGTAGTATGAAATTTACGGTTACAATTCTAATAAATATATATATATATATATATATATATATATATATATATATATATTATAACGGTCGCATATATAATACGCACGTTATCGCCTCTCCGGGCGTATGCCGTATTACTTGTACTAATACATTTCTTGTTCTAGCGACCACCAGCGGACACTACCCCATGCAAGAATGCAGCTACGGCCCAGTACTGGCCCAATAATGGCAGACTCTATAGCAGTACTGACAGCCAATACTTGCCCATTACTGGACCAGTATCGAAATGATAAGAACGGCCCAATACTTCAGTAATTTACTGGCAAATTACTGGAAATCAGTACTGTGCCGTTAATAACAAAATTATACACACGCGCACACACACACACATCACACACACACACATCACACACACACACACACACATCACACACATACACACACACACACACACACACATATATATATATATATATATAGGTATATATCATAATAATATATGAATAATTTTTATTTTAACTATTTATTATATTATTATTATATAAAACAAATCTTTCAATATTTGGTTTTTTTTTTCAAAAATCTTTCATATATTCAATTTTCTGTTCAATACTGAGTTAACACTTCAGCACAATACTGAACCAGTACTTTCGCGCAGGTATTATATATACGAATATTTGAGCTTCGTCTAAAGTCTGGCTAAATTTATCGGGCCAGTACATTTTTACAACATTGGCCCGTTCTTATCAAATAAGTACTGGAACATTAATCTGCCAGTACTGGTAGACAGTATACTGACCGACAGTACAGGGTCAGCATTGGGCCGTATCGTCAGTGTTGGCAATTCTTGCATGGGACTCTACGAGAAAGACAGAGAGAGCGAGAGAGTGCCTATATTAGGCCGATATTTAGAGAGAGAGCACGCGTATTCCCGCCCGCGACGTTGCCAGTCCATCGATTACGCGTTGCCAAAATATGATAACGCCGTGTCAAGGACCGGAGCGTCCTCCGGTATCGCGCGCGTACAATTATTTAGTATTGCGGTAGCGTCCGAACGATCCTCACCGATCCTTCGCGCCGGTTCGTTACCACACACTTTCGTGTCCCTTTCGGGCACCCGCTTGCGACCTATCTCGTCCTATTCGACCGCCCGGAGTTCGTCCCCCTGCGTGAGACTTCACTTCGAGTCGGCCAGGACGACTGCAGCGTCCGAGAGCTACGAGACTGCGACCACCTCCCGGCACCGACGTACGACCTTGTAAGTACGAGCTCTCTATCACTCTCGGTATTCGGGCGATTGAGCCCCATCTCTCTCACTCTCTCTCGCGTAGTGTGCGGTGTCGCACGACCGCTCGTAAGATCGAGCTCTGTGTACTCTTTTTAATACAATATATTTTCACTAGTTCTCTTTTAATCCACGAATATCTCATTATTTCGATACCTCGTCCCCTGCCGCCTTCGCGACCTCGTACACTCGTACGAGCCACACGAGTCGGCCGAGCCGTGCTTCGCATGCCCGACGACAACGAGACACTTATTAATAAACGTGGATTCATTCCACGGTTGTACACGACCGATTATTTTGGAGAACGATAATCGTGCCGTTACAATATATATATGGGTGATTCTCTATGAGATCGACTGGCTAAACTTTTTTTATTCATACTATCCCATGTAAGAGTGCACTTACGGCCCAGTACTGGCCCCATAATGTCAGACTCTATAGTAGTACTGACTGCCAGTACTTGCCCATTATTGGACCAGTATCGAAATGATAAGAACGGCCCAATACTGTAGTAATTTACTTGAAAATTACTGGAGACCAGTACTGTGTCGTTAATGCAGAATAAGGAAAATGAAGTATATAAAAAATAATATATATATATTTATATTTGTAGAGAGAGAGAGGTATGTACATCAATAATATATGAATAATTTTTATTTTGATTATTTATTATATTATTATTATATTTATTATATTATATACAAAAAATCTTATTTTACGTTCAATACTGAGCCAGTATTTTCGCGCAGGTATTATTTATACGAATATTTGAGCTCCTACTTAAGTCTGGCTAAATTTATTGGGCCAGTACATTTTTACAGTATTGGCTCATTCTTATCAAATCAGTACCGGAACATTAGTCTGCCAGTAATGGTAGACAGTATACTGACCAACAGTACAGGGCCAGTATTAGGCCGTACTGTCAGTGTTGGCAATTCTTGCAAGGGATACTAAACCTTTTCTACCCGGAGAAATACAACTCTACAAATTTGAGTATACCAGAAATTCATCAAGCACGCGCGAAAATTTAATTTAATTGTAACAAATATTACAAGCAACTTCATCGAGAACTTTGAATTAAAAAAGAATGTCGGCTTACATGTCTGCAACTGGTATTGATTGTGATTCAAACTATTTTATATTACCAAGTAAATCTATATCAAAAGAAGAACGTGAGGGAGAAAAAAGCGACAAATCATTTTTTCAATCTTAAAGTATGCTAAATAAAGTTCTTTATATACATGGTTTTAAATGTTATTTTGATCAGAATCATCTAAATAAATTTTTATTCAATTCTAAGATCGAACTCTTGATAAAACATATAGCTGAACATGATTGAATTATACATCTTTTTTTCACATCAATTCTAATTTTTTCAAATAGTTGTTTGTCCTTGTGCTTTATATATTTTCATAGCAAAAGCATTTTCAAAGAAAATTGCTTAGTTTTGAACGCAAAAGGATAATCACACGTATATACAATATACATACATACATATGTGAAAAACATATTTTTCTCACTGAGAAACATGCAAATCGTGGACATTCTCGTAGTAAGCTTTCTCTTTTTTTAATTTAAAAGATCTTGGACAACGAGATGAAACTAGTCCCTTAAATTAGTCCTATAAATGTCAAGTTTATTGATGATTCAGAAATGTTTAGAGCTATCTATCTATATATATATTGACTAAGAGGGGTATCCCCCTGCTCGCTCAGCTCGCCAACCTCCTTCGTTTCAATTTGTAATTTTTGAAGACCTTCAACTTATCAGTTCAAATCATAATAGTATCCACACTGTCAAGTAATTAAGTACAGCCCAAGTATAATGCGAGTACAGTCCAAGTATAACGCTAGTATAGCTAAAGTATAAGGCACGCATAATCAGAGCATAACGCAAGTACAGTCAAAGTATAAAGCTATTAGAATCAAAGTATAACTTCGGCGTCTCTGTCTGTCTCGCTTGCATGCATTACATTTCTGGTAGATCGCTCATTTGTACCAATCACGTGATGACGCGCATTACGATAATATAGGTCATTGTAGGGGCTCGGCCCGCTGCCAGGCGGCAGCACCGAGCAGCGGGTAGTGGAGCGAGAGCCCTGAGCGTAGCGAAGCGCGTCAGTCCACGGCCGAGAGAACACCAGAGCAGTCGCCTGGAGAGAGGCCCAACAAGCAGGGAATGAAGCACATACGCCAACATCACACACTGAGCGTCTTCATTCCCCACGCCACCTCTCGAAACCGTCACCCCCCTACATTGGTGACGCGACGGACACGCAGCAGCAACCAGGAGGAAAGGCATCGCCACGAGGCCCCGACGGCACCAGCAACAAGTGCCGCCGATCCAGACGCAGCGGCGCACAACACCTCGAGCGCACGCAGCGGTCGACTTGTGCGTGCAGGCACGCCGGCGCACAAGCGAAGAAGCGACGCCACTCTCGGCACCCGACGACGCCATCATCGTCGGGAATTAGGCAAGCGAGAGGAAGGACTCTCCTCTCAGCCCCCTCGTGCACGCAGTCACCAACGCGGCACACACACTCATACCGCCTTTGTCTTCGCAGTGCGTGCAGGCACGCCGGCGCACTAGCAAACAAAGAGCGCCTTGCAACCCAACCCACGGCGAGACGACGCCACTGGCCCAGGCGGCAGCAGCATCTTCGCGGCACCAGCATCAGCGCGACAGCCGCAGCAGCAGCATCTTTGTGGCAGCAGCATCTTCGCGGCAACAGCATCAGTGCGATAGCCGCAGCAGCAGCATCTTTGCGGCAACAGCATCTTCGCAGCAGCAGCATCAGCGCGACAGCCGCAGCAGCAGCATCGACGCCCCAGCAGCAGCTCGTCTCCGGCGGCAGCGGCAAGCAGCACATCGCCTCGACGTCCAGCAACACGTCGGCGAGCATCAGCGCCGAAGCACCGCCAACGCTGCAGCATCCTCGACAGTTCAGTGCACCGGCACGCGAAAAATTTTTTACAAGAGGTAAAGCATCCATTATTTGAGTGCGCACGCCGGGCGCAAAAATCAAAAACAATAAACGAATAATCAACTGAAAAACATAAAATCTAGCAAAGCACGCGCGCGGCTAAATTTCGGCTCACGCGCGACCATTTCTAATTCTTAGAAGTACGCTTTGTTTTCGCGTCTTCGCGCGTCGCCAACAACCTTCCCAGAACCCGTTACGTCGTGTCAACAACACGCAGGAAAGAGCAGGTACGCGAGCACAAGACGCGTGCGTTTATAAACATCGCGCAGGAAATTCGAGACGCCCCTAACGCCCGCTCTTTCTCTCTAGGCTTCAGCGCAGCAGAGCGAGGGGGGAAGCAGCTTTCTCTCTCTCTCTCCCTCCCGCATGGCGCACGTCGCCAGCGCGCGCTCTCTCGCACTCGCTCGAGCAACAGCGCTCCCCATCTCCGCGCTGCTTAGCGAACACGGGGGTGAAGCTGTAGATGAGAAAGGTGGAAACAAATATGTCTACAGCGTGCCACGGTCGTGCCGTATAGTAGAAAATGAGGACCCCGCACCATTACTTAAAATTTTTTTAATTTTTAGAGAATTAATCTAATAATAGTTCATATGTATTCTTTAATATTAAAAAAGGATGATTTCAGTAAATTCATAAAAAATAATAAGAATTTTAATACATAGAATCGCCCTTTATGTCCCCTTTCGCAAGCCGATCCTGTTCTATCGGCACGCAGTTCGGCACACGTGTTGCAGTTATGACAGTTTGTCAAAAGAAAATTTTCGAGAAAGTGACAGTTGGCGATGACACTTCTTAAAGGGAAGATGTACTGAAAATAGTTTTCCTCTAATAGATAAGTAGTTCTGTTTAAAATAAAGAACAAAATTTAAAGTTTATTTATTTAGTAATAGTTAAATACAAAGTATTTCACAAATAAAAAGTGATAATTAAAAGTTGTGATCGAATTGTTGTGTATAAGAACTGTAATTATCAAAAATATCAATATAGTGTGCATAAATAATTAAATTCCATAAGTATTTGTATAAAATCGTTTATTCTTAGGTACGTACACAAACTTAAAAGCTATAATGTAAATAAAAATAATGACTTAGTGTAAATAATATCAGCCTTGTAAAAATTATATTGAAAACATGTAGATGTAATGCATAAAAATAGTTTTACACGAGGTTTGACAATACATACTTATGACATAAAAACTCTCACGCATTTGTCGCAAATGTAATATTAAAATTAAATTTTAAATAAAAACATAGGCGTAACGCTTTAATCAATAACAGTTACTTACTTTTAAATTTTTTCATTTTTTTTTCATGACCTGCAGACTTTCGAGATAAGCAAGCTTTTCTTTTATTCTTGTCTTTACAAAATTTAAATATAATAAAAGGTACAGCAAATTTAAAGATCTCATTTAAAACATTATGCTCATGACAAAAAATAAACTTTTCATTAAAACTATTCATAAATATATTTTTAAAATTGTCTTCAATATGATTCCATCATAGATTTATTAAAATTACAAGTTCAAAAAATGAACAAAAATGAAAGGCTTTGCACAATAATGTTCGATGAAGTGCACTTCCAAAGTTCTTTATATTATATGAAAAATAAGCAAAAAATCGTAGGGTATGAAGATATCGGTCATTTGGGCCGAACTGAAAAACAAGCCAATAAAGGCCTCGTTTTTATGTTAAGAGGCTTAACTAAAAAATGGAAGCAAATATTGGCGTATTATTTCACGTTTAGCACAATTAGTGCTGACAATTTAAAAAATATTTTATTCGAACTCTTAGGTAAATTAGAATCAATTGGATTAAAAGTCGTAGCTACTGTTTGCGACCAAGGTTCGACGCAATTATCTGCTTTAAAAAAAATAGTTGCAGTGACAGTCGGATCACCAGATTCGCACTATTTTCTTTTTAATGAAGAGCGTGTATATATCATTTTTGATGTTCCGCATTTATTGAAAAATACGCGTAACGCTTTAATCAATAATAAATTTATTTTTGATGAATAATTAATACATAAAGAAAATGGAGAAGTTATAACTATACAAAAAGAGGCAACGATGAAATTCATACAGCAAGCTTTCGAATTAAGCGAGGAACGCAATTATAAACTTTTGTATAAATTAAATTCTAGTTGTTTTAATTTT
The DNA here is from genome assembly GCA_018906965.1 of Philotrypesis tridentata. NCBI lineage: Eukaryota > Metazoa > Arthropoda > Insecta > Hymenoptera > Pteromalidae > Philotrypesis > Philotrypesis tridentata. The sequence continues at coordinate 163,519 of JACCIB010000155.1, read as the reverse complement.
AAGGACTCATATATTAAAATGAAAGTAAATGTAGCTGCTCGCCAACTAAGTAATACAATGGCAGCCACGATCGAAACGTATGCATCGGTAGGCAAAATGCCATCAATAGCATTGCAAACTGCCGAGTTTCTGCACATGATCGATAATTTATTTGATTCATTGAATAGTGCTTCTTTTCATTCCTCTGATGATAAAAAATTTAGAACTCCGTTAACCGCAAAATCGCCACATTTTCAATTTTGGGACGAAACACTTGACAAAATAAATAAATGGAAAATCATTAATTTGCAAACAAATCAGGACACAACTAATAGTTTGTCTTTTATAAAAGGTTGGCAAACAACAATCAAATCAGTTAAATCTTTATGACATGATTTACAAAAAAATTACAAATTAAATTACCTTTGCTTAAGATCATTAAATCAAGATCCCATAGAAAATTTATTTTGTCAAGTAAGACAACACGGTGTCATGAACACTAATCCCACTTGTCATCAGTTCACCGCTGCCTTAAAAACTTGTATTATAAATAATTTAACGTTACCAACAAAACAAAACAATAATTGTGAAAACGATGATTGTGAGTTGTTGGAAAACTTGACTTCATTTATAACAAACACGAGTATTGAAGGTAACGATGACGATGATGAGTTTGAAAATGAGGCTGATGATTGCGATGAATTAGAACTTCATGTATCAGACAATAATAGTGTAAAATTAAATGAATGCCCGAAAGAAAGTCTCCTCAAAGATGATTCAAACAAAATAGATGATTCTCTTTCAAATGAATCATCTGATGAAAACGACACTGACAATAATGCAGTATCCTACGTATCTGGATACATTCTTAAAAAAATCAGCAATACGCTAGAAAAGTGTTCAGAATGCGAAAATGCTTTATTTGTCAGCGAGCCATCTTCCGAGCATTCATTTATACAATTCAAAGAAATTAACGATCATGAAACGCATTTAACGTATGGTAGTAAAAAATTATCAAAATTAGTTGAAACTCTTCACAATGAATTATATAAATATGCTAATACGTATGGCCATTATTTAATGGAATCATTTACACCAGGCTCAAATGGAATAGCTGATATAATTCCTTGCAAAGTTCTTTTTGATGGCAATGAAAAATATGCTCTAAAATATCTATATAATCTAGGGCTTCTTTTATATACACTCAACGCAAAAACTTTATCAGAAACCGAGTAACGCTTTGCCGACGGCGATTTGTTAACATTGCGTAGTTGACTTTTAATAAAATCTTGCGCGACAGAATTTAATTTTTTTCTATGTTATCTAAGTACCCTTCAGCATATACGCGCCTTAAATCTTGAATTTGATTGTCCTTCTCTTCCAGTTTTTTACGTAATTTACATAATTTTTGTTGCGTAGCTCTATGTACGTTGTGCATGTGTAATTTTCTCGGAGTTAAATTTTTGTGAGAAACTTTAATCGTACTTAAAAGTTTTGTACTGTGGTTACTATTGAGTCCTTTACTTGAAATACCTTGCTCGTCTAGTTCCTTCGCTTGATCTGTTGTCGTTCTTGTCGTTGTTGTTATTGCTGTTATTGCTGCTGGTGCTGCTGTGTTGCATTTCTCATGGCTGTCGTCATCCAATAAAAAAACTGTACTTATCTTCAACATCTGGAGCAGCAATCGATGACTCTGAGGACGTTATGCTATCGTTGTTGAGTTCTTCGATGTAATCCCGTGTTGTCGACGATAATAAATTAAAGACTGGATATGTATTACTGTCACTCAATACATCATCAAGATCGTTTGCTGTTTCAGAAGCAGACTGCACTTTTCAAGACAAGTGTTATTGACATTGATTTTCGGAACAGCGTTCCAATTTAGAGAGATCCTTTCTGCGTTTTTATAGTCAGATAACACAAAATGTTCTTCGCAAACGTAATACGAACTCTTACGGATCAGAGCAGATGAGTCAGGAATACCGCAAATTGCTTTCCATTTTTTCCTCAAATCGTCATTCGTTGGAAAAGAATGAAATCTTTTATTTTTGTAATTTGCGTCCGTGATTGGAGCATGGTAAGAATTTGAACACCCAGGAATTTTACACGAATACTTCAATCTACCAAAACTCATTTTAGCCTCTTTTACACTGCCCACTAACGTGATATTTCACTACGATGTGTATTAAAAACGTTTTGAAAATGTCTAGCGATCTCGGAACCTGTGCTCTGTCGAAGCTTTCGAAAGCGACTGACATTGCGCGGAAACGCGAAGTTTTAAAATTCCGGATTGCAGGAAACTGTATGGTAATAAATAAGATTCATACTGCTACTTTCTTCCGCGCGTACCTGCGCAGGTACAACTAGTTAGGGAAAGTGCATCGGCAAGCGCTTCGGAAAGTGCCCTAAGACGAAGGTTCGCAATCCACATTTATTAGCCGTAATAAATTTGAAGAAGAAAGTCAGAAGTTCGTAGATTTTTTCAAGGCAAACTTATATTTACATTAAGTCATCATAATATTTCAATTTTATTTACATAACATTTTTAAGTTTTTGCACTATTTCAAACATACCTATAATTGATATTGTAATATGCTTATGTTTATTTTATTCATGAAATATACGTGTACTGTGCTATTACATTAAAAGGATCAAATAATATTATTCCTAATAGTGATTTAAATGTTTTTAATTTTTTCCTTACAACCCATAACACCCCTTACAACCCATTTTTAGTGATTATGTTCGTTCACTTTTTGTTTATTCACGTATCATTCATTTACACTTTATTTACTTATCGTTCATCTTTACTTTGAATTATTGTATTTATTATTAACGTTAAAATTATTCTGAAAATATATTTATATATGAATTAACAGTATTAAAAATAAAAGATTAAAAAAAATAAATTTAAAAAATTCATCTTAATTTCAGACTGCTCCGTCTTGGAGCCCCTACACATATATATCATAGACGCTGGTCAAACTGTATTGAAAAAACTCTAAAATTTACTTAAATTAATTTTTTACAAATACTTTCTACATGAAAACATTTTACACAAATATTTATTCCACAGAAATACTTTATATACATTTTCAGTAATTTGTTAAATGTGTACTTTATAATACGATTACTGAACATTTATGTAGAGTATTTTAGTGTAGTAAATATATGAGTAAAAATTATTCGTGTACAAAGTATTTATAATAAATTAATTTATGTAGATTTTAGATTTTTTTAATAGAGTTTGACCAGCGTGTATGTATATATCTATATATATACGTTTTTTCTACATAGGAACTGAAAGTATATATAAAAAAATTTTTAGTCGCCACGGTTCCGACAGAGGCGCTAGTAGTAATCCCAATGAGTGCGAGAGAAAACGATAGATATATCCCCCTTCATGTTTGTTTCCTCAGTTTAACACAGAGCCTGCGCTTCTCTTGGTGAGTGTTCTGTGTTAGCGAACGCCGCCATTTTAGGCCGACGCGCACACGCATCGGCCCTCGGCAGAGCACTTGCACTCTCGCGCGAACGACAGAGCGCCTCTCTATCCCGCGCAGCAGCATCAACGCGACCACGACACTCAGCAACAAGCACGCTCTCTTTCCCTCTCTCCATCAAAACAGAGAATTACCAAATAATAGGCAAAAGAGCTCGTTCTCGTTTTCTTGCAAGGGCATCAACAAACGTCTCGAGCACAACACGCTACTAAGCGCTTTCATATAGGCGGACGTTTACATACCGTCTCGCGCACGCTTTTCTCTCTCAGCCGCACGCGCACACGTTTTGCTAGCAGTGTAAACATCGCTCGAACCACCGCGCGCCCAGCACAGCAAGTAGACGACATCAACCTTCAATACACAGCAACACAACATCCGTTCAAGGCCAAGCGATCCAGGATCGCGCGATTATAAAAGTTTATACGCGTGTCAACCGGCAATATTCTACTGTTTTTTAGTTTCGTGCATTGCGGCACTATCATTATATGCTCCGCTCCATTAATTAACAGATCATTAATTCCCGACATCGAGATTTTTGGCAGGAGCCGCGACAATCGTTATTGAAATAGCATTATGATTCAGTTGATTTTCGCAAACCACTTTTAGTAATATCGCGCTTAGGTCCAGCTTGCGAGTCTACGAAGCGACACGATCGCACCTCTCGCGCACACGTAGAAAACAAATACTAATTTTGCTCGACTTTCTCCAGATTGGCCAACTTCGAGGATCACCAATCTCAACCTTGCACCGCAGACAGCACCGATCTCAATCTCGCACCGCAGATAACACGAGCGTGGCCTAGCATTCGTCAGGAAACCGTATCACATGGTCCCCTAGCTTGTTAGCTGCACAGGAGTTGTGACCGGCCCTGGAGAAGTCGCGAGGCCGCGACGTGCGAGTCTCGCGCTGCCGAGACAGTCGAACGAGCCGCAACAGCACCAGCTAGGGTCACTACCGCGGCCCCCTAGCTTGTTAGCTGCAAAGGGCGTGGCACAGGGCCCTACTGGCCGCCGCAGCCCACTCGTTCAGTCCGGAGCGCTAGCGGTTCCCGATTCACCGCATCCTTTCAAATAAAAAAAAACAATCCAAACCAACAGGTACGCGCACTCTTCCATCTCATATTCGACCAAACCCCTGCCTTCGCAACCCAACCCTCAACTACCTCGGTCGCGTTGCAATTCGCGTAACCCACCCGCCTCGAGTTACTCTAACCGACCAGCCGCAACCAGTGTAGTCACGCATCGCCCACTAGCTTGTTAGCTGCAACGGGAGTGCACACGGAAGAAACAGGGAACGGCTGCAGGTACAACAACTCGACGCCGGCAGGCGCTCTCAATTCCGTATAATCAGATCTCACGCTTGGCTTACCTCGAGTCTCACACGACAGCCAGTTGCAACCGGTGTAGTTACGCACGGCCCACTAGCTTGTTAGCTGCAACGGGGGTGCACACGGACGAAACAGGGAACGATCAGGGCAGCCGCGCCGACTCGAACGTAGGCAGCGTCTCAGTCCTTTTCGGATTGGTTTGACCAGCCGCACCATCGGCCGCGGTGCGTTCTATGAACAACACAAACGAGGAGCTTGTGCTCAGATTCGGTAGAACCATTTCCCGACCATCGCACCCTCCTCCCAATCAACGCCGCAAAGGACCATCCGAACCAAACACGACCGACGAGACTGACAACATGACGTTACTGCACTCGCCGAAAACTACGGACAACCAGGAGCAGAGCCCCACTGAAGAGGTTAACACAAATAGGGACAACAACACACAACCTACACTCAATGCAGGAGCTATGGAAGGGCTCTTTATGCTACCAAACATGGTACACAGCGACCAGCCCGAGCACGCGGATCGTCAAAACCCATCGACTTCAACTACACCGTTGGCACTGTGAATCAACCCGACACAGACGATGGAGCGTCTCCAGCCACTCGCAAGCGAGGCGCCCACGGCAGAAGTCACCAGTCTCAGGAATCAAGTGGACCAACTACAAGCCCAGCTTCGCAGACAGCAAGAGGCGCAGGAGACCCGTTTTCGCAGACAGCAAGAAGCCCAGGAGGCACAGATGCGAAACCAACAGGAAGTGCAGGAGCAAAAACTTCGAGAGATCCTCGATCGCCTCCAGTTAGATAAACAACTTCACCGAAAGACTGACTCCATCGCTGGGACCTCAGGCAGCAGCAAAGACCAGGCACAGCAACGTCCAGCACGGCCACATCAGGTCCGTTAAACTCAGCATCAACCGGGCAGCCTCTCGGCATGGCGAATCCACCGGCACCGCCAAAACAACTCTTTAGTATTTGCCAGCACGCGCAACATTACTTTTTGGACGTTCTACAAGCATGATCCGGCTGGCTGGTTCAACCAACTGGAAGACTCTTTTAGAGTCGAGAACGCCACCGACGATGAGGCCAGATTCAACTACGTCTGCCGTTACTTGCCACAGGACGTTCATAAAGAACTGCAATACACCCTCCCTACACTAACGAGGGATCATAAGTACGAACGGCTAAAATCGTACCTCATCGACAAATATACAGAAAGCGTGCAACAACAAATTAAACGTTTGTTCGCCGGAGCATTCATTGGAAACAAGAGGCATCCGAGCTTCTAGCAGAAATGCTCGCTCTAGGAAAAGACAGAGTGACACATGCCACGACCATCGATTACTAGAGAACGAAAATTCCCCCGCAGGTCGCCATCGCACTTCTGGGGATCACCGAAGAGTCGCAGCTCGCCGCCGTGGCCGACCAGGCTTTCGACCTCCTGAACGCATCTCAGGTTATGGCAATAGAAGCCCCAACCACGGGCCCAGCCATCAATGCGGCCGCCGCTCCGAGCGTCACAATCCCGTCAGCTGCGCCGGTCGCCACTTCATCTCAGAGCGCCTTAGAGAGCAGGCTTGCAGCGATTGAGAGGTCACTGGCCAATCTTCGACCGGCGAGGAGCCGTTCCAGACACCGCTCGAATTCCAGAGACAAGGCGCGAGACAGGCAAAGGGATCAGGCTAGATCCAAGTCGAGATCACGGGATGCCACACCGGCCAGTCCCCTCGAGGAGCCGAGATGCTACTATCATACGCGTTTCGGCAAAAAGGCTAGAAACTGCGCCCTACCCTGCGATTGGGTACGAGGACCGCACGACACATACAAAGTCAGAGGCGCATCAGCCGAGGACTCGGACTCAAGCTCGGGAAACTAAAGCACCCCGCCGTCGCGAAGACAGACGCGCGGGCAACCTTGACACCACGTCTTCACATCAAGGAGAGGAAGACATGGCTAATCTTCCTCGTCGAAACAGGGGCCGATATTTCAGTCCTACCAAGACCACCGGACGACAGTCGTGCACCAGCCAAACTCAAGCTATTCGCAGTCAATGGCACTCCGATCGCCACTTACGGAGTCACTCGCCTTCAGCTGGACCTTGGCCTCAAACAACGCATCGCCTGAAACTTCACCGTCGCAGATGTATCTCACGCAATAATCGGCGCAGATCTGCTATCCGCACATCACCTTTTGCCGGATCTCAAAAACCGTAAGCTGGTCGACGGAAAGCAGCTGATCACGGCACCGGCATTCGTCAGAGAGGTCAACGCACTCCAGGTCTCTCTTTTGGCGCCAGGGCACCACTTCGCGAACATCGCCAGCAAGTACCCGCGAGTTTTTGGACCCGATCAATTCAACGTCCCAAAAAAACACAACGTGATGCACCACATCGTGATGACGGGACCGACGATTTCACAGCGGGCGCATCCTCTCTCACCCCCCAAGCTGAAGGCAGCCAAAAAGGAATTCAAGAGGTGGTGCGACCTCGGCTTCTGCCGACCCTCGGACAGTCCTTGGGCCAGTCCTCTATATATGGTTCCGAAGAAGAACGTCGACTGGCGGCCCTGCGAAGACTACAGGAAACTCAACAACGTCACTAGGCCGGACCGCTATCCAGTTCTTCGTATAGAAGACTGCATGGCGTTCCTCTACGACAAGAAGCTTTTCTCAGCCCTGGATCTTCGGCAAGCTTGCCATCAAATACCTCTCGCACCGGACGACATCCCGAAGACGGCCGTCATCACGCCGTTCGGCCTGTTCGAGTTCCTGGTCATGACATTCGGTTTTCGGAACGCAAGCCAGACATTCCAGCCCTACATTAATTCAGCGCTCGGACACTTAGACTTTGTTTTCGTCTACCCGGACGACATCCTCATCGCCTCGAAAACAATAGAGGAACACAGGAAACATCTGGACACAGTGCTCAAACAGCTCGACGAATTCGAGCTGCAGGTCAACCTGGAAAAATGCACACTTTGGGTCCCAGAAATCGTCTTTCTGGGACACTTAATCACGCCAGATGGTTTCAAGCTTAACCCAGAGAAGGTGAAGGCAATTCAAGATTATCCACAACCAACAACCATCGAGGCATTGAGAAGATTCCTGCGCATGGTCAATAGTTACCGCCGCCTCATTCCACACGAAGCGGACACACAGAGATCTCTCCATGAATTGGTCACGGGGTGCAAGAAACGCGATAAACGCCCCGTCCTCTAGACAGAGGAGGCACGAGCGGCTTTCGACAAATGTAAGAATGACATCACCGAGTTGACCTTTACCGCCTTCCCCAGTGACAAGGCGGAACTTCGCCTCATTGCCGACGCATCAGACGCAGCCATGGGCGGGGCACTCGAACAAAAAATAGGCGATTCGTGGAAGCCACTGGCCTTTTTCTCGTAAAAGTTCAACACAGCACAGAGAAAGTACGCCACCTACGACAGAGAGCTCACATCAATCTACGAGGCTCTCAGACACTTCCAATATTATCTCGAAGGGGTCGTTTTCAAAATCTACAACGACCATAAGCCATTGGTGTACGCCCTTCAACAATGTCCAGAGAAGATGCCAGCACTCAGAGCCCGCAGGCTTTCTTTCATCTCGCAATTCAACACAGAAATCCACTATCTTCCAGGCCAGGAGAACGATGTGGCCGACGCCCTTTCTAGAACAGAAGCTTTCAGCTCTCCTGCAAACTTCCTTTGGGACGAGGTCGACGACACACAATTGCAGGAGGTAAGAGCAGCTTTTGAGGCCCTTAAGCTGCCCACGCTTTTCACCGAGAGACAGCTCAGCGCAGAGCAAGGCGACGACGCACAGCTGCAAGAGGTCCTCAAGGATCCAGAGCACCCATTGAAGCTTCGCAAGCTCACCTGGGGCCCGGATCACTCTGCCTATTACTGCGACATCAGAGACGACGTCATCAGGCCCTGTGTGCCAAAAGCCCTCAGGTCAGAGGTCTTCAACAACTTTCACGCCTTGTCTCACCCAGGAGTCAAGATCACAACCAAGCTCATTGCACAGCAATATGTATGGCCAAATATGAGCAGGGAAATCGCAGCATGGTGCAAAACTTGCCTCCCCTGCCAGCGAGCAAAAATATCGAAGCACAAAAAGCTCTCACCCAAACACGTCCACATGGATATAGTTGGTCCTTTTCCCAGCTGTCTGGGCTACATGCACCTGCTCACAATAATTGATCGTTACACCAGATGGCCAGGGGCTATCCCAATGGAGGACACTACAGCAGAGTCGGTCGCCCGAGCGTTCTTTGACAAGTGGGTTAGCAGGTACGGAGCTCCAACAACCATAACAACGGATCAGGGGAGACAGTTCGAGTCAAGGCTATTTGCAAAAACGCTCCAAATTCTTGGCATCAATGGAGATCGAACCTCGCCCTATCATCCTGCAACCAACGGCATCGTAGAGAGGCTCCACAGGGAAATCAAGACAGCCCTCACCTGCTACGAAAACAACAGGGATTGGGCACGCCAACTGCCGGCGGTCATGCTCGGACTGCGTACAGGAATCCGATTGGACACAGAGACCAGCCCGGCCAATCTCGTCTTCGACAGATCACTGAGGATCCCCGGGGATTTCGCACCGTTCACCGGCGAGATCTTGTGAAAACGAGTCCTGCCCAGGGGACCGCCTTCACCCCTGATGGGGGGGTTTCGGCAGAGCAGATGGGTGAAGCCTGAGATTTCACTAGCCCCGGTACTACCTCCTACGTGATAGGGGGAAGAGTTCGGAGACGGCTCGAGCTGGTACTGGTCGAGTGGTATGAAGGACCACACTAGAGTGGTGAAGGTCAAAACCAGTAACCACGGGCCCTGTGATAGGTGTTGGATCCCACCGTTTCACGGGGAACTAACCGTGACCCCTCCGGGGGAAAGAATAGTTGGCCAATGCTAATTATCTGTGCAGGGATAACTATAATGTGGTAGTGATGCTTAGTACCCTCGGGGAAGAGGATCGCGAGCTCTCCACATGGGAGTTGAAACTATGTACTACGGGACAGGACACCGCGAGGTCAGAGAGCCCTCGTCCTGTATGGGATTGGATTCGTAGTAGTAGTGGTTAGCCCGCACGCTGGGCAGAGGACCTTGAGTCTTCGCTGAGTGAGCTACAGTAATGATGCTCGGGTGGGGTGCCTGTCTGAGCCCCCAGGGATTAGCATGGGTCCCGCCCCGCTGCGTACTAAGCAGGAGAGAAGGACTGCATATCTGACTCTTGATTAGAAGACTCGTCAGGATGCCACACGCGTGGAACCTGGCTTGTCGCGTTGGATCGAGCGTATCTCGACCCGTTGTCTCGTGCAGTCGAAGGGGTGCGCCTGAGGTCGACCAGGGTCATGAAAAGAGGACTCCCGAAGGTTAGTATGGAAAGGTCGGACTGAAGCGAGGCGCAGAAGGAGATGGAAAAGAGGTCTGTGGAGAAAGAGGAGTGGGCAAATCGGGGATGTCCGGCTGAGTAACACTGGAGGGGGGCCTGCTTAGTAGTGACTCGGGGCGGCGTGTCAGGGGTGTCCTGGAGCTGCCAGGGGGCCGTGTGGGAAAGCCTATGGCGTAGCTCGCACGTAAAATCAACCGGACTCGTTCACCGGCGAGGAGCCGGACATACGGACGTTTCACAGCGACCTTCAGGAGCACATGCAACAGCTCTGACCGGTCCTCGTTGATCACAAAACGTCAACACAACCATTCGTTCACTCGGGACTAAAGGATTGCTCCCACGTCTGGATGAGAGAAAAGCCCATTAGACCGGCACTTACTCCACCGTACACAGGGCCGCACAGAGTTTTTAAACGCAACATGGCCAACCGTACCTTTCAAATCGACAAGGACGGCGCAAGCAGAATAGTCAACATTGAGGGGATAAAGCCAGGCTTCCTTCTACACGAAGAGCTCGAGGAGTCGAGGCACAGAGCGTCACGAATGGCAACGCCGCCACTACTGACGAACAACATTGTGGAAACGCCGCCGGCAGCCACACCACCGCCAAGCATCAGTAACGAAGAAAACACTATAGAGCAGCACGACTCAGACGAACCGCTGCACATCTTCGACGATTCACTACCTGACGATGACATGACGCAACAGTCTCCACCACCCCCGGTAGCTATGGCTTCCGGGGTAGTCCCAGACGCAACGGCACCTTACTCCCACAATCCTCCCAAACCCAATATCATCACCCACCAAGCCACCGTCCATCCCCCACCAAAGCCCAAACGCACCAAGCATGTTCCCGGCATCCTCCGTCGCAAAGGGAGGTTCGATGGATTCAATCGAACCTCCCTTGCTTAGGGGGTGCCTTCAGTCACAGGAGGTAAAAGACTTCGACATTGTCAAAGTCTGCTACACCGCCAGCGGCACGACTGCGCACGTGCGTTTCGAGTCCTTCGCGGACGCGACCGATTTTCAGATTCGGGCGTGCAAACGCGAGCTAGTTTTCGCAGATAGGCAGGGACGTCTGTCGTACATTCGAACGGTACCGTCGCATGATCTTCACCCGCCAGCACCACCGAAAACACGTGAGACCAACCAAGCGGCTTCACCGCTTCCAGACCTTCTCCGCGGCATACTTCAATGCCCGGACGCCATAGACATAATCGCGTCCGCGCTTTTTTCTCGCGATCTCATCAACTTTTACACGGCTTGTCACGAGTGCCCGCAGTTGCATGGCAAGCGCCTCAGTCTCGACACGTCAAATTCGAGATACTCACGAGACGTCGGACTTGCCCTCCTGATGCATGATGTCATCACCTTTGACACTTGCAAAATGAGATTCCGAACAGTACCGCCGCGTTTGGACACCGATTTCCTCGCCAAGCTTCTCTCGACCAGGATCGACAAAAGAACTGTTCCATTGCGCACCGTTAAACTTCGTGACCTGGACCTGTCGGGCGTGGTAACGTCACCCAAGATCGCGGATTTAATAGCGCACGGGATTTCCGCCAAAAAACTCACGCTTGGCAGCACATCGGGTGGTTGCGACGAGCGCATCGATTTCTCCCAGGTGGAAATCCTGCGCTTCGTCCGCAACACAAACACGAGTCTCAAAAGCCTAGCTCGGGCGCAACAGGGAGAGATTAAAGAGATAGAATTCCTAGAATGCCACGAGGTCAGAATCGAGGGGTCAATTTCATTCCTCGCGAACAGCAATAAGTTACACTATCGTACGTTTATAGACTCGTTTGGCAAGCGTCAGCACACTGTCGAGTTGGCCGAGGCCGTCTTCCACCCCTCTAGTAGGTGAAGTACTTTAACTTCAGCTACACGAGTCTTCAGAGCTTTCGCCCGGACAGGTTACCAGCGTTGATAATTGACTGGAACAGGCGTTTGAAGTCTCTAAACTTGTCTAATAACAACCATTTCAAGAATTACATGGTTACTATTCTTGAAAAAACTCCAAGTTTGGAGAAGCTCTACATCAGGGGGTTGGAATTCGACTACAGGCTGACGTTCGAACACAACCCTCTCCTTCGCGTGCTCGAGATTGGCTACAATGTCACACTTATCGACTCTCTCGTGACACTGATCCCTCAGCCGGACTTGATCAAGGAGCTCTCGGTTACTGTGCTAAACACCTGGGGCAAAAACCGCACACGAGCATTTCAAACCAACGACATTGAAAGATTGGCGTTCGTCCTCGGGGCTTGCACCAAGGCGCAGTTCCGATTTCTCCGCTGTAAAATCAATCAGTCCGCACAGATGAGGAATCTGTGTTGCGAAGAGCCCCTCAGTTTGACAGTGAACGGCGACGCGATCACAATCAACAAGAGAGTACCGAGGCACGGGCAACGGTAAGGGTTTTCTTTTACTCGGTCACTCGTGCCGCGGCACCGCCCACTAGCTTGTTAGCTGCAACGAGGGTGCCCACAGGGCCGACTGACACATCCAGCCACGTCGCTCGCTCGTCAGAAACACTTAGCACTTAGTTTAGCATTTAAGTAAATAGTCTTAACAAATAAAGCGTATTTCCCAAATCACAATACACATAGTTAAATCTAATCGAAACAGAATGTGATACTCTAGCGGCGATCACCGCCATACTAATTGTTAAAAACATTCAAATTCTATGGAGTCAGATACAGCGGGTCAGTATCGTAGATAATATTCTTATATTAACTAGATCTAAGTTTATACAAGCGTTTTTTATTCACAGTTTATGGAGTCAGACACGCGTAGTCATTGTATAATCTACTTTCGCAAAGACTAGATCTAAGCGTTATATAAACATTCACTAGAGTATTACCAAACACAACTTAACAACAAATTGTTAAAGCATCGTAATTATAAGTTTTTTACCTATTTGTTTAATAATGACTCTATCGCTCGATGATGGAATAGTGTAGAATAAAAATTGATGCGTCTCTTCGAGCCAAGTTGCTTATTTTAAAAAATGCCACCGGCACCGGTGAATCGTTCTGTTTAACAAAATTCTCGAGTCCTAGGCCGTAAGTTATAATTTAAAAAAATTTTGTAATAGTTCTTTGTAAACTTTGTGTTAAATTTTTAAATTTATATTTATAGCGCCATATGCGATTTATCCTTTTTCTGGTCCGTTCCTAATAATGTAAAAACACGAAAGTTGTTTTGCAAATTAGGTAACTATGTCAATATTTACAATTTTCAATTTCACTTATTTTAATATTATTATTGTAATAAAACCTTGTAACTTAACGTTTATACAGCCACTGAAGAGGGGATAAAAATATCCCGAAACGTTTGGCATTTTTTAAAATAAACAACTTGGCTCGAAGAGACGCATCAATTTTTATTCTACATTTTTTACCTATTTTTAAGTTCACACTTGTATGTCAAAGCTTTTCCTATCAGCCATAAAGGCAACAGTTATTGTAAAAAACACAACTACGTACAAGTCTAACGATCACTGTAAATTCAGCGCTTCAACCATTGTAAAAACTTATTAATTATTGCAAATAAGCATTTCAACCATTGTACAAATAGTCAACTACTGTAAAAACTTATTACTTATCAATCATTGTAAATGCAGCAATTATGTAAGCCCTCTCCAGGCTCTTTTAAAACAAACAAGCATTCCAAGCTCTCGCTCAACCATCAGTTTCGCAACTTACGATTTCGAATTCGCAAAATTCAAATTTGCAGCGCCCACGCATTTACAACATGTATTCAAAATGCAAGCATTATTCTCCCTTTTGGGGGGAGTACTGTAGAGGCTCGGCCCGCCGACAGGCGGCAGCAACGAGCAGCGGGTAGAGGAGCGAGAGCCCTGAGCGTAGCGAAGCGCGTCAGTCCACCGCAGAGAGCACACCAGAGCAGTCGCCTGGAGAGAGGCCCAACAACATCACACACTGAGCGTCTTCATTCCCCACGCCACCTCCCGAAACCGTCACCCCCCTACGTCATCAATCTTCTTAGCGCCCTCTTAACAATTAGTTCGCCCGCGCGCGAGATTCAAATTTACTAATCTACTTGGTCTGACTGTTAATCTCGTATTTTCCTACGTCTGGCTGCGCTTGTACATTTTTCTTTTACATTTTCTCTCGTTTTTCCTTCTCGTACGCATGTCTACTGTGGACGGAGTCGCAGCCCTCCACCTATTGCAATAACACTCGAGGCACGTCGCTTGCCTCCATTCATTCGTTCGCATTCTCATTCGCTTTCTCTCTCTTACATTGCTTGTCTCTCTCGCACGCATTACTCTGCCGCGCTTGCCAACATGGCGGCGGCCGCTCGCGCGCGTACGTCTTGTGGCTTCGCTTGCTGTGCTCTCAGCTGCTGCCACTATCTCTCTGTTACTCGCTCCTGCTTGGCGCTGCTCGTGTTCTCCCTTTCGCTCGCTCTCGCTAGCTCGCGCGGCGCTGCCTGTGGTTCTCACTCTTTCTTTCTCGCTTGCTCTCACTGGCTGCCTGGCGGTACTGCTCATACCTGTGAACACCACCAAGTATAAGTTTTAATCCCTTTTTCTCGAAGTGGCTCCGGTGGTGTCCAGGTGAGCATGGGCTGACGGTAGACCGTCACAATATGCTTCTCAAGTAGATCTATTTTTAAATCCATATATATAGCACACTATACATTATAAAGAATTTTGGACCAACTAACAAAAAGGTTGAAGAAAAGAGCTTGAATTTGAGCTATTAAACATTAAAAACGCATAGCTGCGGCATTTGAATAAAGGGAAAAATCTCTGGATTTGCCAAAATCGAGTGATTTTATCTGGAAAAAAGCGAAATTTGCCTTTTTCAAAACCTCGTACCTTTCGATCCAACCGACTGATTTCAAAGTTTAATAGCTCAAATTAAAGCTCTTATCTTCTACTTTTTTCTAATTTTTTTAAAGTTGAAGTTTCAGTAGTAGATACTCACTATAGGCATACTATCGGCACGACTCCGAGTCAGCATATGAATATGCGACTGTGGCATCGTTTGCTGACTACGACATTTTAGTCCCTCAAGCTGCTGCTAAAACACACTTACCGCCATAAAAATATTTGAACCGAAAAGCTGTTGTTCCAATAATCTTTTCTAATTTATGAAAGGATTGAGATGTATAGATATACATATAAATTTATTATATTATAAAGAATTTACCAATACAATAATGATTTATTTAAGAAAAATTTATTGAACTCGAAATTTCAATGAATGATATGGAGTGCGTGAATGTATATATATAGTAGAGTGCCCGCATTTCCTCGCTAGTCATAGGTACTGTTTCTGGAGGGAAAAAATACTTAATATAAAAATTTGAAATTCTAAAAACAGAATAATACCCGCACAAATACTCATATTTCATTTTGTTTATTTAATTAAGATCTTCATCCTTATCCTCCACAAATAGACTTTTATTTTCCTTTTTAAATTTTTCTCTAATTAGTCTCTTCAGCTTTATATTATTCTTCATGTCTGAATAATTTTTTTTTCATATAGAGAAATGCCTACAGACTTATAAAATTTCTCTAATTCTGCTTGCCAGTCCTGATGCGGCTTGTCCGGAGTAATTTGGAAAATGTCTACATATGCTGTACGTGAACGTAGCTCCATATAAGCTGCCACTGTTATATCCACGTCGTAATTTTAATCTGCCACATCCCTGGTAATTTTATAATTTTTACAATACAAGCGCTTCAATCTACTGTGATTTTTCCACAATTTTTTACCATTAGTCGCCACCTTAGTGCAATAATACGGTATTAAAAAATTTCTATAAATAACATCCTTACACTGGTTTATATTTTTCACGACAAAAGAATTCAAAAATTTGTTGCACAATCTAATGCAGCAGTCTCTGACACTAAAAACACACTTATTTGAAGTAAGACATATATTGTCAGATATATGTAAGAGCGCTCGATATTTGGACCCCCCTCCCCCAACAATATTTTTAAAATATTATTTGGAGATCCATGAGTGCCCCTGAATTTTTTTCATTACTTATTTCCAAGTTGCAGGGGTTCAAAGTTGACATTTTAAGCATTTTTTGGATTTTTTGGCTTTTTTCATTAATTTGCAGATCCTCAGGGGAGCATTTTTCACTACAACATGGATAGGCTTTTTTTAGGAAATTTTCTCTACTTTTCAAAAAAAAATACTTTCAAAGTCATGCATAAACCTATAATAATGCTATAGGTTATTTAACCGTTAATATTAGCAAAATTCAGAGACCGATCCAGTCTACGTATACCAAAAAATTCATGAACATACCTTTTTTCAGTACAAAACTTTTTGATTTTGTCGCAGAATGGCAGAAGCCTTTGTTTTTCTATGACAAATCACTATATCAGCCAATTTAGGCCAAATTTAATTAAATTCCTATATAACATGCATATCACCAAGTATATCCTTTTCGTATCCTTTTTATATTACTCGTACACATGTGTATGTCAATATATCAGCCAATTTAGGCCAAATTTAATTCGGTTCCTATATAATATGTATATCACTATGCGTATCCTTTCCATATTACTTGTACACATGCGTACGAATAATATGAAAAAGATACGCTTGGTGATATACATATAATACAGGAATTGAATTAAATTTCTGTCCCATTCTGGGACAAAAACAAAATCTTTTGTACTGAAAAAAGGTATGTTCATGAATTTTTTGGTATACATAGTCTGGATCAATCTCTCAATTTTGCTAACATTAAGGTTTAAATAACCTATAGCATTGTTATAACATATATATTATAACGGTCGCATTATATAATACGCACGTTATCGCCTCTCCGGGCGTATGCCGTATTACTTGTACTAATACATTTATTGTTCTAGCGACCACCAGCGGACACTAGCGCAGGAGAGAGACAGAGAGAGCGAGAGAGCGCCTTAGTAGCCCAATATTAAGAGAGAGATCGCGCGTTGATTAGTAGGCGACGTTGCCGGCCCATTTCACACGCGCTGCCAAAATATGACAACGCTGGGTCAAGGGCCGGAGCATCCTTCCGTATTGCGCGCGTATTAGCCTTCAGTATTGCGGTAGCGCTCGATCCATACTTACATGCGACCCGCGCGCCCGTGCTTTTTCTTGTACACCGCTTCCGCGCGACCTGCGACGCCCGAGAGACGGCCCTCTTCGTCCGCCTGCCACCGGAGCCACGCTACCCGCGACGACCCGAGTGCGAACCTGGACGACTGCAGCGAGCCAAAGCAGATTGCGACCTCCCGGCACCGACGTGCGACTGTAAGTGCTAACTCTCTCTCACTCTCGGTATTCTGGCGATCGAGCCCCATCTCTCTCTCTCTCTCTCTCTCTCTCTCTCTCGCGGTGGAGCACACACGCTCGTTCGTACGAGCCCTGTACATATCTTTCATTATAATATATATTCTCTTTAGTTCTCTTCAATTCACGGATTCGCATTATTTCGATACCTCGTCCTCTGCCGTCTTCGCGACCTCGTACGTCCGTACGAGCCACACGAGTCGGCCGAGCCGTGCTTCGCACGCCCGACGACAACGAGACACTTATTAATAAACGTGGATTCTTTCCACGGTTGTACACGACCCGGTTACCTTGAGAACAGCAATCGTGCCGTTACAATATATATATCTGACTTTGAAAGTATTTTTTTAGAAAAATAGAGAAAATTTCTTTAAAAAAGCCTATCCACGTCTATAGTGAAAAATACTCCTCTGAGACGCTACGGCAAATTAAGGGGTTATGCCTAAGATAAAATTTTAAAAAATCAAAAATTTTTTTATTTGATTTTTTTCAGGCACATTTTCTGTAGAATGAGCTGCCTTAGTCCTTTTTGCCCGAAAGAATTCCGTTACAAAGTTATAGGCAAAATACCAAAAAAATACAATTTTTCAAAATTGCGTATTATTTTTATAGAATATGTAACATTCAATGTGTTCACAAATTCCTTTTGAAAACGCAATTTTATTTAAAAAAAAACACAAATTATTTACTAAATCATTATGTACTGCAATAGCTAATTTTTATGAAATCGTAGATTTTTTTATTTTGAATGTTCAAAATAAAATAAATTTATAATTTAAATTTAGTCTTGTAAGTTTTAATGAAACTTATAAAGGGGTAAAAAAACATATGTGCAAATTTAAATTACCGCCTAAAAACATGGTACCTTACAGCATATGGAACAGGAAATCGTTTCCGAAATGTTTCGTCTGCTGCCTGTAGTTTAGTGCAAGCTGGATGTTGTGCTATTGTGATAACTTCTGAGTCTCACTAGTGTTCAACTTTAGATAAGTGTTTTGAACTATAAACAACATACTATTTGTAAAGAATCTGTTCTTTGTGAGTGTATTCATTGGTTCAGGTATATGGGCTATAAATATCATGTGCACGAAAAGATGCCTGTGTGTTAGATGGTCTCAAATTCTACTGTAATTACTAATGATCCTATAAAGTAATGGGTAAGCAATGACAAAATTTATATTCATCTAAAACATGCTGACTGTGAATGCGTATTAAAAACTTACACTTCAATTTCAGCTTTCGATATTGGTATATCTACATATACAGCACCCGGGTTTCATACATGGCTTAATATATAGGTGTCTTATGCCAAAATATAAGAAAAATATGCCAAGTAGTTCATGTAAGTACTACCAGTTAAATATATATAAGTGTTTCGATAAACTTTAAATGCATTTTTCTCAGTCTTCACATTTTTATGATTTTAGGTCCTTTGCCGCAGGATATCTCAGCATCCAGATGAATTGACACCAGACAGGATGGAAAATCTTCTGAATACATTTCTTCACTGCTTGAACGGAGCAAAATTGACTAATACAAGGTAAAAGTCAATGTTGCGTATGTGAATATCAAGGGGCGCGGTAGCGCCACGATGGCAAGTATAAGGTACGTCAGTACGTACGTCACCGTCGGGCGCAATATGTAATATTCCCTATTATTACTGATATAATCATCTTTTGAGTTACTAAATATTTAAAATTTATATTTTATAGAAAAGTCTTCCGCTTAAGCAGTGAAGAAACATATTCAGAAGATTTTCCGAGCGGACGAGTTTGAGCGAAAAGTCTCTGATATCGCTCGATTCTACTAGCCCATAAATTGCAATTATGCAGAACGTGTTCGCATAAAGAAATCTTAAAACTTCATTTTTTTCGTTCAAGCGTAATTCAGTTTTATACTTTGATTCGATTGTATCAAAGCAAGTATTATATTAAAATGGCGAGCTTTGAGGAAGTAATCGAAAAATTAAAAGCTTTGTGCTCTTCCGCGTCGGTACCAAGTACATTATTTTTTATACGTAAAGGTGCTTCGGTGAAAGAGTTAAGTGCGGCATTGACAAAAATCCTTATACATGTTTTACCTAGTTGATTTATAAGCGCGGAAAATTATTTAGACATTTTTAAAAATGTGAACGTACAAATGATGAGAGTCATTACGGAGGCTATGAAACTAAACATTAAATCTGCTCGAGAGCTGGAAGAAGGATTGCTGAAAAACTTAGAGAAAAAACGTAAGTAGTTTTAAAATAAAAGCGGGAACCCGGCAATAATCGTGCTATAATTAAGAAAGATTTCCAAATAAGTTACTGGCAAAATCAAGTTTAAATTAAATTAAAATTCCTTATTTAAAATAATTCGAAACTGTACAACATTGTAAGGATATTTTAGTACATTGTTTTAGTATTGCGATTTTAAATAGTTTCAGAGTATGAGGAACAGAAGCAGGAGCGCTTACTACTGATAAGCTCAATAATTGCTGAACAGCGATATGCAGAGACCGTCAAGCAACATGAATCTTCAGGTTTTAGTAAATCAGCTCCAGAAAATAAAGGTATACTTATTTCACAAGTTATTTTTCTCAATATTTAAGAAAATAGTAATTATTATACTAATTAATTTTAAATTCTAGGAGGGGATAAATTTCACGATAGTCAGCAGCCTTCCACTTTCAGCAGTACCGTGCAAGAAAATAAAGGTATAGTTATTTTAAACATTATTTATTGAAATATTTAGAAAATAGTAGTTATTATATGAAATAATTTTTGATTTCTAGATGAGGAGAAATCTTCTAATAATTACCGTCCCTTCACTTCCAACGGTCCAACACAAGCTAATAAAGGTATAGTTGTTAAAAACAATATTAATTTAAACATTCAGAAATAGCGAATACAAAAAATTTTGTAGTTTTAGTGAAAATTAATACGTATACTCTATGTATATATGTAAATTTATTACAATAAAATTATTACAATTAATCTTACCTAAAATGTGTCTTACTACTCGCATGATACTTATCTCTAAATGAAATTAAATTTATACTACTGTTTATTTAGAGTTAATTCAAGGAGTTGCCGCTCATACACGCGCTAGCACCGGCGTTATCCTCAATTTCAATTTTGAATAATTGAGTATATGAGAGGGTGATGAATCCTTTTACTATCATTTCAAAACATGGATACGAGGTGGAAGCATCCGTTTACAGAATTATGCTGCGGTCCTTCAGGCTTGGGCAAAACCACCTTCGTAAAAAATTTTCTCAAGTATAGAGAACAAATGTGTAATACACATTTTTCAAAAATAATGTTTTACTATTCAGAATGTCAGGAAGGATACAAAGATTTTGATGAAAAAATAGAATTTCGTGAAGGTTTACCTCAATCATCGGACTTTGATGGTGACTTGGATCCAAAACTGATAGTTATCGATGATTTATTTTTTGTTATTGTTATTTTGAGTTATTGTTGATTTATTTGTGAGGAAAAGTCATCACAGATCAATTTCCATATTTTTTCTTTCGCAAAATCTATTCTACAAAGGACAAAGAGAAATTTCATTAAATATTTCTTATCTTGTAGTTTTTAAAAATCCTCGAGATAGTGCTCAAATACAACACTTGGCGCGGTAGATATATCGTGAAAATTCACTATTTATAAGGGAAATCTTTCGAGATACTGCAGCAAAACCGCATTCATACCTTTTGTTTGATATTACTCAAACGACATGTGACGAATTACGGTTTCGGACATGCCTTTTTCCGAGTGATGGAAATGAATGTGTGTACATACCTAAGCGGAAATTATAAATTAATTTCAGCCTGTCTCGCACGATGGCTCAGGAAGGATGCTCGCCTCTATCAAAAAAATATACTGCAAATCTTAAGGCACTATACCATTTAGATCGAGAGCAGAGAATACAAATTTTAAAAAAGGTCGATCCTGGAGTTGTAAAGTATATTTGTGAATGTACGTTAAATATATCAAACGGTAATGTACCTATAACAGACTCTCAAAAATCTCAGCTCAAGCGATACGCAAAAATCTTTCGCTGTTTAGCTGCGAAATAGATGTTATAAAAATTTTAACACTGATATTAGCTCCTGTAATATCATATATTTCTTAGATATGGAATACGCCTGTAAAATGATCCTTATCCCTGAAGAAAATTTAAAGCGAGAGTAGCAAACTAATCATAGCAGTAAAATTGAAGTTAATCAAGAAATTGAAAAATATAATGAACCATGTATAAAATCGGTGCAGACACCGGGCACAGTTTATTAGATCGTGATATGTGTGAAATTTTCAATTCTAAAAACGTAAATGAACATGATAAATGGCATTTATATTATCAAGCGTTGCATCTTTTTCTTTATTTTATTGGTGATTTTAAAACTTGAAACCAGAGCAGAAGAATATGAAAAAGAAGGAGAAGAAGAACAAAAAGGAGAAGAAGAGGATGATAAAAAAGATGATTTTAGAAGCAGTAATAAGCAAACTTTTTCTCCAATAGACTTGCATATTATTGAGAGTGTACCGTTGTCTTATCGTGCTAAAGCGAAACAGTTACTCAATCGTTTACATCGATGTAGAGTAAATAAAATATCTTGGGATGAAAATGATGTGATTTCTATGAACGGACAGGCTGTAGAGGGTTTAAATATCGTTGATTTAATTAACCAGGCGTTGCGCTCTCGAAAAAAAGTAAGGCAATTATAGGACGCTTAGAATTTGCGAAATTGTTGCGTGAGATTGGAATGCCTAAAGAATTTGTCAGTAATAGCGCATTATGGAGAGTTGGTGAAACTTTGTAAGAGAATAAATCCAAAATTCTTAAATTACTTCATGATACAAAGCAAATTTTATCAGAAAGCGAAAACAGAAATTCGGCCGAAGTAGAAGCAAAGTTAAGAAACGTTAAACCCGCAAAAAAGGTTATTGATAAAAATAACGAGACCCTCGACAAGGAAGACAATAAAGATAAAACGATAACTTCGGAAGATTATCAGACACCTAAATCCCACTCTAATAAAACAAGAAAAGTTGGCATATACTAGAATTGTAAATAAAGAATAAAAAACTAGAAAAAGTTTATTATGACCCATGTAAAATCTCATCATATTATAGAGTTGACAAGCTTCATAAAGCCTTAAACCTCTCAAAATAACAAATTTAAAAAAAAAATTGTTAAAATGGCTAGAATCTCAAGATGCGTATACTTTACATAAACAGCGTCGCTTACGACATCCGCGCACTTCACAAATTACAATGTATCTAATATTGACGATGTTTGAGAAACTGATCTCATAGATCTCAAATCTATTAAGTCATCCAATAAAAATTATTCATACAACCTTGTTGTAATTGATTGTTTAAGCAAATATGCGTGGGTAGAGCCACTTTATGATAAAACATGTGCAGCTGTAGCTTTAGCTTTTCATAAAATTTTATCCAAAAATCAAAATCGCAGACCTATTATTCTACAATCACATAAAGGAAAAGAATTCACTGGTTCAGATTTTCAGAAAGTTCTGAAGCAAAAAATTGTAATGAGGATTCTTCTCACGTTAAATGTAAATTTCTCTACTTAATTTCTCCGTGGATTTTAAATAAAGGAGAACAGGGAGAATATAAAACTACCAAATGAAACACACGTAAAGTTCGGTAAAAGGCTATTGTCTATATTGTACTAACAGAATAAAAGAATCTCAACAAGTAAATATGTACAAATGTGCTTTCTTCGCACACAATCTCACAGTCGATAAAGAGCTAACGATGTTTAACGCGCTGGTGAGAGTGAGAGAGAAAAGCTGGTACTTACAAAACTGCGGAGGACGCTCGCACGTAGATCAACTTGAGATGCGGTCTTGCTACAATCCAGCTGCCTATTCCAAGTTACCCCAATCGCAACCGTACCATGCACTATATTTGCACACGTGTAAACGCAATTTGCACAACAATAAATAATATCAAGCGATTGTTGAACAGAAAGGACGCTCTCTTTCTCTCAGGACACGGCTTGCGCGCTTGATAGTCGAATCGAATCTCTCGCCTAGCCTAACATAATGCTACGAGCTTCTCTCTCTTACGTGCTCTCTCACCAGATAACCCGTTCATAAATACATCAGCCCTCGAACAGCTCTGATGCGCGGGAACATCTGAAAAGTCTCGCATGCAAATATATAAAAACATATATATTCAATAAAATAGCATGCAGCGTGACGATACTCATCACAAAATATAATATTTAGAATTACTAGAAGTCCTGATGTAAAAGCTGCAATCGCAGAATGTTTTAACCGTACTTTAAAGGAGCGTATATGGAAATACTTCACAAATTTTAATACGAAAAAATATATAGATATATTACAAAATTTAGTTACATCTTATAATAATACGAAGCATTCTAGTATTAAAAGGATCACGTGAAATCCGTAAAGAAGCTATAGCTCCAGCATATATGCGAGCTGGATTTAATGTTGTTAAAGATGTTGCGCATGATAAGGTACCTTTGAAAGATACAATTGAACGACGTATTTATGAATCTGGAAGTAATTTAAGAAGAAAAGCTGAAGACAAGCTCGATAGATTATTAAGTGATCGTCAATATAAGAAGGCTAATTCATTGCCTGACTCTCATTCAGTCACAAGCAGCGGTGATGAACGGTCAGAAAACAAAAGAAAAAAATCTATCAAAACAAAAATAAAAGCTAGTAAACCTAAAAAAGATAACAAAAGTGTAATAATAAAAAAGAAAAAAAATCCTAAGAAGTTACGTGCAATATCTGACATATTTAAAAAATAAATTGAAATATCATTTCTCCATAACTGCTCTTGTAAATGTATGAATGAAGAGTTATCTCTTTTTACAATTCCTCCAACACAAAAAACGATTGAAAGTTCACATAGGTTCATTATAAACCTATTTCAGCTCTCACCTATAGAATTGGTTATTTCTGGTTCAGATGAAGAATATATCGACCTCGCTCATACTATGCTATATTTACGCGTAAAAATAAAAAATTCATCCGATGAATGAATAAAAGATGAAGATTGTAAGGTTGGACCTGTTAATAATTTTCTTCACTCCATATTTAATCAGATAGAAGTTTCAATCAATCAAAAGTTAGTGACGCCTGCTAATAATGCTTACGCTTATAGAGCATATATAGAAACTTTGCTGAATTACGGTGCTGGAGCTAAAAAATCTCATCTTACATCGAGTCTTTGGTATAAAGATACACCGGGTTTGAAACATCTAATTTGAACTTAGGTTTTAAAACAAGAAGTTCTTTAACAGCAAACGAAAAATCTATAGACCTTCAAGGTTATCTACATGCTGATATTTTTAATCAGGAGAAATATCTTCTCAATGGTGTTGAATTGCGTATAAAGCTCTTTAGATCCAGACACGAATTCTGCTTAATGGAAACAGGTACTAATGTACATACAGTAAATATTCTGGAAGCAAGTTTACTTATTCAAAGGGCTAGAATAAACCCTGGTGTTTTAATTGCACATGCAAAAGCTTTATCAAAAGCTACCGCTAAATATCTATTGACTCGTGTAGAAGTGAAAACCGTTACTATGCGTGGAGGTGTACTTGGAGAAACATTAGATAATATTATACTTGAGCAGATGCCTAAAAGGCTTATAATAGGCTTTGTAGATAACAAAGGGTATAACGGTGATAAAAAATACAACCCTTTCAATTTCAAACATTATAACATTAATTTCTTTTCACTATACATCGGTGGTACACAATTACTTTCAAAATCGATACAACCAAACTTTAAAGAGGGTCTATACGTTGATGCGTATCAAGCAGTTTATTCAAATACTGAAGAACACTTTATGAATCAAGGAAACAATATTTCTAGAGAAAGTTATGCTAAAGGAAGTTATCTATTTGCATTCGACTTAACTCCGGATCTTTCAGCCAACAGTACTTTACCCTGGAATTTATTTAAACATGTCAGTATGAGAATAGAGGTGCGATTTGCAGAGCCATTAGAATCTACTTTAATTGTATAATTTATGCTGAATATGATAATGTACTAGAAATCGATACGTCGAAACAAATTATTGTTGACTTCAGCAGTTGATGTAAAGGTCATTCACATTAATTCTTGTGAAATTATTGGTTGTATGAATGTTTTATAACTCGAAAGAGAGAAATATTAGTACTCCAACTATCTGACGGAATAGACGTAACTCATTAACTTTCGCGATGGACTTAATTATTGAAATAGAAGGCTTCGACAACGATATAGGTAAACTTATTCCTAAAGAAGTAACAGTTGCATCAGTTAGAAAAAATTTAACAACTCATTGGGTAGTTAGTCCTGTGTGTAATTTCGAAGATTTATCTATAAGTACTCGTAAAAAAATAACTGACTTACAATGTATAGATACGGTATACAGTGGTTCGAAGGTGACATACCTGAGAAATATCTTTTTGCAAATCTACGCGAGTTGTCGAAGTATGCAAATCTGATCTATACTAGTGGGAGTGAAAAAGCTGATTTACTACAGCGAATAATGGCACGTGAAGATATAAATATAGATGAAGATATAGAGTCCTTTTCATTTGATGAATTACCTCCAATGGATGCATATTGCATTCTTCATGGCATGAAAAATTCTTTAACGCACTATAAATGCGCGCTAAACAATGCTAATAAAATGAAACGTTGGCTTCTTAGTTAATCTAAGGTAAGTTTACGAAGTGACTGTGAGAAAGATGAAGATTCCGAAATTTTGGACGAAACCAGCGATTATCATCTCTAACACGCAAGATCATACTAAAACAGGCGAACATTGGATAGCTATGTACGTAGATCAACATGATCGCGGATATTTCTTCGATAGCTACGGAGTTCCACCAGTAATCCCTGATCATATAAATAGACTTCGCCAGAATTGTAAATATTTTAGATGGAACAATAGGAAAATACAGAGTGACCAATCAGATGTATGTGGAAAATACTGCGTAATGTTTTCATATTTTTAATCGAACGGTTTTGGAATGCATAAATTTAAAAATGTATTTTCTACAAATTATAAAAAAGATGATAGAATAGCAAAAGAATTTTATAATAATTTACTTAAGTCAGAACAGAATATTAAAAAATTATCTATTTGTTATAATTATAAGAAATATGTAATGAAATGTATCGATAAATGTTGCAATTAACGTTAATATATCAAAATTATAATTGACTGCCTTATGAGAAATTTTACTGTAAAGACATATTAAGCATATAAAGTCTTACTCAGCGGTTTCAGGTCATTGATCCTGTGATGCGTTCGTTTCGAAGTTGATGAGTGTAACATTTCAGTGTGTTCGAGTTTCAGTCTAGTAGTAGCACTCGAGCAGATAACGAGTAAAAAACTGGTTCCGCAGTAAAATGAATTAGTGAAAATGTCTACCTTACCGAAACAATATTTCACTAACAGTACATACGCTTTAAACGCTAGTAATTCGAAAATAATTTCTATCAGATTAAAAGAAGATGGCTTAAGTGAAGAGTTTAATACTGTAATTGTATTCGAAGGGATTGGTTAAATTATCGAATTTACTTTAGAAGAATGGAACCATATAGCTGAAAATTTCGAAGAAATATCATGCTTCTTTGAAAATGATGAAGGTATACGATGGAGGATGCTCATTATTATACATGAAAATATCGCTATCATGTTCACTACATCATACGGTACGAAATCAGTCATTATTGAGAAATAGTATATTATGATACGAGTGACTTAAGTGGCCGATTATTTTACGGCGTAGTTAGATACCTATCTCGGCCCTAGACGAGAGCACACGCACTTGACCGCGACTGCAACGACGCCATCAATCGCCCGGGAGGCCCAACGCTGCCGCGGGGCTCAACACCTTGCCACCGCCAGCCTTGCCTCCCAGGATCGTCCCGCAACCGAACATTCCGAGGGCGAAGGATCTGGCTGCGCTGCCCGACCATCCGTCTAGCCCAACTCCAGACGCCTACGCACCAGGTCCCCGAACGTCGAGGAGAGGACGACCAACCCGGAGACAACCAACCAGGAGCCCGGCAACAACCGACAGTACCTGTAAGTGTCGGCTGCGAGCCTGATCTCTCTCTCTCTCTCTCTTTCTCTCTCTCTCGCGGCGAAACTCCGGGTCCATTGTGCCCATAGCGCGACCATAGAGCAGGATTAGTCCGAGTATGCGCGAGCTCAGCCGAGCCCCAACACTCGCCGAGATCGATCCTCGCCTCGTCGAGCCCATTCGGAGAAGCGCGAACACACAGCGCGAGCGTGTGCTCATGTATCATTATTAGCAGAATAAACTCACGAGTAAGTGCGCTCTGCTTGCTCGCTTTTTAATAACGCGAGAGAATCATTTGCATGATCCCATTCGCGTTAGCACCTTCTACACCCAGTACCTAGCATCCCCGGATCCCCCCAGCTCGCCGACGAGAACCTGAGCAGCCGAGCGAAGCCAGGAGGCCGGATAAGGTTTTTGTGCAATAAGCCCCTTTCGCGTTGCCGGTCGCGCTGCTAGGAGTGACCACGAAGGCTAGCAAGAAGCCACGTCACAAAATGGCTATACGCCGTGAAATAATCGTCACTTAAGTCTCGAGTATCGTATACTATTTTTATAGCAAGTGTGACATAAACCTGCCAATGACTCGATATAACACATTTCTTTTACAAATATTAAAATATACTGTTTTGTGTAGGTGAGGAGAAAGGGGGGTTTGGGGCGATAGGATGGGGGGGTCCCAGGGGGCGGAGCCTCCCCGCCCCAAAAAAAATCTCTTATAATCCATATTAATTAATATTTATAAATATAAATTAAATTGATGAAAAGTGATGAGCTTTGTTGTGAAGCATTTAATACAGCGATTCTGATTCACATAGTTTATGACTAATATATAGTGTATGTAGTTTATGACTGATATATAGATACTTATAAAACCAAAACATAACCCCAATCGCGCGCGGAGCGTTCTTTGCTGTGCAAGTTCCTTCTTTTCACCGGCACTGGTATGTGATAGCTCGGCTTTGTTTTGGTCTCGTTTAAAAGAAAAAAGTGCAATGAATGACTTAATTAGTGTGATGTCTAATCAAAGTAGTTTGTCAAGTGACGAAGAAACTAACACAATCGTTGCTGAAAATATTCGAAGAGAAAATAGTGAAATTGTATCTCAGGAAATCAGAAAAGCAGCAGAACAGATCTCCCTGAATTGGATGCCAGAAAAATCAAGACGACTTTATACTATTGCTTATAATTCATTTAAGCAATGGCGCAAAGAAAAAGGTTCTAATTCCTTTTGTGAGGATGTTCTGCTGGCCTATTTTTCTGATTTATCAAAAAAATATGCCAGTTCCAGTCTTTGGGCAACGTACGCAATGCTTAAATCAACATTTGAGGCATATCATCAGGTTGACATTAAGAAGTACAGCAGATTACGAAGTTATTTAAAAAAAATGAGTAAAGGATATATTCCTAAAAAGTCTGCTGTTTTTACGAAGGAGGACATATCAAAGTTCCTTAGTCAAGCACCGGATGAATTATTTCTGTCAGAAAAGGTAAAAGAGTTTTAAAATCATTTTAATTATCCATTTTTGTACGTTACAGGAATTATCCATTTTTGTACGTTACAGATTGCTCTAATTTTTGGAATAGCTGGTGCTATGAGACGCATAGAGTTGGTTCAGTTAGAATTAAAAGATATCAGGCTCTTGGAAAATGAAGTATTACTTGTCAACGTTAAAAAGACGAAGAATTATACACCAAGATCTTTTACAATCTGTGGAGTACTGTTTGAGTTTTGTATGAAATATATGCAAGCCAGGTCTACGATAAAACTAGACAGATTTTTTGTACGACACTATAAGGGACAGTGCTATGCACAACCAATTGGCATTAATAAATTTAGTGTCATGCCAAGAGAAATAGCTACGTACTTGCATCTATCAAATCCGGAAACTTATACCGGGCACAGCTTTAGAAGAACGTCAGCAACTTTGTTAGCAAATGCTGGAGCAATGTTATTGGATTTAAAGCGACTTGGAGGTTGGAAGTCAGACACTGTTGCTGCAGGTTATGTTGCTGAGTCTTTAGCAAATAACTTTTATTACATCTGCAATTGAAATTGAATCAACAAATAATGTAGTGTCAACAACAAGTAATGTCATTGAAGCATCAACTTCTGGAATCAGGCCATCAATTTCTAATGTCCATCGCACTCCACTTTCTGACATTCAACCACCAAACACTTGTATCGTTCAATCAACAAAAAAACCAACGAGCACTGTTCCTTTGGGTGTAGCTAATAAACCTTCAGATACGCCAAATCAAACTCAAACTACAGTACCAGCAAATGAACGAAGGCTGCCAGTTTTTTATGACCCTGATGTTGGATTGTACGTGCAAGATTTACAAGAAAATTCATTTATATTTCACAATTCCAATGTAAAAATTAATCAATCTCATTGGGGTTCTTTCGTGTTCCACAATTGCACAGTTTATTATAATGGCAGTGATGATATTGAATCTGACATTCAAACTTAAATTAGTAAGTTAAGAATTATTAAGGTTTTTAAGATCTTTCAAAAAAGTTTGAAATTATTAAGCGAGTCATTAAGTGATTTCAATTCTACTGTATTCAGTATAGATTTAAAACATAAGTCAGTCACATTTAAGTGTTTTATACTTTAAACAAGTTTATTAGAAATATACGTTTATTTGTGTTACATTTAAGTATTATGTAATGTTATTACTTAAAATTTTATTCAAGATTATTCGATAGTACTTAATGTAAGAAATAAAGTGTTTTTTTTTATAAAGTATAATTTTTACTAATTTTTTTATTTTACAATTATTTATCTTGACCATGATCATAACCATGATCTTCAATCTCAATGCACTTGACAAGCAGAAAAAAATGTAGGGAAAACTAAGCCACCAGGCGGCAGCACTTACATATCTTTAATTCACGCAGTGAAATAATCGCTTACTTAAATAACGGACAAGCGCGACTTAAGGGCAGGTTTAGGTCACGCAGTGCTATAAAATGTTAAACGACATTCATCTACTGGAAGTGAAGAAAATTCAGAACCGAAGAATAAAAAACAACGTACATATGTTCCGAGCGTGAATTTCAAGAAGATAACTTTTGATAATTTATTAACAATATTAAGTTTAATTAAGTTAAAAATTGCTTATTTAGAAAATAATAAAAAAAGAGTACAAAATTGTAAAGACATTTTATTACATTTTATTGATGAAACCCAAATGCTAGGTCCAGAACAGTAAAATGTTGAGATTGCCCGACCTGTTCTAAAATCTCAGTAATACTTGGTAAAGGGTAGGCGTCTCCAATGCTAGCTTCATTAATTTTTCTATAATCAATAACCATTCGAAACCGGGGCTTTCCATCTGAATCAGGCTTTTTCTTAACAATTAACACCGGTTAATAATAAGGCGACATAGATTGTCGTATAATTTTGTCATTAAGTAGTTTTTTAACTTGTTTCTCAGCTTCCAACTTTGAAGAATAAGGTAGTCTGTATTGATTTGTTCAAATAGGAATATTATGAGTCATATTAATTTTATGTGCAACGGCTTGAGTGGCTTTAAGGGTATCTCCTTCTAAAAAGCTGTTCACTATATTTGCCAAGCAAAATTAATATACTATTTTTCTCTTCATCATTTAAATTGTTTAAGTTAAAAATTTTTAGTAATCTGCATGGATAATCTATCTGCGCTAATTTGTTTAGAATTATAAAACGAATTATAAAGTATTCCGATGCAATACTCATAACTTCTTCTAGAGTTTCAGGACACGCGTTCCGCACTCTATCAGCTACAGAATCATGACGCAGTCCTTCGGTGAAACATAGCCGCTTTATCGGCTGAGTAAGTGCAATGAACGGTGTTGACGAGGCGTGCTAAGAGATCTTTGATGCGGATTCAGCACTGTCTGACTGTCTCATCGTCCCGTTGTACTGCATTAGATAATTCTATCATCAAAGAGTTCAAATTGTCGCGTAACTCGAAACCGTTTCTTAAATCTGTTAATAATGCTTCTAAATTTGAGTTATCTTCGTCGCGCAGATATTTTGTAACCTTCCCCGTACATTTAGATCGAATATCATTTACCATAAACCCTTTGTTTGTTTCAGCAATATAATTATATGCCTTCCGACTGCCATGCCAAAAATCTTCCAATGAATCGCTTGATCCACTAAAGACTGGAATAGTAGCAGCAGTTTTAATATCTACATTATTAAAGCATTGAACTTTATCTTGCGAATTGCTTGATGCGGTTCCTAGGCTGGAATTCTCTGAGCTTAAAGACGAAATTGAAATTGAGCCGTTTATTTTTACTTATTCTATTAAGTTTTGATTTGCGACGAATGGGTCTAAACTTACGAAGTGCATCTCTAAAGGGGGCCATGTTTAGTAAATTATGTTTGCAATAAGTGTTATTTGAATCAATTCGCCTATCTTAAAATCAATGAAAAGGGGATATGACACAGTGGATAAAAAAAATGTCGTCGATTTCACGTATTTATCTAAATAACTTTAAAGTAAAAATAAACTATCAAAAAAATTTTTCGCTCGATTTAACTGTTTAGTATTCCTATAATTTGCATTTACACATTGTATATCAGTTTCTTATAAAACAAAAAGAATGTATCAATACGAACTCACACTCTTCACACGTGTAATGCAAACTTACAAAGTTTAAACTAAAACGCACTCTTAACGTATTATAGCCCTACCTATGTGGTCACTCAAAATAAATTTAATATAACTTACAGATACAGCTGTCGACAACATAAAGCGGTCGAACTTTATGCTGTATAATCCCTGACATTCGTCCTTTGCCTCCAAGGAAACCGAGGGAAACTTGGAGAGAGGAAACGACAGCGCCGGAGTTTACAATTAATATTTAATCACTTAAATAAAATGTCTATGTGCTGTTAACAACTTGATAAACTTGGCTCTCGTTCGGCGTCCTCTCGTACCGACCAAAATTTGGAACAACTAAAGCAACTTGGACGCTTGGGCTTTGCTATCAGAGCTTAATTCGAATTTAATTACGCGAAAAGTTAGAGAGTTTTCTTAACGTGCGCGCGAGACTCCAAATTAACAACGAGCAAAATAAGACTGTATCAACACGTTAAAAATTTTTTGAATACCACAATCACAAGTACTGTCGAGATAATTTTTTTTATTTAGTTGAAAGAACTCTTCGCGTTTGAGTTGAAACAACCCCACATTTAGCACCAGTGTGAAGTCGCGCGCTGTGCACAATGTCTCTTAGAATGCGAGATGTAAGGCAACCGTGGCATTTCAATCGAGCATTGAAATGCTCTCTCAGACGCGAAGGCTAACACAAAGTACAAAACCGCACTTGAATTTTAGTTTAACCAAGTCCGTAGAATAACCTAGCTTCTACGGGACTCATATATATTTCACTTTAAAATACACAGAAACTAAATCAAACTTAAAAGGAAGAACTCGACTATCTTATACGGCTGCGCGTCTCTGACTGTCCTCTCGCTCTCTGTTGCAGAAGCTGCTGGGCCCAATTTCCGGTAAGGGGATGGTGTTGGTTGATCATAGGGTCCAATCAGCTGCCGACGCCACCCTTAGCTGACGAATAATAAGTGCTTTTCAAGGAGGAGTATAGAGTCGAGCGCGGACACCTATAGCTACTGAGTTTTCGGCGCCGAGCTGTCGCTCTCGTACCCCAATAGACTCACGGGTTTTTCCGTCACTAGCCCTCGGCCAGCTTGCGCTCGCCTCGATTTTACAATGTTTTACGATGGTAGCTGCAAGTGTTTCCCCGTCATTAGGCTTCGAGTGTTTCCACGACGTTGGCTTTATTAGGCTACGAGTGCTACCCCGTCCTTATAGTATAATTGCTTTGCTTAATGAGCTACATTCTATAATTTATAAATCTATCTCTTACTTCTAGCATTGAGTGACCATGACAGAAATGTTTTGACTGCACCTTCTTAAAAGATTTGAATGTCGCGCTTGGTCATATACGCAATCACATGATTGCTTACGCAGTACGTCACAACATAATGATTAATTAATGCGGATGTGTTTCGAAATGACTACTATGCGCAATGCTGGTAATGTCATCAGCACATGTATGGTTAATGACTGTCACGGGACGAACCATTAAAATTGACGTATGGTTCCACAAAAACGGGATAGACGTTAAAGTATATGTGACCATATGCTTAGAGGATACTGCCCCGGCGAAAATGAGATATTTTCAGAGCGGAGTTGCTCTTCTCTCTTCCTCCCTGAATAATCTTATAACACGAAGCGGTCAGGAACGGCGGAATCGGATATTGCGAGATAGCTGGATAGGACGGAATGGGATGATATGTACAATGTTCTTTAATTTTAATTTACTAGGGGATCATTTGCGCGCGTAAACGCGCGCGTTGGTTTTGTGGTATATGAACTTTAAATGTATTATGTGTAGTAGGTTAATGTATATTAATTTATTAATATTATTCTTTAAATAATTATTTTGTACAAATTAAATATATTAAATATATTTTTATTAAATTGATGGTTATTAAATAAAACTGATAATTTAAGAAATTTTATTGTATCAGACGTTGCAAGTATAGAAGCACTGCGCATATGCTCGACGACACAATAATCACTCTACAGTTCTTATATCACTAAAAACTTTGTATTAACTCTTTATTTATTTTTCAAAAATTCGATTAAAATAAAACTAAAATTTTTTTTCTTTACTCTATATTCTCTTTGATTCTCTCTTTAAGTATTTTGATAATTCAATTATTCACAGCTTTAACATTATCTAAAATTTAACTGAAGGAAAAAACATTCTCACAAATTCTCTAAAATATTATAAATTAATTAATACTATAAATTAATTTGTCTCTGTTCTTTAATTTCTCGATTCTCTGCTCTTTTAAATACTTGTCTTTCTTGAGTTGAATTATGAAAATTATTCAGGTTTCAAATTAATACTAATTTTACTTAAAAACATTTTCTTTGAAATCCTTTAAAATCTTTATTCTACTCAAAAATTCAACTTTAAACAAGCTCGTATAAGGCTCTTTTTCGTCTATAGGAAAGGTAATAGCCATTAACAATCTCTATATTATTCAATTGCCCAACTTTAAGAAAAATATTTCCTCTCAATAAATATCTTAAATATTATTTAAATTAATTTGTCTCTCTGTTCTTTAATTTCTCGATTCTTTTTGCGGAAAAGCAGTGAAGTGAACCCACTTTCCTCTGACACAGTTCACGCGGTGACACTGCCTTTGATCTCTACAATTCTTATATCACTAAAAACTTTGTATTAACTCTTTATTTATTTTTCAAAAATTCAATTAAAATAAAACTAAAATTTTTTTTCTTTACTCTGTATTCTCTTTTATTCTCTCTTTAAGTATTTTGATAATTCAATTATTCACAGCTTTTACATTATTTAAAATTTCACTGAAGAAAAAAAATTCTCACAATGATATGTTGAGGTCAGCTATGGCAGATCTTCAAACAAGCGCAACTTCGTTTGTCCATTGAAAATGATAACGTCGTTAATTGTCAGTTCCAGGCTTTAATGAAAAACGTAATTGTAACCCTTGAGGTGAATCGAGATCTTGTTATTTTAGTTCTTGACCCCAGAGCGTCTATTACCAAAATTAACAATATTAGCATTAAAAGATGCAAAGGAAAATAAATTATTAAACCAACGAATATGTTGGAAAAATTGTGAAGATAGACAATGTTCTAAATTAAAAAGCTGTTGTAATTCATTTGGAACATCATCATTATTTTGTAAAATAACATTTCTGGATAGTTTTCTGGAATATTCAAGTGGTTTTGACTATTGACATTCAAATCTTGCAATTTTACAGGAGTCCTTATATCGCTTTGATTGTCATGACAGGTTTTCTTATGATTATATGATCGCAAGATTAACAATTTCATTAATGCCTAGATTACATGTAATAGGAAAGTCTTTTCTGTGATAAGAACGATCATGATTAATTATTTCGTTTAGATACATAAATTAGAAGCAACACTAAGTTGACTACGTCTTTCTAACGTTTCCTTTTTTTTTGCATAAAACTTATGATTAGCCATTCTTTTCCTTTGAAGTTTAATTTTTTTTGCTTCTATTATCTCATCCTCTGTTTTATTCTTTTTTTTGAGGCATGATACTCAAAAACTTCTACAGACACTTTCTCTCTCACTTTTGAAAAATACATTTCAAATAATAACGTAACATGTCATTAACGTGTCATTAACAACCCCTCCTATGCCAATCTTATGGACAAAATTAATCACAACTGTAGTATTTTCAAAATAAATTATGTTTTCTTGTACCTTAAATAACAAAAAGCCACCATCGGTTACCCTCAAATCGGTCTTTTTTATGTGGTCCATTTTTTAAGATAAAAAACACCACTTTTGGAAGAATGACCGATATATATTGTATAACGTTTTCCCTTTTTGTTTACAAAAATATTACAATTTGACCTTCTTATAAAAATTTAGAACTGTATAAGATTTTAAAATATGATTACACCTTTAGACATTATACCTCAGAACAAATTTTAAAATGATTGCAATTTTACCTACTATATCGCAATAATTTGAGTTTCGCCTTTAAAATATACGCCTAAAAAAATCCACCTGTAAGCGCGCGTTCGTTTTGTGGAATATGTAATTCAAGTACTATATGTGTATATAATATATATTGTATTCGTGTAATTATTTGCAATGTAAGTTAATGAATATTGATTCAATAATGTATAGTTATTTTGTACAAATAAAAGATACTAAATATATTTTTATTAAATCGATAATTATTAAATAAAACTGATAATTCAAGAAATTTGACTGTATCAGACGTTGCAAGTATAGAAGCACTGCGCATAAAAATTAAAGTAAAATTTTTTTCTTTACTCTGTATTTTCTTCATTTTATTCTCTCTTTAATAAGTATTTTGATAAATCAATTATTAACAACTTTTATATTATCTAAAATTTAACTGAAGAAAAAAATATTCTCTTAAATTCTTTAAAATACTTCTTGCATAGATTTTTTCTCTGTAAATTATATGACTAATATTCAAATATACAAATTTTGTCCAGGTATATAGCAGAATAAATTGATTTGAATCTGTGTTGTTTAATTTATCTATTTTCTGCTCTTTTAAATACTTATAGAACATCTGCTTTTTGAGTTGAATTATGAAAATTATTCACGTTTTTAATTAATACAAATTTTACTTCAAAAAATATTCTTTGAAATGCTTTAAAATATTTATTCTACTCAATAATTCAACTTTGAACAAGCTCGCGTAAGGCTTTTTTTCGTCTATAGGAATGGTAATAGCCATTAATAATCTCTATATCATTCAATTACACAACTTTAAGAAAAATGTTTCCTCTCGATAAATATCTTAAATATTATTTAAATTAATTATTTTAATTAATTTTTTTCTCTGTTCTTTAAAGCGGATCTTCAGTGATTGTACTTTTCTTTCACCTGTGGCTCCGAACGTAATGAAACTAAAAGATCATGACTGTGATACAAAAAGATGATTTTGTGTATGTTTTTAGCTTATTTTACCCAATGATATTTAAGTAATGTCACAAAATATAAGAATTTTTATTAAAATATAAAGATCTTCAAAATATTTCATGCGAACTGGAATTCATACATATTCTTTAAGCCAGACTGCACAAAACTTGGAATTTTTTTAGTATAGTAATTATGCATGTACAGCAGAATAATTCAAACATTTAATTAACAAATAAAATCATGAAAAACATGAATTTTAAATATTAATCACAATTTAATAATTTTTATTTTAATTCTTACCGTAAATATAAATTCCAACATTTATTTTAATTGTTTTCAAGAACCTCTAAAAAATGTTTCAGAAGGATTCCTTGAAACGCCTTGCGTATGAACGATTTTGAACTAATATAAATACTTTTATTCATAAACAGCATTTTTGTTAAGAAAAACATTTATAGATTATCATAAAACGGCAAATTCTAAAGTAAACAAACATTTTTAGTGAAAAATGATAACTTTTTGATCTTTTATTAAATCAACGATTCACAGTTTTTATATCGCTCAATTATTTGATTTTTATAATACTCAATCATTATGGTAATCAGTATATTGTTATAATTGGTGGGGCACAGTATGTTCGCACAGTCGATCTTTAACCTAAGACGTGGTCTTCGCGCGAGAAAAATAGAACAACGGAACAGACCTCTTCGGACTTTTTTTGATACGCAACATCTGTTCTCTTATACATGGATTTAGATAGGCCAATGGCGCTGCCCACGGGTCCATCTCTCTTCTTATAAGGGATAAGGGATACTAGTCTAAGAGATGAGGAAGAAAAATATACGTAGACGGCAAAAAACTCGATATACGTTTAATTCTTACTGGGCCGGATCCTCGAGTGCATCTGAGTACAAAATAGCAAATGTCAGACTGGTTTTTTTGTCTTGAAAAGGGTGGCGAGCGATCGAACAAGTGAATTTCTTATGTAAAAAAAATTGTGAAAGATAGGGGTGATGATTGCGAAAAGTGATTGTATTTATTCTCACGATACTCGGTATATTGTTGTCAGACTAGTTGCTATGGCCAAAATGCCGTAAGACAAGTACAAAGTTATATAAAATTTATGAAAATTAAAATTGTTGCTATATACGTGCAAACTTATTCATTGTGATCTTTATCCATGTGGAAAACTATATGCAATATGTCATACCAATAAATTGCGATTAAAGGCATAAAAGCAGGTGGCAAAGTGGCGGCACGCGAAGGTTAATATATAGAGAAATTGTTAGCTATAAACAAAGCAACATAAAACAGACTGTGCAGTTACATGGAGGATAGGCCACTGCGTAATTTTATTAAAATTGCGGGTCGAAAATATTGTTAATAACTTATTTATAAACATTTAAGAGCCAAAAAATGCGTTTTTTTACTTTTTTGTTAATAACTTTTCTCTGGAGTTTTCCCCGTAGAACCACGCACACCGGGTATAAGAAGAGAAAACTCAGCATAAGAAATGTCATAGCGAAAAAAAATTGGAGGCTAGACGGCCGACCCTTCTCCGACCAATTTCTTTTACACGGAGAAAGGCCGAGGCTGCAGCCGATGGTAACGCCTTCACGTTCTTGACTAGAATTTCTTTAAAATCATATTTCCGTTTTTGACCAATTTAGCAGCAATTTCATAACAAATGGTAATATACGTATTCTTGCATTATAGTTCTGCTTTTCAAAGCCGTCCGAAAAATTAAAATCGGCCCATTACAAAAGTATACAAACAGTCTACAAGATATTGAATTTAATATTTAAAACTTAAATTTTTTCGAAACTAAGTATTCGAACATGTAAGTATACATATATTAATACCAGTTGACGAAGACCCGACCATCAAAAATTAAAACTAAGGTCGAGATTATGAATTAAAGAAAAAGCGAAATTTCCTTATTATTTCAAATTTAATCCGAACTAACTGATGCTATCGCGCCATTCAAAAACGTAGTTTGTTTAAAATTTAATTATCTACAATTCTTCTGTTGACGCCATTCAAGTTACTTTATTGGTTTTCAAGTTATTAACAAAAAAGTAAAAAAACGCATTTTTTGGCTCTTAAATGTTT
This sequence comes from Philotrypesis tridentata, assembly GCA_018906965.1. Taxonomy (NCBI): domain Eukaryota; kingdom Metazoa; phylum Arthropoda; class Insecta; order Hymenoptera; family Pteromalidae; genus Philotrypesis; species Philotrypesis tridentata. The sequence continues at coordinate 124,300 of JACCIB010000155.1, read as the reverse complement.
ATAAATAAGTTATTAACAATATTTTCCACCCGGAATTTTAATAAAATTCTATATATTAACATTCGCGTGCCGCAACTTTGCCACCTACTTTTATGCCTTTAATCGCAATTTATTGGTATGACATATTGCATATAGTTTTCCACTTGTATAAAGATCACAATGAATAAGTTTGCACGTATATAGCAACAATTTTAATTTTAATAAATTTTATATAACTTTGTACTTGTCTTACGGCATTTTGGCCATAGCAACTAGTCTAACAACAATATACCGAGTATCGTGAGAATAAATACAATCACTTTTCGCAATCATCACCCCTATCTTTCACAATTTTTTTTACATAAGAAATTTACTTGTTCGATCGCTCGCCACCCTTTTCAAGACAAAAAAACCAGTCTGACATTTGCCATTTTGTACTCAGATGCACTCCAGGACCCGGCCCAGTAAGAATTAAACGTATATCGAGTTTTTTGCCGTCTACGTATATTTTTCTTCCTCATCTCTTAGACTAGTATAAATTAAAATTAAAGAACATTGTACATATCATCCCATTCCGTCCTATCCAGCTATCTCGCAATATCCGATTCCGCCGTTCCTGACCGCTTCGTGTTATAAGATTATTCAGGGAGGAAGAGAGAAGAGCAACTCCACTCTGAAAATATCTCATTTTCGCCGGGGCAGTATCCTCTAAGCATATGGTCATATACATATACTTTAACGCCTATCCCGTTTTTGTGGAACCATACGTCAATTTTAATGGTTCGTCCCGTGACAGTCATTAACCATACATGTGCTGATGACATTACCAGCATTGCGCATAGTAGTCATTTCGAAACACATCCGCATTAATTAATCATTATGTTGTGACGTACTGCGTAAGCAATCATGTGATTGCGTATATGACCAAGCACGACATTCAAATCTTTAAAGAAGGTGCAGTCAAGACATTTCTGTCATGGTCACTCAATGCTAGAAGTAAGAGATAGATTTATAAATTATAGAATGTAGCTCATTAAGCAGAGCAATTATACTATAAGGACGGGGTAGCACTCGTAGCCTAATAAAGCCAACGTCGTGGAAACACTCGAAGCCTAATGACTATTGGGGTACGAGAGCGATGGCTCGGCGCCGAAAACTCAGTAGCTATAGGTGTCCGCGCTCGACTCTATACTCCTCCTTGAAAAGCACTTATTCGTCAGCTAAGGGTGGCGTCGGCAGCTGATCGGACCCTATGATCAACCAACACCATCCCCTTACCGGAAATTGGGCCCAGCAGCTTCTGCAACAGAGAGCGAGAGGACAGTCAGAGACGCGCAGCCGTATAAGATAGTCGAGTTCTTCCTTTTAAGTTTGATTTAGTTTCTGTGTATTTTAAAGTGAAATATATATGAGTCCCGTAGAAACTAGGTTATTCTACGGACTTGGTTAAACTAAAATTCAAGTGCGGTTTTGTACTTTATTTAGATCGGACCAATAGGAACGGAGATATGAAAATTTTTTCAATCGACACTCACGCCGAAACTACTTAATAATTTTTGATGAAATTTAGTTTACAGCTTGCTCAAAAAATACTCTAAATGATGGCATTTTACCCGATAGTTGTAATGGACCTATTTCGTGCAAAACGACCGATGAAAGAATGTGAAATTAACGCGCGCGGCCGCGCGGCTGCTTCGGCGCGGTGGTGGGGGGAGCGCCGCTGCAGCTTTCGGGAACTTTAGATGTTAAATTCTTTTCTCGGCAACCAGAGGTCGTACGGTAATGCTTTTTTTTTTAATTTTATGTGTTTTTTCTCAGCTTTCATGTCGTGTTAATGAAATTGTCGTAGCTGCATCAACAATACTCGAAATTGACTTGTTTTCTAGAAAAAAAACTTTTTTCGAGGTATACACTATACGTACATGAATATATTGTGCAACAAAATACATTTATGATTATATCTGTGGCTTACAGGAAGAACCACTTAAGTGACATTTTCGTGTTTTCGAGAAAAAGCGATTTCAATGTTTGGAGTAATACGTAAGATCGAAATGTCAGAGAAAACATCTAAGTATTGGCTCATTTGATTAGGTATCTGATACGGATACAACCGTAGTATTACATTTGTAAATAGTTTCATTATCGACGCCCAAGCTAAACAAATTACTCGAGTTAAGTGGTTCTGCGGGAACTTTGCAGATAAGTGGTTATACATTTATGATTATATATATCAATACAAGAATAATAACTGCTTTCTATTTTAATATTATACTAAATTAAGGTATTAATCTCCGTAAAATCAGTTGGATTCAATTGGAATTCATTGCTTCGAATTTTGAGTATATTTTTGGAGTTGTACTGACTTTATTAAATATATGTATTGGAGTATGTGTACGTATTTATTTATACAAATACGATAGATAAAATTGTCTTTTATCTATTTCAGTAGTACATATTATTTTTAATACTTTTGTTGAACAGATTATCCTTGCATGTATATACTTGAGATTATCCTTGCATGTACTACAAAACATATTTATGATTATATACATGTGTGTATGTATATACATATATATGTGTGTGTCAATGAATAAACGAATAAAAAACATGTTCTTTACGTATTTATGTACACACACACGCACGCACGCACGCACGCACGCACACACGCACGCACACACACACACACACACACACACACAAACGCATGTATATAATCATAAATATGTTTTATAGTATACTATATACAATATACATGTAAAGATAATCTATGTAGCAAAAACATTAAAAGTAATATGTACTACCAAAATAGTAAGCAGTTATTATTATTCTTGTACTGATATATATCTGTGGCTTGCAGGAAGAACCACTTAAGTGACATTTTGCGAAAAATTTTTTTATGTCGAATTCGAGGAGCTCTTAGTACCCTTTTTCATTGTACAATAGTAGGATTTTCGAAATACACAAATATTTTAAATGCCAGCCGATTGCATAATCACTTAACTGCGTCTCTCGTAAAAATGTTACCGCAGAACCACTTAAGTGCACTCGTTTTTTTTTATTTTTGTGCGAGATACACCGTGTGGAGTACATTAAAGCGGTATAATATATATCTAATTACCTATACCGATGTATTCGTCGGTTTTTTTAAATTAAAAAAAAATTTTTTAACGTTTTTAAATTTTTCAAAAATTGTCAATTTGCAAAAACAAAAAAATTACTGGAATCGCTCTGATAAAATTCATACGTATTCCTCAGCTAATTCTAAGAACTTATTACTCTTGAAAATTTTTTCCAAAAGTTTGTGGTTTCTGGATAAAAAATTCGCAAAAGTCTTCGTAAAAAATTTTCAATTATAATATGCGCCAGTTTAACCACACCGAGGTTCAAAATCAATCCCCAAATCACGTATCTTTTAGGTTTGGACATTTATCCCATTGGTTAGAGGGGTTCCAGATACATTGCAAATGAAAACGTTCTTGAAATCTCGAATTAAAACAAAAAATTGTAGAAAAACCATGCTTTTTTCCTTTAAACCGTTTTTTCTCATAGTTAATAACAATTTTCGAAAATTTTAATTATACCATTGGAAAGGGCATGAGTTAAACTTTAAAAATATGCCCTGCCCGAATTTTTTTAATCGTAAATTACATTAGTTACGAGCCCTCAAAGAAAGTGACCGCATAACCACTTATCTGCAAAGTTCCCGCAGAACCACTTAACTCGAGTAATTTGTTTAGCTTGGGCGTCGATAATGAAACTATTTACAAATGTAATACGACGGTTGTATCCGTATCAGATACCTAATCATATGAGCCAATACTTAGATCTTTTCTCTGACATTTCGATCTTACGTATTACTCCAAACATTGAAATCGCTTTTTCTCGAAAACACGAAAATGTCACTTAAGTGGTTCTTCCTGTAAGCCACAGATATAATCATAAATGTATTTTGTTGCACAATATATTCATGTACGTATAGTGTATACCTCGAAAAAAGTTTTTTTTCTAGAAAACAAGTCAATTTCGAGTATTGTTGATGCAGCTACGACAATTTCATTAACACGACATGAAAGCTGAGAAAAAACACATAAAATTAAAAAAAAAAGCATTACCGTACGACCTCTGGTTGCCGAGAAAAGAATTTAACATCTAAAGTTCCCGAAAGCTGCAGCGGCGCTCCCCCCACCACCGCGCCGCCGGGCCGAAGCAGCCGCGCGGCCGCGCGCGCTAATTTCACATTCTTTCATCGGTCGTTTTGCACGAAATAGGTCCATCACAACTATCGGGTAAAATGCCATCATTTAGAGTATTTTTTGAGCAAGCTGTAAACTAAATTTCATCAAAAATTATTAAGTAGTTTCGGCGTGAGCGTCGATTGAAAAAATTTTCATATCTCCGTTCCTATTGGTCCGATCTAAATAAAGTTTACATGAAAATTCATGGTTTTTTACGTACTTTAAAATGCACTTTACTGCATTCGTCTAACTTCAAAATTGGCGAAAATAAAAATTATTTATTGTTAAAAATGTTGTTAAATATTAATTTTTTAAAAAGTTTTTTTTTAGCGTTTATTAAGTACGTCATAAGCTATCGATTAAAGGTGGTTGGATCAAGTTATCGTTCCATGGGCAATTTGGAGATGAATTTGAAATTTTAGGCTAAATAATTTTGCGATAAGACGCCATTTTGAGATATCAAGATCGGACATCGATTTTTAAATTATTCGTACCAAAACTCATCTATAGGTGTTCATCCAATGAAAAAAATTATTTTTTGTGAAATCTGTAGCCATATGAAATTAAAAAAAAAATTTTTTTTGTTTAACAATTTAACGATGAAAAAACTTAATTTCGCAGTCGGGAATATATGTACCTTATACAAAATTCAATTCTGAACAACTTTCATCTCTATCTTTTTTTACATAAAATGAGTCATAAAGAAGTTATTCACGAAAAGCTTAAAAAAAGTGCATTTTTGAAGTTTATTTTGCAATAATAACAATGTTCCCGACCTGACCCGAAGTCGAGACTTTAAGGTTATTTTCAGTAAGTTACCAACAACACATTTCAATCATAAAACCAAAGTTATAAGAAACTTAATGCAAAAATGCTAACTTGCCCCGACTATAACTAGTCTGATCGACAACAATATACCGATCAACGTGAGAATAAAAACAATTACTTTTCGCAATCATCATCCCTATCTTTCACAATTTTTCTTACATAAAAAATTCACTTGTTCGATCGCCCGTCACCCTTTTTAAGACAAAAAACCAGTCTGAAGTTTGCCATTTTGTACTCAGATGCACTCGAGGATCCGGCCCAGTAAGAATTAATCGTATATCGAGCGTTTTGCAAATAATGGTCTCATCTCTCCGTCTACATCGTGCACTTCAGGTGAGTCACTTAATCCGTTTCGATCAGCTGCGTGCTTATTTTTCTTATAAAGACCACCAAATTGCATCGTTCGGTCTTTTAATTATGCGACAAATAACTATATCATTCGATCAATTTTTTTGTGAGTTATCGTTGCAGCTTGCCGTTTTTAGTTCTATCTATTCATCAAAAATGCCACCTATATTGAGTCAGATAAGTTTTTTTAGATTTATTTTGTTATGTTTTGTTTTTAAAAAAATATAATACTTTGTGTAAATTTTGTTTTAAGTTTTTAGATACTGTCAACAGCTCGGATTTGGATCTTGGAGAAAACTTAATGATAATCCAATTCTTTGGACTCACTGATGAACTAACATAATTATAATAATTATTATCTTATCAAGTACGTAAAGCTTTGATTAAGTGTACACTACTATTATACTTTTGTCTTTGTACAAATTTTTCAACTCAGGTTTTGGTTTTGAAGTAACATATAATTCCAATAATTATTAACTAATCAAGTACACAGACCTTTGATTAACTTGGATCATACTTAATATTCTTTTAATAATTTTTTTGAATTACTTCTTTTAATAATTAGAAAAAAATTTATTCATTACACTTCAAAATGATATTTATTAAAAAATGTAAATCTTTTCTACTCTCTGAAAATTTTAAACGCTATAAAATACACTCCAAAGAGTCAAAGTTTTATTAGTTTAAGCAATCAACCAATTTTAAAAGATAAATCACTAAGTGTACAATTTTGCTTTGAAAAATGTCATTATCTCTATACTAATACTACCCCTAGATCTTAAATATCTTATATGACTCCTTAGTATATATTTTGTAATAATTGAAAAGTTTGATACGTTTTGTGGAACTCAGAAGGTATACTTTGCTTCAAAGCAGAGACAAAAAAATATATGTAGGAGTCATGCATCAAGTTTATTAATTGCATGAGATTTGAAATTTTATTTTTAAAATGACACTATCTCGCTAAAGCTAAATCTAGATCTTATGCTTTATTCTTGATTCTTGGTATATGTTTTATAATATTTGAGAGGTTTGGCAATCTTTTGTACAGCAGAAAGTCTACTTTTCCTAAAGCATAGACGATAATTACACATTTACTCAGCGAGATAGACCTTCATCTTTGTGAATCATGACCTATCTTGATGAACATACCAAAATGTACACCGAGGAGCCACACATCAAATTTAAAGTCCAAACGATTAACCAACTTTAATGGATTGTACAAAATTTAATATTTTATTTTTAAAATGACACAATACCAAATCTAGATCTCAATCTTATATTTTATTCTGGCCCTTTGCTATATGTTTCATAGTATTCGAGAAGTTTGGTAAGTTTTTGACAAGCAGAAAGCCTACTTTGTTGTGAGGCACGGACGTCGATTTGTCATTTACTCAGCAAAGTAGATCCTCTTAGAGAATCATGTCATATCTCGATGAACATAATAAAACATACATCGAAAAGGGATCATGCAACAAATTTGATGTCCAAACTATTAACCTACTTTTGTGGATATTACACTATATTTGATATTTTATTTTCAAGATGACATTATCTCATCGTTCTAACTGTTTTGGATATATTTTATAATGTTTGAAAAGTTTTCTTAAAGCGAAACACTTTTATCGCAAGTAGAAATGTCAATTCTACATTTGATAATAATAAAATAGACCTTTCCTGCCTAAAACTAACTGCTACTCAGAATTTTCAAATAGAATCTATTTATATCTTGGCATAATTTGCGCAGATTCTGTTGTTAGTTTGTTATTGTGAATGCTCCCATAACATCGAATTCACGAGTTAAGGGGATGTCGGAGCCAGCGTGACAGGTTATGACTGCGGCCGTTCTCGTTATTTGTTGAGCAAGTGCTTCATATCATTAAAAATCGAATTGATAACTGTTCGTAATCGTACAGGTTACCTCGGAACATAAAGCTTTTCTCATTCAATTTTAAACAATTTCAAAAATTTTTAAATAATGAATTTATTGCACAAAAAAAGTGACGGTCACTTTACGGATTCCCAAAATTCATATCGGGCAGCTATTCCCATTATTCGCAAAAATTATGAATATATACAGAAATCTGACATGGAGTAAATAGAAATACGTTCTACCCCTACTGCACTAGTCAAAATGTAATCTTTTATTTATGGAATATTCGTAGAATATACTGCTCTCAGTGGCTTCCGTAAATTAACTTAAATTAAATAATGGGTATAAATTCCTTTAATATAATTCTATTTATCTTGATTATTTATAAAAAGTTTCGTGCCTTCACTGATCTGACTCATATTTTGAGGTTAAATGTATGATTTTGGTATACAATGAGATTTAATTATATGTCCGAGCTAATGAACAATATTTTTGAAAAATAAATAATGTTCGTTATGAATTCATTTTCATTCACAATATATTTGGAAAAAATCTCAATTTTTTATACTTTATAGTTTATAAATTAATGTAATTCACCATAAGAGTCCATGCTAACTTGCACAAAATAAAAACATTTATATCTCCTCTTCTATGCTCTGTAGCCTTCTGAAAATTTACATGAGTGTTTCTGAGATTTATACCTAGCTGGATACAAAATTTTAATCATATCTCAATTTTAGTTCAGTTACGGGTAGGACCTCCTTAAGATAAAAGACTGCATTAATATTATTCGAAAAAAATTAAATTATTATAATCATAGAAGACTATTTGTCATATACAGACTGCATAGTGCTCAAATAGGAATATGAATTTTTGTACTTTTTGCTTTTATGGCTATAATAATTATTTGAATGAATTTTCAACTTTTTCATAAACTTTTTTTAAATTTATGTGGGTAAGCTCCTAAAAGTTAGTAATTTGCAAATACTAATTATTTGAAAAGATGCCTTATGTATTATTCCAAATTCATCCATTATTTAACAATTGAGTATAGCTATAATTTTTACAATTTATAACTAGCATGGAAACATTCACGCAATATATTTGTAATTTAATAAAACATTCTTCTTCAACAAAATCTATAGAAGTTTTCAAAATTATTTTGCTTTTCATTATTAATATTTCACTGTTTACAATATGTATATTACACTGCATATAAAACTGCCGGTGTCCATTGCCTTACATGAGTTACTTAAAAAGTGGATTTAATTCACATAAAGTACTCAGTAGCACAGGCAATAGTTAGCAATATAAGACTTGTATAAGGACTTGAGAAGGCTATAAAAACAAAAAATTAAAAATTATTAACAACAATTCAAACTTATGAAACAGACAAAATTATAAGTTGAAAATTTGAATATTCTAAGCTTAGAAGTAAGATAAAGTTCACAGAAAATATTCCAGTAAAATACATTTATAAGAAACTATTAATTTTTTCTGACCATGTATAAAAATATATTACACTATTTACTAACGTTTTATGATTATTTTGATACATGTAAACTCAATACTATCTACAAACGATCATCTTAATTTATTTAGTTTTCTATTTCTTTAGAAATTCCTCCATCATCTTCTGTCGAGTGCAGCTGATAAAAATTATATATAATTATTACTCATAACAATTGTGTAACATATTTACTTATATTATACTTTCAAAATTTACGTACTACTTCTGCAATATCAACCCAATCTAAAGCTGATATAAATGGATCATTCTTAGTTGGTACCTTGTCATAATTCCAATATGTAAATTTTTTGAACATTCCTGTTGCATAGATATTGCGATCTGTGTTATCATTAGCAGGCTTTTTATATTCATAGAATGTTATACCAGCGTATCCTTCTGGCACTGAAATTTGTTTACCTTGAAGTGGATACCCTCTAAATGATGCTGTTAAATCTGAAAAATTATTAGTTAAGGTGGACAATACAAAATTTATAATTAAATGTAATTAAAAGTTATAACATGAAAGAAAAAGAAATTTACACTTATCATCAATATTTTTAACATAAGGTTTGAAATAAGTAGGAACATTGGCAGTGTTATCATAGTAAATTATACAAGGTACAGAGTGCAATTCAGGATCTTTTGCACTCGATAAATCTTCCTTTTTGATATGCAAATGTACAGACATTTTCTTGTTAAATTGTAACGTGAAAACCCAGTGATATTTACATGAATTTGTTAGTAAACAAAATTGGTGAAGTCAGAAAAAATTATTAGCAAGTATTCCTCCTATCACTTATAAGAAGAGAGATGGACCCGTGGGCAGCGCCATATTGAATTTGAAAGCCGCCATTGGCCTATCTAAATCCATGTATAAGAGAACAGCTGTTGCGTATCAAAAAAGTCCGAAGAGGTCTGTTCCGTTGTTCTATTTTTCTCGCGTGAAGACGACGTCTTAGGTCTTTATGAAGATCGACTATGCGAACATACTGTGCCCCACTAATTATAACAATACTGATTATCATGATTGAGTAATCTATAAATAAAATAATTGAGTAATGTAAAAACTGCGAATTTTTGATTTAACAAAAGACCAAAAAGAATTGAGAAATTAAAGAACAGAGAGATAAATTAATTTTAATAATATTAAAGATATTTATTGAGAGGAAATATTTTTCTTAAAGTTGTGTAATTGAATAATATAGAGATTGTTAGTGGCTATTACCATTCCTATAGACGAAAAAAAGTTTTACGCGAGCTTGTTGGAACACCTGCCATAGCTGACCTCAACGTATCATTGTGAGAATGTTTTTTTCTTCAGTGAAATTTTAGATAATGTAAAAGCTGTGAACAGGTGAATAATTGAATTATCAAAATACTTAAAGAGAGAATAAAAGAGAATACAGAGTAAAGAAAAAAAATTTTAGTTTTATTTTAATCGAATTTTTGGAAAATAAATGAAGAGTTAATACAAAGTTTTTAGTGATATAAGAATTGTAGAGATCAAAGGCAGTGTCACTGCGTGAACTGAAAAAAATATTTCCTCTCAATAAATATCTTTAATATTATTAAAATTAATTTATCTCTCTGTTCTTTAATTTCTCAATTCTTTTTGGTCTTTTGTTAAATCAAAAATTCGCAGTTTTTACATTACTCAATTATTTTATTTATAGATTACTCAATCATGATAATCAGTATTGTTATAATTGTGTATTGTTATAAGTGGGCACAGTATGTTCGCATAGTCGATCTTTATAAAGACCTAAGACGTCGTCTTCACGCGAGAAAAATAGAACAACGGAACAGACCTCTTCGGACTTTTTTGATACGCAACAGCTATTCCCTTATAAGAAGAGAGATGGACCCGTGGGCAGCGCCATTGGCCTATCTAAATCCATGTATAAGAGAACAGCTGTTGCGTATCAAAAAAAGTCCGAAGAGGTCTGTTCCGTTGTTCTATTTTTCTCGCGCGAAGACGACGTCTTAGGTTAAAGATCGACTGTGCGAACATACTGTGCCCCACCAATTATAACAATATACTGATTACCATAATTGAGTATTATAAAAATCAGATAATTGAGCGTTATAAAAACTGTGAATCGTTGATTTAATAAAAGATCAAAAAGAATCGAGAAATTAAGTTGGATTTCCAGTGATATTTCATCAAAAATCGAAAAATTTTTGTTTGCTCACGATAATCATTTTTCACTAAAAATGTTTGTTTACTTTAGAATTTGCCATTTTATGATAATCTATAAATGTTTTTCTTAACGAAAATGCTGTTTATGAATAAAAGTATTTATATTAGTTCAAAATCGTTCATGCGCAAGGCGTTTCAAGGAATCCTTCTGAAAATTTTTTTAGAGGTTCTTGAAAACAATTAAAATAAATGTTGGAATTTATATTTACGGTAAGAATTAAAATAAAAATTATTAAATTGTGATTAATATTTAAAATTCATGTTTTTCATGATTTTATTTGTTAATTAAATGTTTGAATTATTTCTGCTGTACATGCATAATTACTATACTAAAAAAATTCCAAGTTTTGTGCAGTCTGGCTTAAAGAATACGTATGAATTTCAGTTCACATGAAATATTTTGAAGATCTTTATATTTTAATAAAAATTCTTATATTTTGTGACATTACTTAAATATCATTGGGTAAAATAAGCTAAAAACATACACAAAATCATCTTTTTGTATCACAGTCATGATCTTTAAGTTTCATTACGTTCGGAGCTACAGGTGAAAGAAAAGTACAATCACTGAAGATCCACTTTAAAGAACAGAGAGCAAAATTAATTAAAATAATTAATTTAAATAATATTTAAGATATTTATCGAGAGGAAACATTTTTCTTAAAGTTGTGTAATTGAATGATATAGAGATTATTAATGGCTATTACCATTCCTATCGACGAAAAAAGCCTTACGCGAGCTTGTTCAAAGTTGAATTATTGAGTAGAATAAATATTTTAAAGCATTTCAAAGAATATTTTTTGAAGTAAAATTTGTATTAATTAAAAACGTGAATAATTTTCATAATTCAACTCAAAAAGCAGATGTTCTATAAGTATTTAAAAGAGCAGAAAATCGATAAATTAAACAACACAGATACAAATCAATTTATTCTGCTATATACCTGGACAAAATTTGTATATTTGAATATTAGTCATATAATTTACAGAGAAAAAATCTATGCAAGAAGTATTTTAAAGAATTTAAGAGAATATTTCTTTCTTCAGTTAAATTTTAGATAATATAAAAGTTGTTAATAATAGAATTATCAAAATACTTATTAAAGAGAGAATAAAATGAAGAAAATACAGAGTAAAGAAAAAAATTTTACTTTAATTTTTATGCGCAGTGCTTCTATACTTGCAACGTCTGATACAGTCAAATTTCTTGAATTATCAGTTTTATTTAATAATTATCAATTTAATAAAAATATATTTAGTATCTTTTATTTGTACAAAATAACTATACATTATTGAATCAATATTCATTAACTTACATTGCAAATAATTACACGAATACAATATATATTATATACACATATAGTACTTGAATTACATATTCCACAAAACGAACGCGCGCTTACAGGTGGATTTTTTAGGCGTATATTTTAAAGGCGAAACTCAAATTATTGCGATATAGTAGGTAAAATTGCAATCATTTTAAAATTTGTTCTGAGGTATAATGTCTAAAGGTGTAATCATATTTTAAAATCTTATATAGTTCTAAATTTTTATAAGAAGGTCAAATTGTAATATTTTCGTAAACAAAAAGGGAAAACGTTATACAATATATATCGGTCATTCTACCAAAAGTGGTGTTTTTTATCTTAAAAAATGGACCACATAAAAAAGACCGATTTGAGGGTAACCGATGGTGGCTTTTTGTTATTTAAGGTACAAGAAAACATAATTTATTTTGAAAATACTACAGTTGTGATTAATTTTGTCCATAAGATTGGCATAGGAGGGGTTGTTAATGACACGTTAATGACATGTTACGTTATTATTTGAAATGTATTTTTCAAAAGTGAGAGAGAAAGTGTCTGTAGAAGTTTTTGAGCCTCATGCCTCAAAAAAAAGAATAAAACAGAGGATGAGATAATAGAAGCAAAAAAAATTAAACTTCAAAGGAAAAGAATGGCTAATCATAAGTTTTATGCAAAAAAAAAAAGGAAAAGTTAGAAAGACGTAGTCAACTTAGTGTTGCTTCTAATTTATGTATCTAAACGAAATAATTAATCATGATCGTTCTTATCACAGAAAAGACTTTCCTATTACATGTAATCTACGCATTAATGAAATTGTTAATCTTGCGATCATATAATCATAAGAAAACCTGTCATGACAATCAAAGCGATATAAAGACTCCTGTAAAATTGCAAGATTTGAATGTCAATAGTCAAAACCACTTGAATATTCCAGAAAACTATCCAGAAATGTTATTTTACAAAATAATGATGATGTTCCAAATGAATTACAACAGCTTTTTAATTTAGAACATTGTCTATCTTCACAATTTTTCCAACATAGAGAATAAAAGAGAATACAGAGTAAAGAAAAAAAATTTTAGTTTTATTTTAATTGAATTTTTGAAAAATAAATAAAGAGTTAATACAAAGTTTTTAGTGATATAAGAATTGTAGAGGTCAAAGGCAGTGTCACCGCGTGAACTGTGTCAGAGGAAAGTGGGTTCACTTCACTGCTTTTCCGCAAAAAGAATCGAGAAATTAAAGAACAGAGAGACAAATTAATTTAAATAATATTTAAGATATTTATTGAGAGGAAATATTTTTCTTAAAGTTGGGCAATTGAATAATATAGAGATTTTTAATGGCTATTACCTTTCCTATAGACGAAAAAGAGCCTTATACGAGCTTGTTTAAAGTTGAATTATTGAGTAGAATAAAGATTTTAAAGCATTTCAAAGAAAATGTTTTTAAGTAAAATTAGTATTAATTTGAAACCTGAATAATTTTCATAATTCAACTCAAGAAAGAAGTATTTAAAAGAGCAGAGAATCGAGAAATTAAAGAACAGAGACAAATTAATTTATAGTATTAATTAATTTATAATATTTTAAAGAATTTGTGAGAATGTTTTTTCCTTCAGTTAAATTTTAGATAATGTTAAAGCTGTGAATAATTGAATTATCAAAATACTTAAAGAGAGAATCAAAGAGAATATAGAGTAAAGAAAAAAAATTTTAGTTTTATTTTAATCGAATTTTTGAAAAATAAATAAAGAGTTAATACAAAGTTTTTAGTGATATAAGAACTGTAGAGTGATTATTGTGTCGTCGAGCATATGCGCAGTGCTTCTATACTTGCAACGTCTGATACAATAAAATTTCTTAAATTATCAGTTTTATTTAATAACCATCAATTTAATAAAAATATATTTAATATATTTAATTTGTACAAAATAATTATTTAAAGAATAATATTAATAAATTAATATACATTAACCTACTACACATAATACATTTAAAGTTCATATACCACAAAACCAACGCGCGCGTTTACGCGCGCAAATGATCCCCTAGTCTCTTATACATGGTGTGACGTCGCGCGCTGCGCACGATGTCTTTACGAACGCGAGACGTATGGAGGCCGCGGGAACTTCAATCGAGTATTGAAATGCTCTCTCAGACGCGAAGGTGAACACAAGAAAAAACACTTGAAATTTTATTTAACCAAATCCATAGAATAACCTTCTACAGAACTATATATATATATATATATATATATATATATATATATATATATTACACTGAAACTGATACACAGAAAACTAAGTTTTAACTTAACGGAAAAGAGCTCGACTATGCTACACGGCGGCGCGTCTCTGACTGCCCGCTCGCTCTCAGGTGCAGAAGCCGCTGGGCCTTGTCTCCGGTGAGGGGGTGGTGTCAGTTCATCTTGAGGTCCAATCAGCTGCCGGCTACCCTTAGCTGGCAAATGAAAGCCTTGCAGGGAGGAGCGGAGAGTCGAGCGCGGATACCTAAACTAAATGAATTTTCGGCGCCGACCCGTCGCCCTCACACCCTAATAGGCCCACCGGGGTTTTCCTGTCATTAGCCCTCGACCAGCTTGCACCCACCTCGATTTTACAATGTTTTACGATGGTGGCTGCAAGTGTTTCCCCGATCGTTAGGCTTCGAGTGCTTCCCCATCATTAGACTTTATTAGGCTGAGAGTGTTTCCCCGTCCTTATAATATAATTGCTCAGCTTAATGAGCTACACCATATAATTTGTAGATCAATTTCTTATTTCCTAACGTTGAGTGACCACGACAGAAATGTCTTGACTGCACCTTCTGTAAAGATTTGAATGTCGCGCTTGGCCATATACGCGATCACTTAATTGCGTACGCAGTACGTCACAATGGATTTAGATAGGCCAATGGCGGCTTTCAAATTCAATATGGCGCTGCCCACGGGTCCATCTCTCTTCTTATAAGAGATAAATAAAGAGTTAATACAAAGTTTTTAGTGATATAAGAATTATAGAGATCAAAGGCAGTGTCACTGCTTGAACTGTGTCAAAGGAAAGGGGGTTCACTTCACCGCATGCTTTTCCGCAAAAAGAATCGAGAAATTAAAGAACAGAGAGACAAATTAATTTAAATAATATTTAAGATATTTATTGAGAGGAAATATTTTTCTTAAAGTTATGTAATTGAATAATATAGAGATTGTTAATGGCTATTACCTTTCTTATAGACGAAAAAGAGCCTTACGCGAGCTTGTTTAAAGTTGAATTATTGAGTAGAATAAAGATTTTAAAGCATTTCAAAGAATATGTTTTTAAGTAAAATTTGTATTAATTTGAAACCTGAATAATTTTCATAATTCAACCCAAGAAAGACAAGTATTTAAAAGAGCACAGAATCGAGTAATTAAAGAACAGAGTCAAATTAATTTATAGTATTAATTAATTTATAATTATAATATTTTAAAGAATTTGTGAGAATGTTTTTTTCTTCAGTTAAATTTTAGATAATGTTAAAGCTGTGAATAATTGAATGATCAAAATACTTAAAGAGAGAATAAAAGAGAATACAGGGTAAAGAAAAAAAATTTTAGTTTTATTTTAATCGAATTTTTGAAAGAAAATAAGGATTAATACAAAGTTTTGAGTGATATAAGAACTGTAGAGTGATTATTGTGTTTTTGAGCATATGCGCAGTGCTTCTATACTTGCAACATCTGATACAGTAAAATTTCTTCAATTATCAGTTTTATTTAATAATCATCAATTTAATAAAAATATATTTAAAATATTTAATTTGTAGAAAATAATTCGGTGGCTTACAGGAAGAACCACTTAAGGGGTTATGACAGGGTTAAAATTTCAAAAAAATCGATTTTTTTTATTAACGTTTTTTGTAGGAAATTTACTGTAGAATAAGCTCCCAAAACCCATTTTTCGATACAAATTTTTTTTCAAAAGTTATAGGCATAAAACCAAAAAAAAATCATGATTTTCGATAATCGTATATTTTATACTATAAGTACCATTTCCTGTTTTATAAATGGTTTTATTAAAATGTAAGGTCCCGCGATTGATTGATTAATCATTGATTTCGACATGTGTAACGTACGACTTGTGTGGGTGTGTGTGAGTACGCTGACGGTAGTTATATTGCATTATACCAGCCTCGTGTGCTGGTTGAGCAATGGTATGACCGGGTTCCAGGCGTTTTAAGATCAGCTCAGCATTTTCATATGTGTCGCCGCGTTTGTACTTTTGTAATCCTTCTTTCGGTGGCGAGTGTTGATTGGCTGCGGGTATCCCCACAATTAAATTGTTAAGCTACCGTCTGATCGGAGGTCGAGTCTTTATAAACCCTCGACTCCATCAGCGCAGCGCCTTTTACGACCAGACCAGGAGTCGGCGTGCGTCTAACCTCGTCATTAGGACTTGCCGCTGAAGACTAGCCGTCTACTTGGAGATACTTCAGAAGGATTTACACGAGACCGTAAGAGGGTGTCAAGGTACTACCTGTACGCTATCGGCGGCCTAGAAATCTACCGAACTCTGCAGGCAAGCTGGCATATTTGCTCCGGTGGAAGGTACATCACGACTGAAGTACACTGCGACAGAAGGACCGCTAATCATATCTGGCGTGAGTGGGTGAAGCCGCAGCTTAATTAAGTAAAAACCCTTGCCACGACAAGCTCGTGTACTATAAGAATTAAGCACTCGCTAGAGAAGGAAGGACGCTTTGATCAACGGCGCGTGTGTAAAAGTAAGTTAGTTATAACACATTTTAAGAACGCGGGTATAAATGAGAATTGTAAAAGAAACACGACCTTAGACTAGTAGGAAACATCTATAAGTGAAACGAGCCCTTTTGTATATCCTGATGATTCTGCCTGGACGCCCAATAAAAAAAAAGAATATAACAAAGAAATAGAAATATAATAAAGGCGAACAATTTATTTAACTAACAGACGCCCTTTCATCTACTAACAAGCCCTTATAAGCTAAAGACAAGACATAAGCATGTAAGACGTCCGCAGACTCTGACGAAACGCCCAACAGCCATCAGCAGAGTGTCCGCAGTTCCAACATCGTGTCCGCGGACTACCAGCCAGCATTGAGTCATACGAAGCAGCGCTCGCGGACATACTCGTGTCCGCATATACCAGCATTTCGTCCGCGGACAAACAGCCAACGTTGGTCTTACGGAGTAGCGCGCGCGGACATACTCGCGTCTGCACAGTAAAGCTGTATACGCTCTACGGCCAGTCCGCGATTCTGCTCGCGTCCGCATTTTTAGTAAACTTGTCCGCAGAATTAATTTAGCGTCCTTCAATATAGGCAGAGTCCACAATCACGGACTTAGCATATATAGATCGAGGTAAGAGGCATCAGAGGACCAGAATAAGGGCCATCGACACAACCCCTCTTTTAAATTCGTTTATTTACAATTACAATTTTGCAATTAAAGATCCCGATCAAAGATAGCTTCCCAAATAAAAATAATTATTTGTACGAACCCAAGCGGCCCGAATAAGACAAATTCGGCCCTTACAAAAAGAAAGTACATAAGATGCTATGCATATATCAAATATATATATATTTACACTATACACACACACACACACACACACACACACACACACACACACACACACACACATATATATATATGCCTTTCACTGTACGACGCATTGGAAAAAATTTTAAATTTGGCGGTTATCGGCCGAGGTAAATGGTATCTACAGCGAATAGCACTCTAAGTAGAATCCTGTTTTACCATAGCACTAGCAGGTTGTCAAACTCGCTGTTAAATGATAAACAGTGATTGTTTAACTAAATAATATTCAGTTCAATTTTTCAGTAAAGATTTTAGTTTTAAACTAATAATTTTAACTGAAAATTGCACAAATATTTTATTTAGTTTAAAATCTAGGTTATTATTGTGTTATTGTGAGTGTATTGTGTTGTGAAATATCAAGATTATAAAAAACAATAAGATGACTGGCTCAAGAAACAGAAAGCCAGGCTCATCTGCACAAGGAAAGCGTAGGTTTGGAAGAAAGAAGAGGAGGCAAAGGAGGTTCTACAGAAGTGAACCATCGTCAACGACCATCCCATCTTCAAGAAATGAAGCACCATCGGAAGCACATCCTTCATCGTCTACTGCACCTGGACCACCAGAGAGAGAAATGCCACTTCCATCGACATCCAGTGCAAGATCTCCAACAAGAACAACAACGCAACCATCAACATCAGGTACAGCAGCTACGCAGTTTGCACAGCCAGAAATTCCAGTATCCAGATCAAGACAGAAATTAACATCAGAGTATATAGAAGCTGGTTCTACACAATATAGAATTTTTGACATTTCTATACTTTTGCCTGGATTACAAGAATTTCTGGCTTGCAAAAACTGTGGCGGAGATATCACTTTTAATGAAGTTGATATCAGAGGCCTGGGTAGCAAACTATCTATGACTTGTAATAATTGCTGTAAAGCTGAATCCATTGACTCATGTAGGCAAATTGGTCAAAAGCGTAATGCCTTTGAAATCAATAAGCGAGTAGTTTTAGCAATGAGAGCTCTGGGCCATGGACACACTGGTTTAAAAACTTTTTGTGGAATCATGGATTTTTTACCACCAGTTGCTCATAGTTATTTTGGAACTATCCATCATGAGTTAAAAATTTCGAGTCAAAGAGTAGCTACCGAGTCAATGAAAGCAGCTATGCAAGAAAAATGTAATACAGATGAGACTCAGGAGAATTGTTGTGATATGGTTTCCGGTGATGGATCTTGGAGGAAACGAGGATTTTCTTCCCTTCAAGGAGTATCAACGTTGATCCGGAACGACAATGGCAAAGTGATTCATGTGGCACCGAAACAATCATTTTGTAAGGCTTGTGAATCACATCAAGAGGAGGACACTGAAGAATACAGAGAGTGGTTTGAACCACATCAAGACCAGTGCTCCGCCAATCATCAGGGAAGTTCTGGAAAAATGGAAGTAGACGGTATTGTGGAAATGTTCAAAAGATCAGAGGCATTACACGGTATCAAATACAAGAGCTACATAGGAGATGGCGACTCAAAAGTATACAAGGCCCTCTGTGATGCCAAGCCATATGGAGAAGATTTTTTCATCATCAAGAAGGAATGTGTTGGACACGTGCAGAAGAGAATGGGAACCAGACTGAGAAATCTGAAGAAAACTTTGGCTGGCCAAAAACTGTCTGATGGTGCAGGGATAGGTGGAAAGAACCATCTCACAGCTCAAAGAATTGATCAACTTACAACATATTATGGCAATGCCATCCGAAGTCATCATCATTCTGTTGAAGAAATGTCCAATGCCATCTGGGCAACATTCCATCACAAATCTTCAACGGATCAAGAGCCGAGACCACCTTTGTCCAGTGGGATCAGACAGTTGGTGTAAATGGCAAGCAGCCAAAGCCAAGGGACAACCGAAGAATTTCGAACATCGAGACACGATTCCTATGGCAATTATGGAGGCAATCAAGCCAATTTACAAGGACTTGACGCAAGCAGACCTGCTGGAGAGATGCATTGGAGGCTTCACCCAGAACAGCAACGAAAGCTTCAACCAGTCCATCTGGAAACTCGTCCCCAAGGAAACTTTCAGCGGCCTCACAGTCTTGGAGATTGGAATTTTCATTGTTGTTGCTTCCTTCAATGATGGCAAAGCTGGAGTACTTCAGGTGATGAAGAATTTCAATGTGCATCCGGAATCTTCTGCAGTAGACTGGGCCAAGAGTGCAGACGAACAACGGCTTTTCTGGTCAGACAAGAGAGCAATGGAATCTACACTAGAAGCCCGAAAAGCTAAGAGGAAAAGGAATAATCCGGATGATGAATCCTACTCAGCTGGGGCACACTAAACATTTACACAAATAACCCCTATAATTCTCACTCCTAACCAAACACTGAAACGAGCATTCACTACAAGCTTCATATCACTTTTCATCCAACATAGACAATACACACATTACAAAATAAAATGAAAATTTGGTCAGAGCAGAGCTGACAGTTTTCCAGTTTTCTTTTTTTTTCATAACCATGCACATTAGTGATAGTTTAGTCTGCTTGAGTCTGCTGGCTTGCTGTTAGCTCAACAGCTGATCAGCTGTTCTCTGACCTACTTTTTATCAATCACATCTGGACAAAACATTTTTAGCTTCTAGTGTTCATTTCTTCTGCTCTTTTGCTATATGGATGAGAAACAGCATTTGTAAGTATATTTTTAAATATTTAGAATTTATTATAAAATATTTATTAAGAATACGTTAACTCAAAGTATGTTGAATAATTTTTCACAAAAATTTAGCATACTTTGAATTTGAATTATAAAAAAAATTTAAAAAATACTGAATTTAATATTTTAACCTTTTTTCACTTATTACATATTTTGTGTTTCAGAGGACATAAGCTTTCATAATGAAGCTTTTTTGAATACGCGTCTCTCCAGTCATCATCCTCAGACAGCTACTTTTGGATTATATTTGGCCTAGACGTTGAAAATTATTTGTAAGTATACTTTATTTTATTAAATATTAAGTAAAACTTTAAATGCCATTTACTCAGAATTAGGTTTTTCATGATTTTTATTCACTTGCCGCAGGTTTTCTCAGGAACGGATGAACCAATTGAGCTCAAATTTTAGAAAAAACCTTCGGGATAGGTTTCCTCACAAACTGAGCGGAGCAGAATTGGAAAAGATAAGTTCAAAGTGAATGTTACGTATGTTTACATATGTAACATTCACTATAATTACTAATCTTGTCAATGTATGTATAATTAATTATATTGATTTTGTGTTTTTCAGAAATCCCTTCCGTTCAGTTTGTGACCAGACTTATAAGGAAGATTTTCCAGTCTGGTTCACCAGGATTGAAGGTACGGTTCCTTTAGAACCCTGCGGCAAGTAAAGAAAATTGATGAAAATCAGGACTTTTGGTAAGTAAATACCTTTAATTGTTTTTAAATGTTATACTCACTTTATGCATATTTTTATGCATAAAAGTGATGTATAATACTTATATTTTAAATGAAAAATGTAGTTTTTAGAGCACCTACATATATTAATTTTTTACAGCCTTAATCATTTTTCTTTTTTTTCCGGTTTTAACCCTGTCATAACCCCTTAAGTGACATTTTCGTGTTTCCGAAAAAAATCGATTTCAATGTTTGGAGTAATACGTAAGATCGAAATGTCAGAGAAAATATCTAAGTAATTATTATTTATTAATTGACTCATTTCATTAGGTATCTCATACGGATACAACCGTAATGTTACCTTTGTAAATAGTTTCTTTCTCGACGCGCAACCTAAACAAATCACTCGAGTTAAGTGGTTCTGCGGGAACTTTGCAGATAAGTGGTTATGCGGTCACTTTTTTTGAGGGCTCGTAACTTATACAATTTGCGATTAAAAAAATTCGGGCGGGGCATATTTTTAAAGTTTAACTCATGCCCTTTCCAATGGTGTAAATCCTACGATTCTACAATGAAAAAGGGTACTAAGAACACCACGAATTCGACATAAAAAAATTTTTTTCGCCAAATATCAGTTAAGTGGTTCTTCCTGCAAGCCACTGAATTATTTAACGCATAATATTAATAAACTAATATACATTAACCTACTACACATAATACATTTAAAGTTCACATACCACAAAACCAACGCACGCAAATGATCCCGTAGTTGAATTTGAAAACCGCGATTGGCCTATCTAAATCCATGTATAAGAGAATGTGGAGACACAGCCCGCACGGTGGCAGCACCTCTCGGCAGAGAGAATGAGAGAAAGAGAGAGAGAGAGAGCGTCGAGCTAGCCCCGCGCCCCTCTGCGCGCGAGTCCTCGCTGAGAGCCCAAGCGCTACACACGTACACCACTGGCGACCACAGAGACCAACCAAATAAACCTCCGTACAAACCAGAGTACGCAGCATTATTCCCCCAAGAAGCCACGCATCCCTGCCCACCCCCTTCACTGGTGACCAGGACGTCTCGTCACGGAGAAGAGCTACTAGGAGCAACAGGCAGCACGACGCTACCTTGGAGGACTTTACGCGCGCACAACATCAAGCGCGCTTTCGCCGCCAGTGTACACAGCGTAAACAGTGTTCAGTACTTTGTGCCAATTACGGCACACACGTCGCGTATAATACAATAAGACGCAGACGGATAAAGTAGACGCCAACCACCGGCTCTCAGCACTGTGCCGCAAACTTTGCGCGCAGGACTCCGACGAGGGAGACACCTCCTCGACTTCCCGTCGTAGCTCCTCGCGTAGGCACGCCGGCGAGTTAGCAGATAGACGTGGTGCATGCAGGCACACCGGCGCACTCACGTACACAACAGGTGCCCATCCACCGCATCGAAAGAGGAGAAGAGCAGCGCAGCAGCAACATCATCCCCGACGCATCAGCAGAGAAGGACAGCAACAACATCGTCCCCGGCGCCTACAACAACAACAACACACATCGCCCGCATAGCCGTTCATTGTCAGCACAGCAGCGTCGACAGCACAACTGAGACGCCGCTTCCACCAGCAGCCAGCCGTCCACGACGCGAAAACATAGCTCTAAGGTAAAAATAACAACTAGTGTAACAAAGACGAACGTCGTCAGCGTCGCAAGCGTTCGCAAGATTTTTTCGCGTAGCTACGCGCAGTAAACAAAGTCGTAAAATTTTTTTCTTCCTCGAAGGAAAAACTCGAATAGCCGCTTTATTGTTTTCGCTCCCCGAAAGGGACATTAGGCGTAAATCCCCCGCGTGGGAAAATTTTATTTCAAGCATAAGTATAGTGTCATTAGTTCGAAGCGGACAGAAGCCGTCAAATCTCTTCACGAAAATTTCCCCAGCCCATTACTGTACAATCCCCGATAGCCGTTAGGAGCGACCGTAATAAAATTTTTTTTCCCCGGGAAAAATTTTACAGGAACATCTAATCTATTATAAACCTCCGAAAGGTACAACTGTCATAAATTCAGAGGGAAAAATTTTACACGAACATCTATCCCATTATAAACCTCCGAAAGGTACAACTGTCATAAATTCAATGGGAGAATTTAATTGTTATTGCCCCCCGGTACGCTCAGCTATCATAAAATTCAAATTCACTTAATCGCTCACACTCTCTTAATAGCTCGTACCCTCTTAAAGACACTCGCTTAATTACTTTTTCCCGGAACGGACCAATAGCAATTAAATTCTCGGTCTCGACGTATGAAAGCGAAACAATAAAGCGCAGACGGCTATTCAAGAGGTAAACAACTTCCCCTCTTTCTGCACACGTGGGAAAATCGAACGCGACACCGTTACGAATTCCCCCCATCAACGCCGGCAGGGAGTTGGAGCGAGAGCGCCGCACGCGCGCAAGCGGACGGAGAGAGCAAGAGCGCTGATTCACCGCTCTCCCCCTCTCGCTCAAAAGCTGACTATACCGGCAGAGCGGACGAGCAGGCGGCGCGGCAGTAGAGATTAGGCGAGTGCTACCTACGAGGCGAACGCTCGACACTAGAGCGCGCGAAATTCAAATCGCGCTTGTATCCCCGACTAGTCTCTCTACTACAGCGAGCAATACTTCACAAAAATTTCGAGCGTCACATTCAACCGAAATTTTTTGTACAACAAATTCGCGTCATCGCACAGCGTAACTCCAAAAACGGTACATCAATTCTTCGAATTCCAAAACCATTTCCTAAAATTAACAATTTTAAAATAAGTGCACAGTGTTTAAATTTTTTTTTCACAATTAACATTTAGCACAAATCGTGCGAAACCGAAGCATTGGTCTTTAGGCCAAGCGACAGAGCAAAAAAAGGTACGATTTTTGACGATCAATAAAAGAAGCTGGCGACCTATGCCACTCGATAGCAAATAATGCGCACTTTAAGCACATATGTGTCTCTACAGGTAAATCGAGATTATTTTATAGTTATTAACAAAAACACATGCAGAAAATGCATGTTTTTTTAGTTTTTCGCTTAGAATTTTTAAACTAAGCAAGCAATCAAAACATCACTAGACCAAAGCTAGACACGCATACATATAATTATATATAGATAATTCACGCCTGTCGCTTCACCTATTCCCCCACTCCTCGCGCGCTCTACCGCGTCCGACTGTTTTTGCGTATTTTCGACGGCTATTTTAGCATACTTAAATGCATTTTATCGAAATACGGATAAATGCATCTTATTGTGCGAAACGTCAACATTTCAAAACACTTTTTAAAATTGAAATAGGACCACAATTGGGGACGTAAGAGCGTGTGCAAGTTAGTGAACAAAAATTTAACATCGCGATTACAGCAATTATAATGGTTTCACAGCATTCATTTTTTTTCCTAAAGTACATACCCATAGCTTCTAATTTCCAAAATTTCGAGTCTTAAAATGAAAAAATGGCTGCGTAATGAATTTTTGAAAAATGGCTAGTTTAACCCTTTCTTTTCCATTATCTCAGATTCTATACAACTTATCGAGATTTTTAATAGCTCCTCTTCTTCGTAATTTCATACCGCAAATTTTTTGTCTAAAGTGTGCGACGTAGCAATAATTATTGCTGCGTCGTGAACGTTTTTGCACGGGCAGCTGACTCACTCCAAAAACTTGCTAGAGGAATTGTGGTCGAGCAGTAATATAGAGGAAATTGGTAATATTTTATTGTAAATATTTTTGGGAAATAATTATTTCATGGCGGCAGATATAAGCGTAATAGAGGATTGAGGCTGTCGTGGCACATGGAGGAAATTTCGCGTTTTCAGATCCTGGATGGTGATTTCCCTCTGATTTATAAATATAAGTAGAATCATCGTAGAGGAATTTTCGCGGCTCCATTTTTGTAGCATCATCAAGCTGCCTTGGAACTAGTAATACGGCCGCGTGCCCATGTTTTATTTCGAGTTCTTCAAATCTGTTTGCTTAAATAATTAATTGTAACAAGGAAAATAGAATATATCTGTGATTTATGATTTAATATACTTGTGTTTAACAATTTTCGACCTAATTGCCACCACACTTCCCGCTTTCACCATTGCAGGAATACCGCGAGCCAGAGGAAATGAAGAAAGCCGTGTAAGTTAGAAATATTTTGTAAATAACTGGAGTCCGTTTCAAGAAGCTGCTTATTCAGAATCCGTTTCAAGAAGCTGCTTATTCAGAGTCCGTTTCAAGAAGCTGCTTATTCAGAGTCCGTTTCAAGAAGCTGCTTATTCAAAATGACATTTTTTGTTTCAAATTTTGTAGTGGCAACCCTGCGAGAATTTAAAATCTGCTTTACGGCGGAAATAAGCAGTGAAAAAAATCGGAAAAAATACGGAAAATTCGGGAAAAATTCGGAAAATCGTAATAAAGTCGAAAATCGGAATCGGGGGGGGGGGGGGGAATTCGGAAAATCGGGAAAAATCGGGAAAAATTCAGAAAAATCGTAATAAATTCAGAAAAATCGTAATAAATTCGTAAAAATCAGAAAAAATTCGTAAAAATCGTAGTAAATTCGGAAATCGGAAAAAATTCGTAAAAATCGTAATAAATTCAGAAAAATCGTAATAAATTCGTAAAAATCAGAAAAAATTCGTAAAAATAGGGAAAAATTCAGAAAAATCGAGAAAAATTTATAAAAATCGGAAAAAATTCGGAAATGGGAAAAATTTATAAAAATCGAAAAATATTCGGAAAAATCAGAAAAAATCAGAAATAATAGGAGAGGGGAAATTTGAAACAAAATGAAAACAAAATCGATACAATTCCAAAACATTTGAAAAATCGAGAAATTTTTTCGAATAATTATAATAAGAATTTTATATTACGAATAATAATAATTATATTTAATATATTTACCATAGTAACTTTTTGTGCGTGTATGCGTGCGTGAGTGCGTTATATTAAGAAATTTGAGACAAAATGAAAACAAAATCGATACAATTCGAAAACATTTGAAAAATTGAGAGTTTGCGTACGAAACGATCGCGAACCTATACCTTGTTGGCGGCCGTTTGCGGATGGCAAACTGTTTCGAGTGTTTGTTTTTAGGCTGAACTTTTTGTTATTAGCTTCTATTGCGAGGACTGCTCATGCAGGTCTCTCTCTGTTCACGTGACGAAGGATATCAATCAATGTGTTCAACAGTGTCGCTGAGCAAACTTTACGTATAGAATGCGTATAACAGGTATTTTAGCGAAGAATATATTCTGAAAGAAATCTGTTGAAATATTAGCTATGCTGTGATACCCTATCAAACGTATTTTGCTACATCGCGAAATCCTAAATAATCGGGCAACCTATTGTTTGCGAGGATAAAATTTCGAAACTTGAGAAAACGAACGTGTAATCAATATTTGTAAGTTTTATTACTCGACGAGTATACGGGTTACAAACAAAGAGTCATTTTTATTAAAACTTACAAACTGGCTTACATGTATATATATAGCCCTTAAAAAGAAAGTTTGCATTCATTATCGTAATGAAGAGTGTTAATATAACGCACTCACGCACGCATACACGCACAAAAAGTTACTATGGTAAATATATTAAATATAATTATTATTATTCGTAATATAAAATTCTTATTATAATTATTCGAAAAAATTTCTCGATTTTTCAAATGTTTTGGAATTGTATCGATTTTGTTTTCATTTTGTCTCAAATTTCCCCTCTCCTATTATTTCTGATTTTTTCTGATTTTTCCGAATTTTTTTCGATTTTTATAAATTTTTCCCATTTCCGAATTTTTTCCGATTTTTATAAATTTTTCTCGATTTTTCTGAATTTTTCCCTATTTTTACGAATTTTTTCCGATTTTTCTGAATTTATTACGATTTTTACGAATTTATTACGATTTTTCTGAATTTATTACGATTTTTACGAATTTTTTCCGATTTCCGAATTTACTACGATTTTTACGAATTTTTTCTGAGTTTTACGAATTTATTACGATTTTTCTGAATTTATTACGATTTTTTCCCGATTTTCCGAATTCCCCCCCCCCCGATTCCGATTTTCGACTTTATTACGATTTTCCGAATTTTTCCCGAATTTTCCGTGTTTTTTCCGATTTTTTTCACTGCTTATTTCCGCCGTAAAGCAGATTTTAAATTCTCGCAGGGTTGCCACTACAAAATTTGAAACAAAAAATGTCATTTTGAATAAGCAGCTTCTTGAAACGGACTCTGAATAAGCAGCTTCTTGAAACGGATTCTGAATAAGCAGCTTCTTGAAACGGACTCTGAATAAGCAGCTTCTTGAAACGGACTCTGAATAAGCAGCTTCTTGAAACGGACTCTGAATAAGCAGCCTTTTAATCTCAGCCGTCGATATGTGCTTAAAATGCGCATTATTTGCTATCGAGTGGCATAGGTCGCCAGCTTCTTTTATTACTTTTTTGAAAATAATCTCTGTTGCTTGGCCTACTTGTTTTAAGGAGCATTCTTTTTTTTCATTTTAACACCTACTAATAAATCTGAGCGATTCAGTATTAGTTAGGCCTAAGATATATTTATTAATTACTACAAGTGTCAGCGCATACAATTTTCAACGTGTCACTTGTAAATACTGTAAAAAAAAAGTGAGCTGTCTCGGGACAGCTGACAGATGTGAAACATCGAATTTGATAATGATTGAAAGAAGTTTATCGTTAATGAAGATAATGAAAAATAATATTCAAGGAAGTATTAGAATATTTGACGCACTTAATGGTTTTATAGTTAGACGCGCGTAACTTTATTCATGTAGGAAAATCTGGGCTTAAACTAATATGCATATGTTGTAATTGATATTGCATGGCTATGTAGCTTAAAAATTTTGTGATAATAATTGAATTTTTTCCAATCCGTGGGGTAAATTGCTACTCGTGTACGGGTTAGAACTGTTCGCGCGGCAGTAAACCCAGAGACGTGACGCACGCATGCACGCACTCACACACACGCGCGCGCGCACACACACACATACACACACATTAAGTAAAGACCTAAGGACTATAGGAGGAAACGAAAGATAGGAAATCCCGTGAGAGTGAGTGAGAAGCATAGGAAAATGCATAAGAGCGACAGAGACAGACTATCGTCCCTCAATTTTCTCTCTTTCCTCACTCTCTGTTCGATTCTTTGTTTTTGTTTTGACTATCGATGGGCCTGACCTTTTTTCTATCGTCGGCCGAATCTCGAAGGCTAGCATCGGACAGAGTGGGAGACGAGCAGACGAGAGAAGATTGAGGCAAGGAAAGCCTGTGTCTGTCGCACATATGCATTTTCCTGATTTTCTATTATATGCTTTATTGCTATACTAGTAGCCGCAGCCCGGAAGAGAGCACTCGGCACGCGACAAGCTTGTTGTATGAGGAGGCGGAGTGGGGGGTTAGAAAGTTTTACCAGATGTTGAGATTTTTTTGGTCGGAATTTTCTTTTGTTTTCAACTACGGTTTCACTCCTCGAGGCGCGCCTATAGATGTTTCATATCACAAATATAACAACAATAGAGATAAGACCATAACCTTCACGTCACACAAACTCCTTCCCCAAACACTGCACACCCGCGTTTTCACGCTCAAGTCATATCGCGGAACCGGTCTCGCGTACCACTCTGAAGACGGCCAGTGCCAGGGACACCGTCCCCTGGACAATTGTCCCCTCCCGGAGGTGCAGCCCAGCATAGCCGCTCTCCACACGACCGGTCGCGCGACCGTGGCCGTGACTTACGAGCGTCGCAAATGCGAGTTCGCCTCCCCCTCGCTCAAAAGCCTCAAACAACAACTTCCGCCTACCATAACCTCTTTCTTCCATCCTACCTCACCATACACGGGCGAGATGACGAACACTCAAATAAGTCAAGAAGAATACACAGATCCAACCGCAACCACTATAATAGCAAGCCTACAGAGCGAACTTACCAAACTGCACCACGAACACCAAACATTCCGCCAACAACTACATCACATTACCGAGTTGCACCGCCATCCACACCTACGGCCTTGCAATACGTCCACTGGAACAACAACCGCAGACGATTCAATCGAAGCTCATCTAGCAGCAACAGAGAAGGCTCAGCCCAGTTTCATTCGCAGCAGCAGAAGCAGGGAGCACTCCAACTATAATCCTCATTAACTCACAGCACAGAGTAGACCCATCAGCGATGGTCGGCAACACAATCATCAACGCAAGCAGTCTAAAAGCAAGAACAGAGCTTCAACCCCCGTGCAGTCTTGCAAAAACAACAGCAAGCACACGAGATGTTTCTACCACCGGCGATTCGGCGCAGACGCCACGATCTGCAAGCTCCCTTGCGACTGGACAGCTCAAGACCTGCAACCACCAGCAACCGCAGCCGATTTAATCGAAGCACGACTAGCGGCATCCAAAGAATAGCAGATCGACACCACCGTCAAAGCCCAACATATTCATTCACAATCACAGAACAACATGACGTCTGCCATACGTCGGTCACACGCACAGGTGCTTCTAGAACTTCACAGCTATCGACATCCACACAGGCTTCAGGATGGAGTTCGAAGGCTTCTAGATGCCCTTTCCCTCATCCTCTCATTCCCCTTTCTCAGAACTCATTTCCGTATTTCTCCTTGTAAATAATAACGACATTTTTTGTACATATGAAAAAAAACACACTGTAATTTTATACCATAATTTTTCACTTGTCTACATCCTTTGTTATGCGAACAAAGAGTCTACTAGACTTAAGCAGACATCATCTCATACACCGTTAACTAATTAAAAGTACTCGCTCCCAGGCGAACTACATAGCTCAGCGATTCGTACAAAAATCTCACTTCGTAAAAAAAACTCTGTACCAATATCGACAAAACTGTATCAAACCAACTTCACAACAATTCCGACAAAACTTTGTAAACTTCGCAGTAATTCGGACAAACTTTGTAAAACCAACCTGGTATCAACTTCGACAAACCATGTAAACCAATTTTATATCACTCTGCCAGTCGACTACCGTCAAAACTTGCAGCCCCTAATTACTAGTAGAATCATCCCAAAAAAACTTGCAAACACTCTCTCAAAACTTTTAACTCAACTAAACTCTTGCAAACTTTCAACCCAACGCAACCATCCACCGATCGACAAGTTGACAATCAACTCGCTCCGTGTAATCTCGCGGCTCAGCCTCCCGTGACGCAAGCCGTCACAACCGATGCGACCGATCGAGAACAAGATAGCACTCAACCCGTACCAAGCATACCCGCGACTCAATCCGCGACGCGAACAGACACCACAACTACAACCGTTCAAACATCAACTAGCAACAAACGACAAAAACACACTTCCAACATTCTCAGGAAAAACCGCGTAACTTTCTCAAAAAAAGCTACAGCGGCATTAAACTCAAAAAATTCTAGCAGCAATGGAGGACATAGAGGAGCAGCGGGAGCTGCTACGTTAATTTAAGAGCCGCACCGCGGACCACACAATCAAGGCTGACCGCTTCAACGCGGATCTAGCCCTTGAGCAATTCGAACAAGATCCTCGCTGGCAGACCGACCGTCCCTTTACCCTCCAACACCTATCTCAGTTCCTAATTAACATTTAATTATTTTTGTACGAGAGCTACAAGCCCCTTAGAACTAAAGCGCAGCTTAATCAAAATAGCATTTTTATAGATTAATTATCCGAACTTTAGACACCAAGTTTAACGAATATAAAACACATTCCAATTATACTTGTAAAACCAAAAAGTAACAAATGTAAAATCCAAATCATATATCGCTAACCATTGTTATTTTCAATAGAGTCTATTAACGTACAACTAGATTAAGAACAATATTTTCATACGCAATGTTACTTAATGTTTAAGCACAAGACCCGAACATTTTTATACGACAACAACAAAATAATGAATGTAAAATACCTATCAAAATTTGTAATCCACACAAACTGTAAACTATCATGTAACGCCAGTGGTCAACAAACACTCAATCAATGTAAATCTTTCTATCAACGCGCAGAAAACAATAGAATCAATCTCTTTCAGGCAACTCTCTCAAACTCAGTCAATTCAATTCAAATCATGGAGTCAGAAAACCACTTTTCTATTCAAATATAATTCAATTCAAAATCACTTTTCTATACAAACATAATTCAATTCAAATCATGGAGTCAGAAAACCACTTCTATTCAAATCTAATTCAATTCAAAAACACTTTTCTATTCAAACATAACTTAACCCATTAACGTCAAAATTGCAGGTTTGCACATGCCCACTTTCAACGCTGTATATAAGAATCAAATCGGCCAGAGAAAAATATGCAAACCATGTTTTCTAATAGATTTTTTCATAGTCTTTCAGAATCCGGCGTGAAAATTTCGAAAAAAAGCTTTTTTGGCCCTCATTTTTTAAGTTTTAGGAAAAAAAACGCAAAAATTTTTGCATTTTTTTTGAAAATACAATTTTTTCACCGGGAATCCGTTGAACCAGGGGTCTAAAACCTTCATAAATCATGCACAAACTATTTTTCCTTCAAAACGGTCTGGTTAAAAATATCAAAATTCACCTTGGTGAATCCAAAATGGCGGCGGAAGTCAGAAAAAATAATAAATTATTGATTCATTTTTTACTCGAAAAGGAAGCGTTTTATGAAAAAATGTCACAGAACAAAAAATGTTTAGAATCATCAAAACATATGTCTAAAATTTTTTTCAGGACGTTTTGGGAAATTTTTTGATTTTTCCGGAAAATGGGTGGAACTAAAAAATCAAAAGTGATCCAAAACAACTTGGAAAAATTCACACGTATTCTTCAAATTATTCTAAGCACTTTTTGTTCTCTGAAACTTTTTCGTTAAGCCAATAATTTTCGAATAAAAAAATAGCAAAACTATATTCTTATTCAAAGCACTAAAAATGTGGGCTATAACCAAGATAATCATTAGATATGAACCTGTCTTATCAATTTTTTTAAATAAATATAATTTTGTATACTGTAGATGGCTGCATAAAAAGTAATAGAAGCTGACTAATACATAAAAATGGTGGTAATATAACTCTGCTTCTACCAGAAACCAACGAGTGCGGACCCAAGAGCTCGTCACTTCTCTTGTAGTTTATGACTCCAAATCGCCCCGTAGTTTGGCCTGACTAACTCATATGTCGGGTATAGTGTATTTTCTCACTTTTTCTTTTTTTTATACGGGATTTCTGAACAGTTTTTGCACACGCGTAAACAGCATTTTTTACATAATCGTTTTGTTTTCGTTGCACAATTTTCGATTTGACAAGAACGTTGTGTATCTAAGGATTGAATTTCATGTTTTCTAATATCTGCGGAAGAACTTTTATTGAAATAATTTTCACTGATTCTCAAAGCAAAGTCTTTCGTTCCTAATTTCTTTTGGCTGGTTGCAAGTGCTTCATTATATAAGACAGTGGCATTTGTCACCGCAGCTTGCACCAATCTCATCATGATTATCCATGTCCATTTCTTCGAATGTATGCCTGGCTGCACTTGATTTGCATGTTGATCATGCAAATCAACACCTCCCATGAACTTGTTGTAAATACAGAAAACATTTGGAAATGGTATCGTTTTCTTACTTCTCGATTCTTTATCATAACGGCTCACGTTAGGCATTGGAGTGACTTCTGAAGCTGTCGAAAGGATAGATACAGGCTTGGAATCCATTACAGTAATGAAATTTATCCCACTCGAACTATCGTGCTTTGCTAACCAGGTGCCCCGTATCGCTTTCTTATTGATACCATTCGTCGCTTTTATTCTATTACTTCTCACTGTACCAGTGACACGAAGACCAATTTTTTTCAAATGAAGTAATAAATCGGGAGAGCAAAATAAATTGTCAAAATAACAATGGTATTCATTTAGTTTTCGTGAAGAGCATTGAAGTCATAGGGGCTGTAGCATTTGTAAAACAACACGTGAACCAAGAGCAATATTTGGTAATAAATTATTCTTTGCATTCTTTCCACAATAAACCTCGAAGTGAAATAGAAAACCACTGTAAGAACATAAAGCCCATAATTTGATTCCAAACCATATGGGTTTCCCTTTTATGAACTGTTTGAGAACGCATTTTCCATAGTATTTAGCCATCATTTCATCTATGGACAGTGCACTTGAGAAAAATTTGAATCTCTTGATGTTTTTATTGAAAATATCAACTATTCTCCGAACTCTCCAAATTCTATCCTCCTTGTTTTCCTCATCTGGCTTGGAATACTTCAAGTTAGATTTTATTTTCTCAAACTCTTTTCTCCCCATTACACATGCAACTGGATTAGCACGTAAGAGAGAATTACTAGACCAGTAGTCTCTTTGAGAATGCCTCTTATTATAAGAAGAAAATAACAAAATACCTAGAAAAACGTCAAATCGATCGCGAGAAAGTTGATAATCATTAGATTCGGTACATTCTATGATGACTTCCTTTAAATCATTAGAAAAAAAATACTCAAATAGTTCAGTTGGCGTGATAGATAAAATAGGTTTTTTATCCTTCTCAGATAATAAGTTTGGATTAGCTAAATCGTCTGAATAGCGCCATTCTCCTTCAATCCAATCGTAATCATGATAGCTTTCCAATGCTTTTTGAGACGAATCGTATTGATCAAAAATTTTTGCATTTGATACTTTGGGAGACGAAAAATTGCAATCGATCATGCCATATATTATAAATAATATATATTATAAAATATAAAAATCGATATATTATAAAATAAGTAACGATGACACAAAATGATAGTTATCATAGAATAAGGTTTAATTAATGTCCAATATATATAAATTCATATGCCAGGAAACAAGTAGAATATTTTCAAATGAGAGTAACTACAGTAAAATTGACTATTTGCACTAATGGTAACACATAACTTACTCAAACACTCACAAGTAAATAATTTTTTTTTGAATTAAGTATATCAGGTAAATAACTGTCAATGTTAACAAATATAACTTGTAAGCTTCAGTAGTTACCCTTAATGTGAGAAAATCTTTGAAGGCAAACACAATAAATACATCACAGGACAATTATTAAAGTTTGTTATTCAGTCGTCATCATCATCGTACTCTTCTGGAATAAAAGCAGGCTGATCAACGGAGTAAATGCGAGGTCTCCATTCCTGGAACAGGAAACAAAAAAAAACAATAAAGAAGTTGAGGAGAATTTCCAAGCATCCAGAAGAGCAACTATAATTACCAGAAAGAGAGATGGAGGACAGTCCATCCCGGCACCACAGATACCACAAAGGGGAGAAGGGAAGTCCCAGCCCTCGAAGTGACAAGGAAGTGAACCTTGCCGGTCTGACCGGAGGGATTCAATATGAGTACGAAGAGGGAAGACCTATACAGATCCAAACAAGAGCATTAGTAGCAGGACACACAAGGAAAAAGAGCGCAAGGAACTTACCGGAAGAAGAAGCGGCTCGAGTTCATCCGACGAAGAGGATATGGTAGGGTCGTTCACCTCTAAAGATGAAGAAGTCACTGAACACTCGGGCTCACTTCCGCGAAGAGGACTCAAACAACAACGCCTTTTGAATAAGTATAACGAGCAAGCCGCCACCACCAAAGTGGCAAACGAGCAACCCAACGCAGTAATAGCACACTCAATATCCGAGACCATGGTTAGTTTTCAGCACGACGGTCGAGAACAGACTGACGAAAATCCTGACAACTCTAAGGAAGAAAAGGCAATAAAACAAACCCCTGCATGCAGCAATTACGAGTGCACGAGGATTTCAGCCAGAAGAGCAGGGGGAAGAAGCATTCACCCCAAGAGAATGACGTTATAAACAGAGTGAGAAATTGAAGCTCGAGGGAAATAATATATGTAATCTTTTACAAATTCTGTTTACCGCGATAATCAAGCTCGAAAATTCCAATGTTCCCCAATTGATCCTACAATCCAATCATTTTCATATTTTGCATCAAGTTCAAGCTTATTCAGCGCCCGGCGCTGATCTACAGTCAGCAGGGGGAGTGTAACGTCATGATACGTTACCGACAGACGATGTATCGACCCGACCTACTGCCGGACCCAAGGAGCGACAGCGAGTAAGAGGCTGGCAAACTTACCAAGTCGCCCACCAGGGAAGACCATGCAAAATCAATATCTCCCAGACTGCTAGACATATGAAAAAGTTTACGACCGAGTCTACACAGGGGGATGATGCAGGCCAACAAGGAGCATGGTGAAAAATCACTTAAGGTCGTAAAAGAGGGAATTAAACCCCCCCACCTTAGGCTTGGACAACGTCTACACTCATGTGGAATATATATGGGTGGTTCTCTGACAAATCGAGCGGTCGATTTTTTGACCCTATCGAAAAAAATTTTTAAAATGTTCCTAAGAGACACATGAGTATCCCTGAATTTTTTCAGATTTTTTGCATCAAGTATCTTCCAGTTACAGAGGGTCAAAGTTGATGAAATCACGTTTTTTTGCTTTTTCTGGCTACTTTCATTAATTTGTAGATCCTCAGGGAAGCATTTTTCACTATAGAGATATATAACATTTTTTTCTGCAAATTTTCTAAACTATTCAAAAAAAATATTTTTGATGTCGTATATATATGTTTTAAGAAAGTTATAAGTCATTTAAGTCTTAAAATCAAGTTTTAGGAAAGTTCGATCATCCGGATCATAACCAAAAAATTCATGAAGATACCTTATTTCAATTCAAAAAAGTCTGCGAAAGACCCAGAATGTCAGAGGCCTTGGTTTCTCTGTAAAAAATCATTATATCCGTTCATATATGAAAAAAATTTAGTTTTATTGCTATATAGAAGAATTTAACCAATTTTATCAATTACGTAAATTTTTTTATAATAATTTCAGTCATTAA
Source organism: Philotrypesis tridentata (assembly GCA_018906965.1). Classification (NCBI taxonomy): domain Eukaryota; kingdom Metazoa; phylum Arthropoda; class Insecta; order Hymenoptera; family Pteromalidae; genus Philotrypesis; species Philotrypesis tridentata. Next base: position 88,177 of record JACCIB010000155.1, on the reverse strand, counting down.
AAAAATGATAAGGTGAGTGAAATGCTTCGATATAGCAATAAAACTAAATTTTTTTCATATATGAACGGATATAATGATTTTTTACAGAGAAACCAAGGCCTCTGACATTCTGGGTCTTTCGCAGACTTTTTTGAATTGAAATAAGGTATCTTCATGAATTTTTTGGTTATGATCCGGATGATCGAACTTTCCTAAAACTTGATTTTAAGACTTAAATGACTTATAACTTTCTTAAAACATATATATACGACATCAAAAATATTTTTTTTGAATAGTTTAGAAAATTTGCAGAAAAAAATGTTATATATCTCTATAGTGAAAAATGCTTCCCTGAGGATCTACAAATTAATGAAAGTAGCCAGAAAAAGCAAAAAAACGTGATTTCATCAACTTTGACCCTCTGTAACTCGAAGATACTTGATGCAAAAAATCTGAAAAAATTCAGGGATACTCATGTGTCTCTTAGGAACATTTTAAAAATTTTTTTCGATAGGGTCAAAAAATCGACCGCTCGATTTGTCAGAGAACCACCCATATATATATATGTATGTCTAAACATAGAAATACCGCAAGAAAATAAGAAGAACTAAGATCCTCCCTTCCTCCACCACACCCCTTGCCCTCATCTGAACACTCCCGACTTCCTATAAAAGCCCAGAGGTACCATGCCTCAGGGGCTGTCTCCGATCATCAATCTAAGCGGACACTCTGTCCGAGTAACTCTCGATTCTGTAAATTCAAACTTAGTATAATTTCCTCGAGTCTCGATTCTAACTCGAACTCGTGCTTTCGTATATAAGTAAAGTCTACGCAATTGTAAAACTAGCCCTTAGAACTAGTAAAACGTTCTCTACTGTAATTGTACCGAATAAACACGTTTGCCTTTGAAGTAAATTCAAACCGAGTAATAATTCATTTCTCCCGCGCAAACCCCGACGCGACGAGCACAATCACCGAGGGGAGAACTGACATCAATCGAGGGGATCTGACTGACGCACGAACTCAGGCCAGCCACCAAGCCGTCTCGCTGACTCGACACAAGGTAAGTGATCATACTCTATTGGACCCGAGCATGCTGTAAGCAACAAGTAGGACTTTAACCTTGCCTAGGAGCTAGACCCCGTAGCTGTACGCTTGATCTCCCTGCCCCGCTGTTCGCCGCTTTGCTACCTTTTCCCATGACGGGCCGATTGACGCGGTCCGTGCTGAATAAAAGGTCACGTTACTCCGGTTATTAAGTAAATATATTTCTAGTCCAAGTGATCGTAATCTGTACGCTACCCGGGACGTTACAATATTGACTGCCTGGAGTATTATTTTGCATACTTTTTAACAACTTGAAGTGCATTTAATAATGGTAAGTATTGCATGTAATTGTAATTCATAAACATAACTTTATTATGAATAGCTAACGATAATCTTTATTTTATTTTCAACTTCTAAATGCTATTATCACACAGCATGATATGCGCGTACCACCAAATATACTTTATTGTATGTATATTTGAGTACCAAAAGCAAATGAAGGTATGCCAGATAGTTTCTGTAAGTATAGTTGAGTTCATTTGTATGATTTACATTTTAAACTTTAAATGCCTTTTACTCAAATTTAGTTTTTTCATGCTTTTTGTGTACTTGCCGCAGCTTTCTGAAGGAACCGTACCATCAATCCGGATGAACCAAAGTGGAAAACCTTCCTTATGAGTATGGTCACAAACTGAGTGGAGCAGAATTGGCAAAGATAAGTTTAAAGTGAATGTTACGTATGTTTACAGATGTAACATTCACTATATTTACTAATATTGTCAATATATGTTTAATTAATTATATTAATTTTGTGTTTTTCAGGAATCTGCTCCACTTAGTCTAAGACCAGACTCATAAGGAAGATTTGGCACTTTGATTCATCAGGATAGATGGTACGGTTCCATCAGAAACATGCGGCAAGCAAACAAAAGTGATAAAAATCATGATTTTTGGTAAGCAAATACGTATAATTGTTTTTAAATGTTATACTCACTTTATGCATATTATTTATGCATAAAAGTGATGCTTAGATTTCAAATGAAAAATGTAGCTTTTCGAGCACCTATATATATATTTATTTTTTACAGCACTAATAATTTTTCTTTTTGTTGCAGGTTTTAACACTACAACCCCTTAATACAAAGTTTTGAGTGATATTGTACTGTAGAGTGATTATTGTGTCTTCGAGCATATGGACAGCTGAGATTAAAAGGCTGCTTATTCAGAGTCCGTTTCAAGAAGCTGCTTATTCAGAGTCCGGTTCAAGAAGCTGCTTATTCAGAGTCTGTTTCAAGAAGCTCCTTATTCAGAGTCCGGTTCAAAAAGCTGCTGGTTCAAAAGTATTTTTTTTTTCAAATTTTGTAGTGGCAGCCCTGCCACAATTGAAATTCTGCTTTCCAGCGGAAAGAAGCAATGAAAAAAATCGGGAAAAATTCTGAAAAATCTATAAAAAATTTTTTTTACTTCGGGGTGGTATTTATAAGGGGGAGGGTCATACATATATGTACATGCGGGGTTCACGTAGCAAAAAACAAAACAAGTTAGGGTCTAAAAATTCTAAAAAAAATTACTCTGGTTATCGGGGTACTATATGTTTGAGGGGGAGGATCATATATATAACAATTTGGGGTCTGAAAATTCTAAAAAAAATTCTTTTGATATCGGGGTGGTATATGTATGAGGGGGAGGATCATAAATATGCATATATATATATATATATATATATATATATATAGATGGATTCTCTCGGCAAAAAATATGACTATTTGAAGTTTAAAAATTCTAAGAAAAATTATTAAGAAAAGTTAGATTTGCAGAACTTGATGTACGAGGTCTTGGTAGCAAACTATCCATCACCTGTACTTCATGTAATGCAGTTGCTTTCATCGACTCCTGCAGAAAAATAGGGAAACAGAGTAATGCTTACGAAGTGAACAGACGAGCAGTTCTAGCCATGAGAAGTCTTGGTCATGGACATGCTGGTTTGAGCACTTTATGCGGAGTAATGGATTTTTCTACTCCAATCTCCCATAGTAATTTTGATAAAATCAATCAAGACTTGAACGATGCAAGCAAAAGTATAGCTCAGAAGTCGATGCGAGCAGCTATGCAGGAAGATTGCAGTGGTATAGATCAAGAAGATGACCACGAAACAGTGTCAGGCGATGGTAGTTGGAGGAAACGAGGCCACTCTTCCCTACAAGGTGTTTCAACATTGATACGCCATGCCAATGGAAAGGTGATCGATGTTGCTCCAAAGCAATCGTTTTGCCTGGCTTGTGAAAAGCACCCAAAAGAGGATACAACAGAGTACGAGGAATGGTATGAAGCCCACCAAGGAAAATGTTCTGCCAATCACGAAGGAAGCTCTGGCAAGATGGAAGTGGATGGTGTAGTCGAGATGTTCAAGAGATCGGAGTCCATTCATGGGGTCAGATATAGAAATTACATTGGAGACGGAGATTCCAGGGTCTTCAAGGCACTTTCCGATGCCAAGCCCTATGAAGATTTTACCATCAACAAGAAAGTATGTGTGGGACACGTTCAGAAGAGGATGGGAACGAGACTCCGAAACTTGAAGAAAAGCTTGGCTGGACAGAAGCTCTCAGATGGCTTGGGCATCGGTGGAAGAAACCGTCTAACTGCTCAAAGGATTGATCAGTTGACGAAGTACTATGGCAATGCCATCAGAGGCCATAGTAATTCTGTTGAGGAAATGTCCAACGCTATCTGGGCAACATTTCATCATAAAAAATCAACAGATGAACACCCTACTCACCACCTTTGTCCACAGGGATCCAAATCTTGGTGTAAGTGGCAGAAAGCCAAGGCAAACAACAACTTGAAGAAATTTCATCATGGGGATAGCATTCCTGCTGGTGTCATGGATGCAATTGAACCCATTTATCAAGACTTGACGAAACTGGACTTGCTTGAGAGATGCATTGGAGGTTTCACGCAAAACTCCAATGAAAGTCCTTGAAATTGGTGTTTATATTGCAGTCACCATCTTCAATGACGGCAAAGCAGGAATGCTTGAGGTTATGAAGAAATTTGGCCTTGCACCAGTATCCTCTGCAGTCAACTGGGCCAAGACTCAAGATGAGGAGAGGCTTCAATTGTCCAGCAAACGAGAGTTGGAGTCCACCCTAGAAGCACGTCAAGCCAGAAGGAGAAGAAGCCATCAGGATGAAGACTTCTACAGAGCTGGAGCATATTGAATGCATCTACACATTACACAAAAAAACTCACACACCATACACAACCTCACATATAAACATAAATGCATTTCACTCCAAAACACTCGAAACAAAATCACAATTTTTTCCTTTCTTCTCATTTTTTTTTCATGTTTTTTTTTTCATCTTTTTTTATTGTTTTTTAAATTTTAAATTCAAACACTTTTGACATACACAAACAGCTTCAGCTTTGTAGCAGTCTGTAGCTGAATGGAATGTAGGTCACAGAATGCAAGCTAAACAGCTGATTAGAGCTGTCTGCTTGCTTTCTGCTTCCTTACCATCAGGCTCATCTGGATTTTTTCTAACCTGAATCTTGCTATACAATGGTAGTGCTGCTCTTTTTTCATAAGATGTAAGTATATAAACTTATTTTTTAACAATAAAAACATTTTTATAGGTTAATTATAAAAATGTTTGAAAATGAGAAAAATTACTTTTTATTTTAATTTTTCATTTTGCCTTTTTCAGAGGACTGGACACGAGTACAATTTTTGGATCATGCCCAAACCGTACAAAGATGACCAGGACATCCCTATTATTCATTTAAAAAAGGTCCAGGTGTGGGAAAAAATTGTAAGTACATTTTATATAATTAAATGTTACGTAAAACTTTAAATGCTGTTTTCTCAAATTTTGAATTTTTATGATTTTAGGTCAGTTACCGCAGGATTTCTCAGGATCCATAACTCCAATTAGGCTGAAATTTTTTATACAGCTCCAGGAAACCCTTCTTCACAGCCTAAGCGGAGCCAAATTGGCCAAGATAAGTTAAAAGTGAATGTTATGTATGTAAACATACGTAACATTCACTATAATTACTTATATTATAACTTATTTGTTACTAATTATTGAAAATTTGTATTTTTCAGAAAAGTCTTCCGCTCATGCTGAGGAGAGGCACATTTAAAAGAAATTCCATCCAGTTTGGCTTGGATTCATCACCCGGATGATGAGAAATCATGCGGTAAAGGAGAAAAAGTACTGAAATTTAGTGCTTCACACATGGGATTGTTTAAGCAGTAAGTATAGATATATCATATTCTAAAAATATGCAAAATTACAATAAATATGTATATTTGAACTACCAAAAAGATTTTTTATGATACTACTTATGTATAATTTTTTATTGCCTATTAACTGATTATTTATTTTTTTCAGGTTTAACTCAGGCATAACCCCTTAACTTTTGGGTGGTATTTATAAGGGGGTGGGTCACATATATAGCTATACATATATATAGGATTCTTCTAGCAAAAAACATAACAATTTGAGGTCTGAAAAATCTAAAAAAAATTCTTTGGTTATCGGGGTACTATATGTTTGAGCGGGGAGGATCATATATGTGTGGGTGTATAAATATATATATATATATATATATATATATATATATATACTTGTACGGACTTTTGAGGGTTTTTTTCAGCATAATCTTAGACATCTGAAGATTTTTAGGACTTTTGAGGATACTCCTCAAAACTCCCAAGCATTCGAGTAAACTTTTGAGGATTTCCCCAAGTACATTTGTGTCTCTTTGAGGCGCTCTTCAGATTAATTCCCTCCAACACCTGCATGAATGCGTACTATTGAGGATCGCCCTGAATTGTACACATATAACTATGAAGATCTGCAAGTTCTAAGTTACCGTCTTTCGCGCCAAATTGGTAGTTGAATGCATAGATGATCGGACGAGTATGCAGTCGAGTACTTATGCAAAGTAAGTAAAATAAAGTTACTTTAAAAACAAAATTGTTGAAAATAAACTGCTTCAATAAATGTTGAATAAATGTATTGTGTAAATAGATTGGAATACAAGTAAGGTATAAAAAAATCTTAATTAAAGTAAAGTATGCAAAAATATTTATTTATTTAGTAAGGTTAACTTAAGAGAATTTAAACTAAATAAAAAATTATTAATAATTATCTGCAGATGAGGTTTTGTTATTACTTTTGTTGTACGCAAGTGTCAGGATGTGATGCCTTTGTTTAATTGTTGATTTCATATAGATAAAATATTTACACATAAGTAAAACTCTACAAATAGTAATTGGATATAAAATTTAAAGAAAAATAATAAATTTATTCATTTTCTCGTAAGGTTAATTTTAGTTAAGTTTAGAGTATAGTTTGTTAATTTTACCAACTATAGCTAGACTGGCCAACTGTTTTGAGTTGTATAAAATTAAAAATTGATATTTTATTAATTATAGATGGTCAACCATCGTAAGTCGCTTGATAAAACTAAAAACTAATAAATTTCATTTTTATGTATGCTATCTAAAAATCTTGGCTTTTTGGGTTGCTTATTACTTTCCTTTAGCTTACCTTGAGTCACCCTTCTTTTTACATTCATTGTCTTATGGTTTGTGGGCACGCACTTATACAATTAAACTACTAAGTTAAATTACTATAACATAGATGTTTAACTTTTATATATAACAATAAATTTGTTTCTAAATTTACTTTTAAAGTTGTACTTCATAAAAATTGTATATATAGTTCACAGTGCAGAATAATGATATATTAATAAGTCAAATACAGACTAATCTGAGAATAATAATAAGTCTACAAAGAACCTCCTGAAAATGTGACGATTGCGTATTGTGAGTCCAACATAAATGGGTTGGTTTTGTGATTGACTTATGCGCAGTTTAGAGCTAATGGTATTTAAAAAGTTTTTAAAATATATCTTTTTATGTGTAATTATAGTTTATTGTGTCAATAACCAGACTTCATGGAAAATTTTCCCAAGTTATTTCTTAACTGTATGAGTGGAAGACTCTACTGGAAAATATAAATTTTAAAGTTTTTAGTAATGCATAACTTGATAATATTAGTAATTATAGTGAATGTTAATTGTGTTTACATACATAACATTCACTTTTAACCTATCTTAATGAATTTTGCTCCGCTCATACTATGAAGAAATATATCTTGGAGTTCTCCACAAAATTTCAGGCTAATTGGTCCCATTTTTCCCAAGTTGCTAAGAAATTTGGCGGCAAAGAACCTAAAATCATAAAAATTTAAAACTTGAGAAAAAAGTATTTAAAATTTTATTTATCAATTAATGTTATAACATATACTTGCAATTTTTCTTCACATCTGGAACTTTTTTAAATCAATGATATGGTTGGCCTGGTTATCTCCTCAAGGTTGAGTACAATCCAGAAAGTTTAGTCCTATTTAATCGTCTGAAGTAAAAAATTACAACATTTTTAAAATTAAGCTATAAAAATGCTTTTATTAATTTTATATATTTTAATTCAACTGTTTTGTGTTTGAATATAATTTATACTTACATTTTATATCACATGTGCTTATATAAGCAGAAGAGTAGCATTACCATAGACATAGGAAGTATAGACTGCTGGTTCAGTTAAGAGAACAATCGTGCGAGAGAGATGGAGATATTTAGGGAGAGCACGCTCTCTCTTTCTTATACACACAACGTGTGAAATTAAAAATAAATAACCAAAAATTTAGACAAAAATGCCAAAAATATCTGTTTATGTTTTTTAGTACTGCAGTGCTTGCGTAGTGAATTATTTTTTATTTGAGTCTTCACATATTAGGTTATATACAGTGTTTGAGTATTTTTGTGTTCATAAGCTCTGTAAGTGTTTTAATATGCTCGAGCTTTGTAAGACTTGGCATCGATAGTTGATGGACGATGGTTTACTGCTGAGGATCCTGGTTTGATGCTAAACTTCTTCATGATTTGAAGCATTTCGGCTTTAGCATCATTGAAGCAAGTGACTGAAATGTGCACACGAATTTGAAGCACTGTAAGACCACTGAAACTGTGCTTGAGTATGAGCTTCCAAATAGACTAATTAAAAATTTTGTTATTGTTTTGTGTAAAGCCCCAAATCCATCTCTCACCCCTAATCCAACAAGCAAGTCTCGTTGTATCGAGTTCTGATAAATTGATTGATGTTGGCCTCTGATGATATTGCCATATTACTTCGTTAACTGATCAATCTTTTGAGCAGTTAGACGATTCTTTTCACCGATGCCCAAGCCAACTCATAACTTTTTTCCAACAAAGCATTTCTTCAAATTTCTGTATAGCTGCTCTCATTGACTCCTCAGTTACACTTTTACTTGCTTCTTTTGAGTTTTAATTAATCTAGTCAAAGTTGTTATGAGAGACGAATAGGAAAACCCATTACTCCAAATAATGTGTTGAGCCTCAGATCAGTGTGTCTGTGATGAACAAGTATCATTGGCAGAGCTGAAAGTCTATTGATTTCGTAAGAATTAAATTGTTTTTCTTCGTTTTTACTGGAAACAATGAAAATAACCTTACTGCACATGGTACAAATGACGGATAACTTACTACCAAGGCCTCATACATACATCTCATTAAATTTGCTATTTCCACCACTGTAATCCTGGCAGAAGCAAAGAAATGACAAAAATTCTGTATTACGTCAAACTATGTTCTAAATTTTGTGATTTTAATTTTTATCTATAGTCTGATGTACTTGATTACGTATGCACAGTAAATCTTAGAATCCGTGCCTTGGATGTCGAAGGAAATGTATCAAGCATATATCTTGAAGTAATTAATATTGTTCGTTGTGATTGTTGAAGTAATGATCTTGATGCTGCAGCCATCTCTTGTTTTTTCTGGAAAATTTTTGCTCTTTTCATTCTTCCAAATTTTCTTCTTCTAACTTATGATACTGGTTCTCTATTTCTTAAGTATGGATTCATCTTGATCACAAACTTCGCACTTGTGCACTGTATTTTTTAAAAACAAATGCTATCAATATTATAAAATAAATTATTCATAATATTTAAAATTTTATACTTTTAACAAATCAAAATATCACTTGTCAAAACCAAAATATTGGATTTCTTATATAAAAAAATATATTTAAAGAGTATAAAAAATTCTAAGATGATTCTAGTGTAAAATTTATAATTAAAATTCCCCATTTTCATTCACTTGCAAACGAAGCAAAATTCAGAAAAATCTCAATAATACTTATTGTCTTAAAATTTTTTTTACTTTTTAAATATATTTTTTTCAGGACTTCGGTCCTGATCGGAAACATTGTTATTATTAGAAAATAAACTTTCAAAAAGCACTTTTTTCCAGTTTTTCGCGAATAATGCTTTTATCACTCGTTTTATGCATAAAAAGGTAGAGATGAAAGTTGTTTAAATTTTTTTTTTCAATTTTTCATATTGTCACAGTTATTACAAAAACAAGATTTTTTTCATCGGACAAGCTCTCAAAGGTGACTTTTAATACAAAAAATATAAAAATCCGTATCCAACCTCGATATCTTCAAATGGCGTTCTGTTGCAAAATTATTTACTCTAAAATTTCAAATTCAGCTCCAAATTGCCAATCTCCAAGTTGACTCAACCGCCTTTAATCGATAGCTTATAATGTACTTAATAAACGCTAAAAACAACTTTTTTAAAAATTAATATTTAACAATATTTTTAACAACAAATAATTATTATTTTTGTCAATTTTCAAGTTAGAGAAATGCGATAAAATGCATCTTAAAGTACCTAAAAAACCATGAATTTTCATATAAATTTTGTTGAGATCCGACTAATAGGAGCCGAGATACCAAATTTTTTTCATTCGGCGATTACGCCGAAACTACTTGATATTTTTAGTTGTAACTTGGTACAGTGCTTGTTAAAATAATACTTTAAATAATTACATTTTACCTGATAGCTGTAGATGGTTTAGTTCCTCTAAAGCGACCGATAAACAATGCGAGTTTAGAGCGCGCGGCCGCTAGGCTCTCCGGACGGGCGACGCGGTGGTGGAGGGAGCGCCGCGCGGCGGCCGACAGGATTCGTCCACGTTAGTTGTAATTTAATTATCTCGGTAACAAAAGCTGCTATTGCCATAAAATTTTGTTTCATTTAACGTGTTTTTTTCTCAGCTTTAAATTGTCATAAATGCAATGCAAATGTCCGAAATTGAGATGTTTTAAAAAAAAACCTCTTTTTTACTACATAAACAACCTTTACATGTATATAACGAGCATATACAATCATAAAAATAAGAAGTTACGCAATATATGCTGTGACGTTGTGGTTTATTATGCTCTCTCGGGGAGGCCGTCGAGAGCTCCACAACGTAATCGCACCCTATTATCGGGCTGCCGGATGAACCGTATTTTAAGTTATAAATTTTAACTTTATTTTGGACGCCCGGTTCATCAACCGCTTTGCCGGCTGCTCAGCGGTACGCGGACTTGTTTTCTCACGGCCGCGAATTTTTGGGAAGAAGGATAGGCGGGGTGGCTCTATAAATAAATACACTAATGTCAGAATTTACGGCCTGGCATTTATTAATAAAAATATAAATAAGGAAAAACGTTGGAGAGCTAATGTGCGGGAGCACACTCTGGCCGTATTGTCCGGCTGACACGGGGGAACGCGCACTTCGAAATGATAAGCGTCTACCTGGCTGTGAAATCCGGCTGACTGCTCGTCCTCTCGTTCGGATGATGTCTCGTTCCCTGAAAGTCGCGCGGCGCAGAAATACTTCGCGGAGCGAACCTCGACAGTTTAACGCTGGAGGTTATGTCGTGGAGAATGCGGAGGGAAAATAGCTGTCCTGGAGTGCGTCCGGTTTTACCTGCTGCTCACTGGATACTGGCTGTTCTACCTGTTGCGCGGTCGTTGCGACCGCGGCGTCTCTCTCTGTCTCTTTCTCGCGCATGTATTTCCTGGCTATCCTTTCTTGCTCACGCGATATCACGTGATAGCCTCATATAGCACATTTCTGTCCTAGCGCCCTCTTAACTAATAAGTATCCTCGCGCGCGAAATTCAAATTCATTAATTCACTCTGTCTGGCTGTCATCGCATTCAATTATACATTTTCCGCCTGATATTCCTCTTACAATATTTCTCTACAATATTTCGCTCGCGTACCGCTGTGAACCGAGCCGCAGCCCTCCACTCGTCGCCAATAACGTCCGAGGCTCGTCGCGTGCCTTCACTCTCTACGCTCACATTAAATATTCTCTGTCTCTGAGGAATGGAAAAACTATGCGTCTCTTCGAGCCAAGTAACTTTATTGCTGCCAAACGTTTCGGGATATATTAATCCCCTCATCAGTGGCTAAATTAAATAGGTACAAAAATTGAAATTATAACAAAAATTACAGAAAATTTAAATTTTACAAAATTACTATAATAGTATTACAAATATAATAATAATAGACAAGGAATTTAATTTAAATTTTACCAGAAATTAGAAACGAACGCCGTCTTCCTGATCGACGAACAGTAAAAGCAATCGCAAACGGATCTAATGAAAGCAATATTATAAATAAGCTAATGAATTTATACAATAATTACACAAGAAATAATAATCTAACAGACTTACGGAACTATGACTCGATGTTTCTTACAAGCTAATCATGCCGGTGCCACTAGGTGGTAAAGCGGCACCGGCCGAGGCAGGAGGTCAACTGAGATCTCGCGACAAAAATCGCCCTTTTAATCATCTCAATACATCCACCAAAACAGATATTCATACACAAAAATATGAAGGTGTGCAAAATATAGCGGCCACAGATACCCAAGTTCGCTCGGTGTATTAGGAGCGCAAGACGTCATAGAGGCGGCATATACTAATACTCAGATAGTAGAGCGGGGAGGCCGAGCCGCTACGCGTGAAGCGCTCCTGCCATGACTATATTACTATATAGTATACAGTATGGTCAGTGCGTTGCCACGGCAACCCGGACTCCCCGACCTCCCACTGGGCTGTGCCGCTCCGACTCGCCGGCCAATCACTATCGAACACATGTTGGCCGAGTTGAAGAGAGCACGAAGCGGTATGCCACCTCTCTCCGCATGCTAATATCCCAATACAGCCTGCTCGCCACCGAGCCTCTGCAATCGCATTATTTATTGATTTATTTTATTCGGATTATTTTTTAAAGTAGATATAACATTTTTGTAACTGGTTTTGAGGTGGCACGTATCCTCAGCCCTATTAAGAGTGCCATCGAAGAACTGTATATGTAACATTTCTGAGAACCGTCTGCGGAAAATTGACGGTTCTCTATCTATTATTTTAATATTGTCGAAATTAAAAGTATGCCCTGTTTCCAATGCATGTACTGCGAGGGGGGATTTTAAATCGCCCTTCTCTATGTATTTTTTGTGCTCGTTTTGCCTAGTTTTTAGAGGCCGATACGTTTCTCCGATATACGTGGAATCGCAATCCGAGCAGTCAATTTTATAAACAACATTTCTCGCGTCCTGCACTGCAGTAGGATCTTTTCCTAGTTTAATAAATTTGTTGAACTTATCGGGAACATTGTTGACTAGACTCAAGTTGTTATTTCTGATAACAGATTTTAATTTATCATTAAACCCTTCGTAGTAAGGGAAAACTGCAAACCCTTTTCTAGAATTAAAACTATTGTTACTATTACAATGCTGTGAATCTGTATTACTCGCCCCTGAACCCTCCCGCGTGGCCCTTGAAAGGTCCAAATTGCGAGCAATCCGTTTCTTACTGAATTTTTCTATAAAGTTTATCGGGTAATCGTTAGCTATGAGGATTTTTTTTTGCTTTCACGATATTCTCACGGTGGAAACGCGGATCCGATAACAATATTGCCCTATCAAATAGGTTAAATATTATTGCAATCTTTTGATTTTTTGGGTGGTGGGAGAAAAATCCTCATAGCTAACGATTACCCGATAAACTTTATAGAAAAATTCAGTAAGAAACGGATTGCTCGCAATTTGGACCTTTCAAGGGCCACGCGGGAGGGTTCAGGGGCGAGTAATACAGATTCACAGCATTGTAATAGTAACAATAGTTTTAATTCTAGAAAAGGGTTCGCAGTTTTCCCTTACTACGAAGGGTTTAATGATAAATTAAAATCTGTTATCAGAAATAACAACTTGAGTCTAGTCAACAATGTTCCCGATAAGTTCAACAAATTTATTAAACTAGGAAAAGATCCTACTGCAGTGCAGGACGCGAGAAATGTTGTTTATAAAATTGACTGCTCCGATTGCGATTCCACGTATATCGGAGAAACGTATCGGCCTCTAAAAACTAGGCAAAACGAGCACAAAAAATACATAGAGAAGGGCGATTTAAAATCCCCCCTCGCAGTACATGCATTGGAAACAGGGCATACTTTTAATTTCGACAATATTAAAATAATAGATAGAGAACCGTCAATTTTCCGCAGACGGTTCTCAGAAATGTTACATATACAGTTCTTCGATGGCACTCTTAATAGGGCTGAGGATACGTGCCACCTCAAAACCAGTTACAAAAATGTTATATCTACTTTAAAAAATAATCCGAATAAAATAAATCAATAAATAATGCGATTGCAGAGGCTCGGTGGCGAGCAGGCTGTATTGGGATATTAGCATGCGGAGAGAGGTGGCATACCGCTTCGTGCTCTCTTCAACTCGGCCAACATGTGTTCGATAGTGATTGGCCGGCGAGTCGGAGCGGCACAGCCCAGTGGGAGGTCGGGGAGTCCGGGTTGCCGTGGCAACGCACTGACCATACTGTATACTATATAGTAATATAGTCATGGCAGGAGCGCTTCACGCGTAGCGGCTCGGCCTCCCCGCTCTACTATCTGAGTATTAGTATATGCCGCCTCTATGACGTCTTGCGCTCCTAATACACCGAGCGAACTTGGGTATCTGTGGCCGCTATATTTTGCACACCTTCATATTTTTGTGTATGAATATCTGTTTTGGTGGATGTATTGAGATGATTAAAAGGGCGATTTTTGTCGCGAGATCTCAGTTGACCTCCTGCCTCGGCCGGTGCCGCTTTACCACCTAGTGGCACCGGCATGATTAGCTTGTAAGAAACATCGAGTCATAGTTCCGTAAGTCTGTTAGATTATTATTTCTTGTGTAATTATTGTATAAATTCATTAGCTTATTTATAATATTGCTTTCATTAGATCCGTTTGCGATTGCTTTTACTGTTCGTCGATCAGGAAGACGGCGTTCGTTTCTAATTTCTGGTAAAATTTAAATTAAATTCCTTGTCTATTATTATTATATTTGTAATACTATTATAGTAATTTTGTAAAATTTAAATTTTCTGTAATTTTTGTTATAATTTCAATTTTTGTACCTATTTAATTTAGCCACTGATGAGGGGATTAATATATCCCGAAACGTTTGGCAGCAATAAAGTTACTTGGCTCGAAGAGACGCATAGTTTTTCCATTCCTCAAAACTTCCACCATCGAGCGATAACGTCATTATTTATAATTCTCTGTCTCTGTCTATCTCGCTCTCGCTCGCTTTCATTCCCTTTACAGTGCTCGCAACATGGCGGCGGTCGCTCGCGCGCGTACGCCTCGTGGCTTCGCTCGCCGTGCTGCGCTCTCAGCCGTCGCCGCTATCTTCGCTCTCGCTCGCTCTCGCGCGGTTTCCCTCTCTCTGCCGCTCTCTCGCTGTGGCGCGCGTTGTGCTTCTCTCTCTCTCTGTCTCGTGCGGCGCCGCGCATGCTTCGCGCTGAGCGTGGCTTCTGCTCAGCTGTGTCGTGGCGCTGCTTCTCTCTGCTGCTCCGGCCGTGTTTTCTCTCTCTCTCTCGCTCTCATCTCTGCCTGGTTCTCCTGGAAACACCACCGGGTCTAAGTATATGCTTTTTTCGCTAGCACGGCTCCGGTGGTGTCCAGGCGAGCTGGGGCTGACGGCTGACCGTCACATTCCCCCTCCCAAACCTTACCCACTGGTAAGTTTCTACCAGAGGACGTAGGGCTCGCCGGGACACCATGTGCCGGAATTGATTAGTTCTCTGTAAAATAGCATGTCAATATAGTATAGAGAGAGAGAGAGAAAAAAAAATTTTTGTACTCACGACTGTCTTTTACCACCTGTATAGGTTCTGGCTGTGTTGTCTACGCTCATCCCTTCTTGTCCGTCCTCAGCACCTTACGGAGGATGGCGTCTCTGATTGACCATTTGTCTTCTATAGTCGTTGTGGCCGCTACTTCTGGCTCGATCATTCTGGATAAGGCGTCGGGGACGACATGATTCGTGCCGCTTCGATGGACTATGTCGAAGTCCCATTGCTGGATCTCGATTGACCATCTAGTTAGCCGTCCTTTCGGCTCTTTAAGAGACCTGAACCAGCGTCGTGCACTATGGTCGGTGATCACCGTAAAGTGGTATCCTTCTACGTAAGGTCGCAGTTTTTGGATCGACCAGATGAGTGCGAGGCATTCTTTCTCGGTGGTCGTATAGTTTGTTTCAGGAGCTGTTAAAACTCGACTGACATAAACTATAGGATGTTCTCCGTCGTCGAACTCTTGTGTGAGAACGGCTCCAACTGTGTAATTGCTCGCATCGCACTGGATCGTAAAAGGTCTCGTAAAATCTGGTCTGGCTAAAACTGGCGCATTTGTCAAGGATAGTTTCAACTTCTCGAAGGCTTCTTGCTGTTCGTCTCCCCATTTCCAGTTCTTCTGGTCTCGAAGGAGACGAGTAAGAGGCACTTTTATTTCAGACTCGTTTTCTAGGAATCTCGAGTACCACCCGAACATCCTAGCACTCTACGTAACTCTGTCAAGACTCTTGGAACTGGACACCGCAAGATTGGTTCGACTTTGGCGGGGTCAGTTCTTAGTCCGTCTCTATCCAGGATGAATCCTAGGTATCTTATCTCTCTCACACAAAACTCGCATTTCTTCGGGTTGATACTTAATCCGGCTGAGGTTAGTTTTGTGAGTACATGTCTGACTCGGTGTTTATGTCCTTCGAGCGTGTCGGTTGCAATGACGATGTCGTCGAGGTAGCCAAAGACGTTCGGAGAGTCCTCAGGACCGAATAAAACGTCAACCAGCCTCTGCAGAGTACTGGGAGCGTTGCATAACCCAAATGGCATGCATTTGAACTGCCACAACCCATATCCGGGCACAGCGAAAGCAGTATATTTCTTACTACTTTCCTCCATTTTCACTTGGAAGTACGCCTGTTTCAAGTCTATTTTACTTAGGTATCTGGCGGCTCGCAATCGGTCTAAGATCATGTCCATCTGTGGTAAGGGATAACTGTCTTTCTTGGTTACTTTATTCAATTCTATGTAGTTCACGCAAAACCTTTCAGTACCGTCTGGCTTTGGTACTAACAGTGGTTGACTGCAATAATCACTGGCTGATCTCTCGATTATCCCTAAACGCCTCAATTCGATTGCTGCCTTTTGAATTTCCTCAATCTTCCGAGGTGATCTCCTTCTTGCTTTGCATCTTATGGATGTGGGATCAGTGACGAGAATGTGATGTTCTGTTAGGTCGGTGTAACCTAATTCTCCACCGGAATTTTCTGGTAAGATACCGGCGACCAGCTGCTCGATTTCCTGTCTTTCTTCGTCGCTGAGTTTGGATATACCGGCGCTCTCGGCGATAATGACCGACGGGGATCTGGCTGTTGGTCTGTCGAATTCTCTCCATTTTCCTTCATTAGCTCGCCACCATCCTTTGTAGCTTGAGTCTATTTTGAATGTGTCGCAGAAGTCTTTGCCCAATATCATTTCATGTCTAACATCTTTGACAGCTCTGGCACTCAGAGTTTCGCTTATTCCATCTAGCTCTAAATGAATAGGCAAAAATCCTAGGACTGGATTCAGTCCGCCAGTGACTGTCTGGATTGTCGTCGTGCAGGGTTTTAGTCTCTTTTTGTATTTCTCAGCTATTCCCGAGCCTACTAAAGAAATTGTAGCCCCTGGGTCAAACAGTGCTCTATATTCTTGTCCTCCTAAATCGACTCTTATATACTCTCTATTGTCTATTGTGGCTCCGGCAATAGGCATTTCTGACTCTGGTGATTCCTGGTCGACTCCAGCTTCCACTATCGGTGCAGAAGTTCTGACGTCTGGCAGTGTATCATTGATGAGCGCCTCCACCGCAGCCTCAATCTTCCTCAATCTAGTATAATCTGTCTCTTCCATCAGATCGGTAATCTTTGTACGGATTATCCTCTCTTGGTTGTCTTCCAGCAACTCTTTCGCTTCGACAAGGTGCACCTCATCTTCGCTGGAGCTGCCGTCTTCTTCTTCTTCCGATCGGGTTTCCACGTTCGCAGTTTCCTCGATTTCCATGTCGCTTTGTCTGGCTGTAACTCTGGTCTCGCCGAAATCCAAGGCTTGTACTAGTTTTCTGACCGTTTCCTGGTCCTTAATGTCTACCTTGGGTAAAGTTGACGTTATGGTCGGCTCCGGTCTGAGATCTATTTGCGCCTCGGTCCGCATAAGCTTTTCGGCTTTCCTGAATTCTGCCATTTCTTTTATCTTCTCCAGGCTCTCTTTTGAGAATTCTTCGATGTCTTCTAGTCCATGACCACGAATCATTTCCTTCTCTACTCGAAAGCCTCGCTTCTTGTATAGTTGGATTTCTCGTTCTAGCTTCGTGTCTTCATCGCTACTCTCCATTGGCGCAGCCGGCGTCCCGTCTGGCTTAGATTCCGCGTCTCTGACCGTATTTGCTTGAGCGTGATTTCCTTTTTTATCTTCTTTTGTCTCTTCTTTCTTCGTGATAGAGTCTGACCGTGGTTTGACCTTGGCGTCTCCTCTTTTCACGTTTGCCTCGTTAATCTGTTGTCTCTGCTTCGTAAGTGCTTTTTCCTGACTGTGGTCAGCCTGGCCGTTGGTGACGATTCTGGCTGCTACTGTCTGGTTTTGCACTTTCTCTAGTGGCTGTACGCCACTCTCTCCCCCTCCCAAAATTGACATACCCGTGGAAATATTACGGGTATGTGAGTCAATTTTGCAGGTTACGACTGGGGCCACGGTGTGAAGACGGAGGTCGGCTGCCCCGTTGCCGCCTCCGTTTGTCCATTTCCCAGAAGCTTTCTGACGTGGACACAGTTAGGACAGTCTCGAAGCGCTGCCCCCTTTTGCCCGCATATCTGACATGATTGCTCTGGCAATGTTTGTGGTTGCATTTGCTGTAACAGTTCTCTGGCCTTGACACAGTTTTTACAGTTTTTAAATGGTGCTCCAATCTGACCGCATACCTGACATCTGCCTGCCGTTTTCAACGGGTATTTGCACGCGTTTCTTCTATGTCCATATTGTTTGCAATTGTAGCATTGTGTTTTCGGACATTCTGCTGCTCTATGCCCGACCGTTTCGCAAACATGACAAGGTCCATAATACTGGGTCTGTTGTTGCGATTGGTTTGTTTGCTGGCTTAGTGCTGGCGTGAAATTTTGTTGCACAGGTTGTTGTGGTATGGCTGAGCATGTGTCGCAGGAATTTGTTGAGTTGTTGCACACACTTCTTGTGTCTTAACTGGTGTTTCTGTCTTTGCTTCCTCTGTTGTTGCTGGTTTTTTCTTTTTGTTGTTCTTTTTTTTTGTCTTGGTTGGTTCTTCTATGGTTTCCGCTATTTCTTCTGTTCCGGCAACTTTTGGTTTTGGGGTGGTTGACCATGCTGCTGCTGGGAATTTTGATTTTTCTGCTGGTGGTGGCGGAGCGTACCTGGCATCGTGTTCGAGTTCGTCTTCTAGCTCTTTGCAGTACTTCTTTACGTCGTGGAAAGTTTTAATCTTCTTATCTTTGAGAGCTTTTCTATAAACTGGCCGTAATCTGTCAATGAGTAGGGTGATCTGTTTCTTGATTGGCATTGGTTTTTGTAGATGATCGGCTATATGTCTGAAGTTCATAATATAAGTCGATATCTTTTCTCCGTTGCCTTGCGTGCGTCGAAGCAGTTCGTCCATTACATCATTGGTGTTTGCGGAAGTGTAGAATTGTTCTTTAAATGCGGTTAAGAAGTCTTTCCATGACTGTATATCTGTCTTTTCGGTTTGATACCACATTTGCGCTCGTCCGGTCAAGGTGTAAGGTACCAGTTTCAACATGGCCTTGCTGCGAATATCTAGGCTGTCCTTGATGCCTTCTAATTTTCTTCCGTAGTCTTCTGGGTCTTCCTTCGATGAGCCTGAATATTCTATTTTTAGGTTTTTGATCAGTTGCAAATGACTGAGATGAGTTTTTGCATTTATATTGCTTTGGCTTCTGTCTCTTCGTCTGTTAACCCTCTGTCCGTGAGATTGTGGAGCATCACTATCTGACGAGATACTGTCTGATGAACTGTCCGATGATTCTTCCGACGAGCTGCTGAATTTTGGCGGTGGTCGTGACTTCTTGTGTTTTTGTGACGTTTTTGATTTGGATGGTTTCTTCGTGCTAACTCTTGTAATAGTTGTACTGTTCGTGTCTGTTTCTGTTGTAATTTGTAACTCGTGGATTGTTTTTTCTAATTTTCGTCTTTGCGTTTCGACTGCCTCTTCGTTATCCGATTTTTCACTCTGACTCGTGGTTACGCTTAGCCTTTCTTCCGTGGATATGGTTTTTTTCTTCGTTCCTGTTGGATTTGTTAGTTCTTCTATTTCTGGCAGATTTTTAGCGAACGAGCTGTCCACAGGAATGTGCTTTTTTCCTGGCGAGGAGTGTAATAGTGTTGATGTGTGCTGACTTACGAATCATTTGTTACTCTGCAGCGATTTATCTACTGAGTCTGTGAGTAACTGCTTGACATGTTCTGAGTATTGTATACTCGTGGATGCGTTTGGTTGTACATACTGTTGTTGTGGTACAACTGGTTGTAGTTGAGTGAGTATTGCACCACATCTGATTTGTTTGTTCCATGGTTTTCCTCGTTCGTGTTTCTGAGCCTTGGGATCGTTGGTTTGCCGTCCCACGGATACCACGGTGCATCCAACGTTGTTTCCAATAGCACTCTTGCCCGTAATAAGCGATCCTGTAATACACCTCTCGTTCCGTTTGTCTCTGCTTGTATGTCTTCTAATGCATTTTGAACTTCTTTTCGATCCAGTTTAATTACTTCTCTTACTATAGCTCTGACTTCCCTGTGTTTTCTAAGTTTCTCCATTATTTCTTGGTGGCCGGCGTTGGACATCTTGGAATTTCTGGCTGTTATTCAATACTGACGCGATTTGATTTTTGATTACTGGTTTTTCAAATAAAAATTTTGTTTGTTCTGTAATAATAGTACGAACAATAATTCTCTGATCTTCCTGTAACGGGTAAAATCTAGCGTCGGATTGTCTAATGTCAAGAAATTTCCCTATCTGTCTCGTGTAGTGAAATTTATAAAATAATTTTCGACGTACTACCGTTAACCGTCTATAGAAATATGAGGGTACTGTTAGTTGTAAGGGTGGTATATATAGTATTGGAGGTAATTATAAATAATTATTATTAATTATTGTTGGCATGCAGAATATTGGGACGTTGTCTTTGGCCAGCATAAATTCAATTTCGTTGAGCGGGTGGTGCACGTGTTGGAATTCTTAAGAAAAATTATTTTTTTTTTCGATTTTTTTCGGAAATGGTCGTATATACTGCTTGGCACTCGCGGAATTTGTTCAATTCTGTCGGCTGTTGAAATCGACGTCACGTACGGCTTGGCCGTATTTCGAGCGATTTTTCTGACTGTTGACGAGAAAAAAAAATATTCCCGGAAATGCTCGTATATCGCTGACCGTTTACTGCGATAGCGTAGTGGTGAGAGAAAAAGAAAAAAAAATTCCTTGGAATTTTCCACTGCACTGCCTCGTTTTCGAAATTAAATTTTTATTCTCCTCCGGCTTACTATCTCCGCCGTGTTCATTTACTCGCGTCGCGTTTTTCAATATGGCCGCCTTAACTGACCGCGTGGCACAAAATGGCCAAGTCGCGCGTGTTTCGTTTTTCACTTTTCCCCGATCCTTTTTTCGCCGCACATTGGGCGTCAATGTGACGTTGTGGTTTATTATGCTCTCTCGAGGAGGCCGTCGAGAGCTCCACAACGTAATCGCACCCTATTATCGGGCTATGCAGTGCGTCCGGTTTTACCTGCTGCTCACTGGATACTGGCTGTTCTACCTGTTGCGCGGTCGTTGCGACCGCGGCGTCTCTCTCTGTCTCTTTCTCGCGCATGTATTTCCTGGCTATCCTTTCTTGCTCACGCGATATCACGTGATAGCCTCATATAGCACATTTCTGTCCTAGCGCCCTCTTAACTAATAAGTATCCTCGCGCGCGAAATTCAAATTCATTAATTCACTCTGTCTGGCTGTCGTCGCATTCAATTATACATTTTCCGCCTGATATTCCTCTTACAATATTTCTCTACAATATTTCGCTCGCGTACCGCTGTGAACCGAGCCGCAGCCCTCCACTCGTCGCCAATAACGTCCGAGGCTCGTCGCGTGCCTCCACTCTCTACGCTCACATTAAATATTCTCTGTCTCTGTCTATCTCGCTCTCGCTCGCTCTCATTTCCTTTACAGTGCTCGCCAACATGGCGGCGGTCGCTCGCGCGCGTACGCCTCGTGGCTTCGCTCGCCGTGCTGCGCTCTCAGCCGTCGCCGCTATCTTCGCTCTCGCTCGCTCTCGCGCGGCTTCCCTCTCTCTGCCGCTCTCTCGCTGTGGCGCGCGTTGTGCTTCTCTCTCTCTCTGTCTCGTGCGGCGCCGCGCATGCTTCGCGCTGAGCGTGGTTTCTGCTCAGCTGTGTCGTGGCGCTGCTTCTCTCTGCTGCTCCGGCCGTGTTTTCTCTCTCTCTCTCTCTCTCGTTCTCATCTCTGCCCGGTTCTCCTGGAAACACCACCGGGTCTAAGTATATGCTTTTTTCGCTAGCACGGCTCCGGTGGTGTCCAGGCGAGCTGGGGCTGACGGCTGACCGTCACAATGCATACGAAGGTTGTGTAAATATTGTGTACATAGTAAAAAAGAGGTTTTTTTAAAAACATCTCAATTTCGGATATTTGCATTGCATTTATGACAATTTAATTAGCATGACGTAAAAGCTGAGAAAAAAACACGTCAAATGAAAATAAATTTTATGGCAATAGCAGCTTTTGTTACCGAGATAATTAAATTACAACTAACGTGAACGAATCCTGTCGGCCGCCGCGCGGCTCTTCCCCCACCACCGCGTCGCCCATCCGGAGAGCCGAGCGGCCGCGCGCTCTGAACTCGCATTGTTCCCCGGGCGTTTCAGAGGAACTAAACCATCTACAGCTATCGGGTAAAATGTCAGTATTTAAAGTATTATTTCAACAAGCACTGTACCAAGTTTTAACTGAAAATATCAAATAGTTTCAGCGTAATCGCCGAATGAAAAAAATTTCGTATCTCGGCTCGTATTGGTCGGATCTCAACAAAATTTATATGAAAATTCATGGTTTTTTAGGCACATTAAGATGAATTTTACCGCGTTCCTCTAATTTGAAAATTGACAAAAATAAAAATTATTTGTTGTTCAAAATATTGTTAAATATTAATTTTTAAAAAAGTTGTTTTTAGCGTTTATTAAGTACACTATAAGCTATCGATTAAAGGCGGTTGGGTCAAGTTATCGTTGCATGGGCAGTTTGGCGATGAATTTGAAATTTTAGGGTAAATAATTTTGCAATAGAACGCCATTTTGAGATATTGAGCTACCGACACATGCTAACGCTAATAATACAACATAGTGAACAAAATAATAATATACAGTCAATAGACCTGACACGTTACAAATAAATTAAAAAGTACGTAAGAATTTTAATTTTCTCGGATAGAATTAATAAATAAATTCCTACTACTGTAATCCACGAAAACTTCTGATAGATAGATTTTCTGTTTACTATTTGAGATATCCGAAGTTTAGTATTTGAGAATATCCGAAGTTTTTTCAGAATTCTAAAAATTTTGGAATTCTTTGAAATTTTTTTTTTATGGTTTTAAATCTTCGAGAAGAATCAAGCAGATAAAGTCCTTAATTTCTTATTCAATTCTTGTGTATTACAAGGGTGCTTGTACAAAAAGTCGAATTTTCTGCTCTTTTATCGATACCAGATCAGTAAAAGACTCTAAATAACTTCTGAAGCGGAAAGGCGCGAACTACGAATATAGCACTTGACACATGCGTACAGTATGAGCCAATCACAAAACCTCTCTCTATTCTATTTAATGATCCGGATGACATCCTGATGACATCCTGATAACATTTTTATACGTGAATATACATTTGCTGAAACTATTCAATTTTCTTTCTGTTTACTAGATTCTATTGAGAGATCATTCAACAAAATGAATAAAGAAACCTCTTACAAAGTTGAAGACACCGATAATATATTTCATTTCAATGATAACTTCCAAGAAGTTGATATTTCTAGCGAAAATTTATTCGCAGAAGATAATGTTGAAGTTAAAGCTACTGATTTCTTCGAAATAAATTCGCGGTAAAATTCTTCGAAATCAGTAGCTATATCGATGAAAATAATGTAGATAATGTTGAAGTTTCTTCGAAATCAGTAGCTACAGCGATGAAAACAGTTTCGAAGAAGTCAGTATTTCTGGAGAATTCATTGAAATATGTACAAAAGAAGGAGAAGGTAAAATATTACATGTATTTTTATTGTACCTAGTAGAAAGCTAACTATAGACTATATTGTTATGAAGTTGAGTCCTAGCTATATTTGTAAATTCAATTCCACTTTATAAATATTTTATAATAATAAAAGAATCATATCAGTTTAACGCATTAATGCCGATCAGACATTCGAAATTTCCAGGCGTATAGAAAAAAAAATGAGATCAAACAATGTTATATAGATCATTTTGACTGTTCTATCAGTTCCTAAAGTCAGTTTGATTCTATGACCCCCTGGAAAGGAGCATCAGCAGTTTAAAAAGGGTAGTCTTTACCCTTGAATATTCTAAATGTTTTTCGATTTCTAGATTGCATTTGTTGCTGCAAAATTATAATCTTTATGGATATAACTAAAGAATGATTTCTGACCTTAGGAACTGACCTCACGAGTCGGTACAGCAACCAAAATTACCTATAGTTCACAAGTCTGCTAACTTCATACCTTATATATCTATTGTTCCGAATTTGTATTAATTTATTAAGTAGAAGTGTACTTTTTATTATGAAACATTTCTTTAGATTTTTAATTTAATGACACATTGTTCAGCGTTATTATTATATTGCCATTCTCGCAACAATTGGTCGTGTACAACCGTGGCCAATACAGCCACGTTTATTATATCTCGTTGCTGTCTATTATGAAATAAAATACGTACAATGCTCGATCGTAGGAGCGTGTGTGCTCCACTGCACACTGCGTGAGAGAGCGAGAGAGAGAGAGAAAGAGAGGGAGGGAGGGAAGGAGGGAGGGAGGAAGAGAGAAAGGGAGGGAGAGAGCGAGGAAGGAAGAGAGTAGGCACTTACAGTCGCACGTCGGTACTGAGGAGTCGTAATCTGCTCTGGCTCGCTGCAGTTGTCCAGGCTCGCAATCGAGCTGGTCGCGGGTAGCGTGGCTTTGGTAGCAATCGGACAAGGGATAGCGTCTCGGTCGTCGCACGAGGTACGGAGGCAGTGCACAAGGTACGCCTGAGAAGAACAGGCGCGGGGAGACGTACGGACTAGTCTCACTCACATCAGCTCCATCCGCGCGAATGACTTCGGTCGAATTTTCGACTGTTAATATACGGTCGCGCGGATTTAATTTCGCGTCAAATTGTAACACAAAATCTGCGCCGAGATTACATCTTTCACGAAGATCGGGAATGATCAAGGCAGTCAGCGTACGAGTCTGTCCGCCAATCGTGAAAGGAAGTTCAGCAGTTCCAGAAACCATGGAAGTACTGCCGTCCGCCGTAGAGGCGACAAGTCCATCACATGGTTGTACAGTAGCATTGTGGCGTCGGCTAACTGTACAGGCATCGTGCCAATGCAAGTCTGAGTTGCTCCAGGATCGTAAAGGGCCCTGATCCGGAACTCTCCCACATGTACTTGCAGCCACCATCGCTGATCTGACAGTATACCGTTGCTACTGTCCATGTTACATAAATAAATAATATACTAAGTCGACAAATACTAAGAAATGTGCGTTCGAAATACACAATGAGAATTGCGCGGCCGTAGTATTAGTTGTGCGTTTATAATGCTCAATGTCTCTTTCAATCTACAGGCGAAAATTCCTATAACTGCCCGGACGGGCGACACTATCAAGTCGAGCTATGGCTCGGCGCGCGCGACATAAACATAAATACAATACACAGCGGCAGTGTCTTCACCGCTCGGCCGATTGGCTTCGCATGCCTATAGACGGGCTATCTAAACGCGTCGAACGAAAATCTAGTAGCGGTACTCGAGGGCTATTTGTCTGTTGTACGCTTATACACTAATGTTCGTGTGTGTGAGAGCGGCGCATGCCTCGGCTCTCGACTCAGCGCTCGGATGTAAACAAACACGTTAATGTCTTGCGACGCGCTCTCGTCGACTACGAAAAATATTTCAATACACTTGCTCGTTCGAGAATAAAATTGTTATATGAATAATTTTTCTCGACCGCGTAATTGATGCAACAACGAGAACAATATGAGTATTGAGGAGCTTACGCGCGGTGCAAATTTTACGGAATGATCTGAGAGAAAGAAAAAATATTTTCAAGAATATTCATTAATTAATTAAGCCACAAAATTGCCTTTCTCGCAACAATCGGTCATGTATAACCGTGGCCAATACAGCCACGTTTATTATATCTCATTGCTGTCTCCTCGTGATAGACACGGCTCGGCCGATACGTGGTATTTGCGCGTATGCACGGAACGAAAGCGACAGAGGACGGGGTTACTAATAAATGGACACGCGTGAAATAATGAGAACTAGGGAAAATATATTATACTCCACCGCACACTGTGCGAGAGAGAGAGAGAAAGAGAGGGAGGGAGGGAGGTAGGGAGGGAGGTAGGGAGGGAGGGAGGAAGAGAGAAGGCACTTACAGTCGCACGTCGGTACCAAGGGGTCGCAATCTGCTCTGGCTCGCTGTAGTCGTCCAGGCTTGCAATCGGGCTCGTCGCAGATAGCGTGGCTCCGGTAGCAATCGGACGGGGGATAGCGTCTCGATCGTCGCACGAGGTACGGAGGCAGTGCACAATGTACGCATAAGAAGTACAGGCGCGGAGGGACGTACGGACTAGTCGGGCACTACCGCAATACTGGAGACTAATGCCGCGCGCGATGCAAAAGGACGATCCGGCCCTTAACACGGTTTTGTCATAATTGGCAGCGCGTGATTAATGGGCCGGCAATATCGCATACTAACGAACGCGCGCTCTCTCTCTTTCTCTTAATATCGGCCTATTATTAGGCGCTCTCTCGCTCTCTCTGTTTCTCTCGTATGCTAGTGTCCGCTGGTAGTCGCTAGAATCACAAATAATGTATTAGTACATGGTATATGTTGCATACGCCCGGAGAGGCAATAACGTGCATGTGCTATGCAACCGTCATAGTGTATGTACTCATAATATTAGTGACATTTAATAAAGTAATTGATTTATATTCTTCTTTTCAAATATAAAAAATATTAATTAAATGTTATTTAAAACAGATTTGGATACTTCAAACGAAAAATATTTCTCATCACCTCCAAAAATAAGGTAATATTGAATTATTTATTTATAATTTTTAATTTATTACATAAAGTTTTATTTATTAATAAATATTAAATTTTTTAGAAATTCTCGAAACAGTAGTGTGATAAATTCGTCTAATGATCTGAACTTTTCGAATCTAATGCAAAATCTATCACAACAAAATATTAGTACTTCATCTAGCATATTTGAAAAAAGTGCTCAAATTCATGATTCAAGTTCGAATTTGTCATATAATTCATCAGTTACAACTAACGATGTTTCAAATGGTTTGTCAGAATATTCTTCGTTAATACCACTTTCTTTAAAAGTACCTCCTTTAAAAGAGTCTTCTTTAAAACTGCCGAGCTTGACAGATCTAGATGATAAGATCCATGAAATTTCAAAGGAGACTGATAAAAGTATAGTAAGCGAATCTTTTAATGACACTACCGATGGTATTAATAATCTGCAATTGAAAGACAATGAAAGTAAGTTTTCTTATTCGTATTCTGATTATGCGTATTCTTCTTTTCAAATAAAAAAAATATTAATTAACTGATATTTCAAACAGATTTGGATATTTCAAAAGAAAAATATTTCTCATCGCCACCAAAAATAAGGTAATTTTGATTTATTTATTTATAATTTTTAATTTAGAACATAAAGTTTTATTTATAAATAAATATTAAATTTTTTAGAAATTCTTGAAATAGTAGTGTGATAAATTCGTCTAATGATCTGAACTTTTCGAATCTAGTGCAAAATCTATCACAACAAAATATTACTACTTCATCTAGCATATTTGAAAAAAGTGCTCAAATTCATGATTCAAGTTCGAATTTGTCATATAATTCATCAGTTACAACTAACGATGTTTCAAATGGTTTGTCAGAATATTCTTCGTTAATACCACTTTCTTTAAAAGTACCTCCTTTAAAAGAGTCTTCTTTAAAACTACCTAGCTTGAAAGACCCAGATGATAAGATTAATGAAAGTTTAACAGAGACTGATAAAAGTATAGTAAGCGAATCTTTTAATGAGACTGCTGATAGTATTAAGGATCTGCAATTGAAAGACAATGAAAGTAATTTAAATTTAATATAAAATTACTAAGAATTGATTCCCAATTAAAATTCAAGAATTTTAATAATCTTTTTTTAAAAATCTTCGTGAAATTGATTTTGATTTTTAGTAAAATAATTAAGATACTTTATTTGATTTAATTATTATCCACGATTATATTACATGTAACAATTCTAAAAATAAAAATAATTGTTCATACATCATTCATATTCTTAGATAACAACAAAAGCAGCATAGTGATCAAATAAAACGTGTTATTATGTTCAAAAAATAGGCTAAATATTGATAAGATTATACCTAATGACGATATTTCAAAAACTTCACAACTTAAACTTACAAATGACGAGAATTGTATTACTCCAGCTACAACTGGTATGTATATTTAAATTCAATTATTTTAAATAAAATATGCGATGTATAGTTTTTCTTTTGCTTCGTTTTTATCGATATAGGTAATTATGTATTATTAATGAATTGATATTGATAATTGTTGATTTTTATATTTCAATAATTTTTTTATGCAAATTACGAAACCAAGTTACCATAACCCAACCCTAAGATCATATTTTCTTCACGTAAAGTTATTTGCATGTCGAGAATTCCAACTGTTGTTAACAAGATGCGATAAAAAAGTAGTTAGATCCAATAAATATAAGGAATTACGCAAGTCTAAGAGATACTTGTCCCTCACCTCGATATTAACTATCGGCATTTATTGTTTTAGAATATTCACAGAATCAAAATATTCAGGTATTGGGGGAGGAGAATACCTGAATATTCCTTACCTTTATTGGATCTTAGCACTTTATTATGCTACCGTTAGTGACGGGTCGTTAGTGGCTATCGGATCCCCTTAACGCGAACTACTACGCATCAAGAATAGCTAATGTGTTTGTCTCGCTATTTGGTCTTCAAACTGAGCTAGTTGTCATTGTATTTACATAATAACAATTAATATTTATTATTATAATTTACAGGTTTTCGTGCATTTGACGCGAATGGAAATATCTGTGATAATTCTCATTTAAGCCAGTTAGAAGATAATCAAGATCTAATATTAATTTCAGAAGAAATTTTGAAACGTGAGTAACACAAAAAAAGCTTTTATAATAATATAATACGATGTATAGTATTACGAAATTCGTATTAATTTGAATAAATTTTTAGCTTTCAACAATTCATCATATAATGATGACATCCTAGTGGAACTAAATATAGATTGTAATAAAAATGTTACATCAAATGACAGAAGTAGAACATCAGAAAATAAGTATAAGCATAACAAGATGTCCAATCAAAACCACAATAATACTGAATTTTCGGACAACAGCTTATCTGTGACTAAACGTGCTCCAAATTCTAGTCTAGTAAAAGATAGTGTATTCGATAATAAAAAAAATTATTCAGAGATGTATGATGAAAGTGATGATGAGTACGGGAACCTTTATAGTTTCAAAAATGAACCTATACCTAGTTACAATGAATCTAAAGGAAACGAAGCTGTACCTGAAGGAAAGGAACCTGTACCTGACGAATATGAACCAGTATTTAAAGAAAACCAATCTGTACCTGATGAATATGAATCCATATGTCATGAGAAAAAAAATTCTAATATTAATTTAAAACGTATCAACGATAAGGAAACACAAAAAACTTCAAGTCAAAAAGCGTCTATAAAATGTTCTGCTAATAAATTGCAAACCATCATAAAAAAAGAAAAATTTGAAGCTGATCTTAGAAAAGACTCTAAGCAATCTAATAAATCAACAAAATCTGTTACCATGGAACAAAATATTAAAAAACTTATTTCAATTAAGAGAGAGAAAAATAGTCATATACTTAATAAGGTTAGTAAAGATAACGTTAATAAAGACGAATTAGGTGCATCATTAAATAAAGGTGATGATAAGCAAGGGAATGATCTCCATAGTTATAAAAATCAACTTACAACTAACTACAATGAATCGTTATTTGATAAAAATGAACTAGTACCTGAAGGAAACGAAGCTTAACCCGAAAATAAAGAATCTATTCTACTTAAAGATAGTGCATTAGATAATAAAATAAATTATTTAGAGATGTATGAAGAAAGTGATGATGATCATAGCAATCATCTCTATAGATTTGAAAATGAACTAATACCTAATTATAATGATGAATCTATACTTGACGAAAATGAATCTGTCCTTAATAAAAACGAAGATTTACCTGACGAATATGAACCTGTATCTGATAAAAATGAGAATTCTACTGTTAATGTTAAATGTACAAACTATACAGAAATAGAAAAATCTCCAAGTCGAAAAGCATCTGGAAAATTTTCTGCTAATAAATCGCAAATGACCAAATTTCAAGCTGCTGCTTCTAAAGTAGACCCTAAACAACCTGATGACTCAACGATATCTGTTACTATGCGACAAGATGCTACAACACCTGCATCAATTAAAAAAAAGAAAACTAGTGACATACTAGATAAGATTAGTAAAGATAAAATTAATCAAGATGAATTAGGTGCAGCATTAAAAAATAAAGTCATTATTGAAAATTCTGATGAAACCAAAAAATATAAATGTATTTATTGCGGGAAAATCTTCAAAGGGAAAATAACTGACCATCTTTTCCGCATGCATGCCGATGAAGAAAAAGTAGTCATTATCAAGTCTTTACCTCCTGCAAAACGGAAAAAAGGAGAACCATTAAGTGAACTGCAGTTAAAACGAGAAAATCTCATACGAAAATTAAGAAACGAAGGTTCGTTTAGCCAATCCATTAAAGCGGAAACGTCTGATGAAGTGTTACTTAATCGACGTGTTCGTCAAAATGGAAAAGAAAAATCCCTAGCAGAATATCGAGCATGTGCGTATTGTTATAGCTTTTATTCTATATCGTACATTAATAAACATTTTAAAAAATGTGTTGGCATGCATTGTAGTAAAGATTCACGAGTTTTAAGTAATCTCGTGACTGGAGATGTGCACTATCAGGCTAACGTCTACTTACGTTTGGTTGTAGCACGTCTTCGAAACGATGACATTTCTTTCACTGCAAAATACGATAACCTTATAATAGCTTATGCCAATGAAGAAGCTTTTAAATATCGCACATCTAACCATCATAATAAAGAGATAAGAGCAGAGATGCGGCTGTTAGGCCGTATGCTAATCTGTTTAAGAAAAAAAACAAATCTAATAACATCCTTGCAATCAGCTATAGATCCAGAACACATGACATCGTTTGTTGAAGTTGCAAATGAGTTGGGTCGATTTAACGATCAAACAAAACTTTTCGATGCACCAGCGACGGCGAGAGATGTTTGTAGAATTACTGTTTAAGTCTGCGAAACCAGAATTACAGAATGTATCATGCTAAAACAAAGAGATCAAAAAATTCTAGCTGAAGAA
Source organism: Philotrypesis tridentata (assembly GCA_018906965.1). NCBI lineage: Eukaryota > Metazoa > Arthropoda > Insecta > Hymenoptera > Pteromalidae > Philotrypesis > Philotrypesis tridentata. The sequence continues at coordinate 57,014 of JACCIB010000155.1, read as the reverse complement.
TTCAAGCATATGGTAACACAAAAATTCCCAAAATTGATTTCAAAAGTTGTAGCCGAATCACAAAGCCAAATGGAAATGGATAAAGGTTTGACAAAACTTCCGACCGCTAAGGATATCAATAAATTAAATCGATATCTCAGAGAAAACTGCCAAAAAAGTTATGAGCAACTTTCTAATCATTTTAACCATGACGCATGGTTAGAGTTAGGACGTACAGTACTGTGTATAATTTTATTATTCAATAGAAAAAGGATTGGGGAAGTGTCAAGAATGAAATTAAAAACTTTTCAAAAGAGTAAAGAAAGTATAAAGAGTTCAAATCCGGAATTTTACAATACCTTGTCTAAAGCATCAAAAGCAATTGCTGATAACTACGTCAGAGTTTTAATAAGAGGTAAAAAGAATAGCAAAATTGTACCAGTATTACTCGATAGACAGATGGAAGCATGCGTCAGCCTTTTTATAGAACACCGAATCGAAGGGGGGGTAGATGAAGCGAATCCATACGTTTTTGGGTTAGCTAGTGCCATAGATGGAGACACATATATAGACGCAGGTCCTCTTTTGGCAAAGTATGCGAAAGCTTGTGGCGCTGAATTTCCTCATTTATTACATGGAACTAGGTTAAGGAAACACGTAGCAACAGTTGGAATATCTCTCAATTTGACTGAAGGACAAATTTTGGACTTATCCAAATTTAAGGGTCACGAGAGGGATATACACTTAAACATTTATCGTCAGCCAGTAGGTACAAAAGATATTCTGGAAGTGTCACAACTACTTGAAAAAGCCCAAATTGATTTCATACAAAATGGTGGAGTACGAATCCTTTGTGAAGATGACAGCCTCTCAGATATTGAAGAGGATACAGATCGAGTGGATGAGATGGATATTTATGAGAAAGAGCAGATGCCCATTAATTCGAATCATGAATAAAATATGGATGATAGAGCCACTGCGGAAGAAACAGAAAATTTCAGTGAACCAGAGAATTATGAAGAACAGCATGTATTAAAAAAAAGGCGTTTATCTTCTACAACAAAAATTGGTACGTAATATATTTTACAAGTTTACAATTGTATATTAGGTGCGATGACAGCAAATTATGTTTTACGGGTCGAGTTGGAAGGTAATCCATCTTCCATTTATATAATTAAAATTTTAACTAACATTTTGCGAAAGAAAACTCAAACAATACATCAGGCGCGCGATCAATGTAACTAATAAGTGGATTTTCCAATCTTGTAAAGATTCACATTTAATTAAACTCGTAATGTTCAGTGTTATGTATATTTTGCTAATCTGATCTAGAGCTAAAAATACTTTGTGACCGCTATCAATACCTCAACCAAGTACTTTCGTTGAATTTCTTAAAGCTACAAATACCAACTTAATTAAAATTATTTTAAGAGCCTAATACATTTTTCGATTTAGAGTCAGAATAATACTCCGTGATCACTATCAAATATCTCAAACGTGTAGACGAATACGTAAATAAAGTGACTAGTTTTAAATGAATATTCCGAAAAGTGTAGCTTGCACGCTATAAATAGGTCTAATAAGCGCTTTTTTAGTTATTCTCAAATTTTGACTTACCTAAATGATCACAATTATGAGTTCCTATTAATGTTTGTTTTTCTAATGCTAACAATACTTCGAGTCAGTCATTTTTCTGACTACACCTAAATGCGAAAAGTCTAGATAACTAAAATCACTAGTTTACAAGTGATGTGCTTGATTTTCCAACTCATACCTAACACGGATCAACACGAAATTCTCGTATAATTGCACAAATACACGCTTCAAACTATACAACAAATAATAATAAGTACAACTCAAATTGAAATATGCACACGCGATTCCATGTAAATTATCTCTATCCTCTTTGGATATTCCAAAATCAATTCACACTTTATGTCGGTGATATTCCGAGGTTTAGCATTTTCATTATAGCACAGGCGTCCACACTCGTCCGCGCTATTAAATACGGTATACAATTAACGTAACTGAACATGTTCAGTCTTCCACGTGATACTGCTTTACCAAACGAAATACCTAACCTGAAACAAAGCTCAACCTGACATTGCAATACTAAAGATATCTAAAAATGTAAATAAAAGGAGCCAGTTAACTTGAGCAAAATAAATATGCGCTCATTAAGAGTCAATATCAGCGAACATGATGCGCATGATTTGCGCTTGTCTATAAGCTGTCCCTCGATAGGTTGATATATTTATCTCGCTGTGCTATAATTTCATGCTATAACTTGAGTTATTCAAGAATGCACAACGAAATTCAAATTCTCTCCACGAGAGGTAGCCCAACATTTGAGATAAATTCGAAATGTAATGTTACAAAAGCTGTAATAATTTCAAATCAAATAATATATCAGATCAAAACAAATTTTTTTTAATAGAGATCAACGTTCCCCTTTCTTTACTAGATTAATCGGATTAAACAAAAAATAAAGCTTCCAAATATTGATCTTCAAAAATTAACGCAGTGCTAGGATAACAATTTTCGTGTATATAAATAGATAACATAGATAATACAGATAATATAATAGACAATAAATTACAATAAAAATAATAATATATATTTACATCATATCATAATAATTTATATATTTTTATTACTTCAGTTGTACCTGCTGTTTCAAATAATGTTAAATTCCATGGACAGAAGACAGACCTATTATATACAATAGACAATAAATTACAATAAAAGGATAACTTAGTATACGTGCCACCTCCAATTGGTACAGCTCATATCATAATAATTTATACATCTATGTTTTTTATTACTTCAGCCTTGTACCTCCTGTTTCAAATAATGTTAAAATTCCATGGACAGAAGAGAGCAAAGCAATAATTAATAAACATTCTTCTTACAAAGATGTTTAAAAGGGATTAGCATTCCAACGAAAGAAATTAATGAAGTGATCAAAACTAATGAATGTTTAAGAAACAGAGATGCTGCTAAAGTAAGGTCGTACCTGCAACACGAGAAAAAGATAATAATGGCAAAAAAAAGGAGTAAAGTGCCAATCAAAACCAAAACGCAATAGAATTCCAACAAATATTTATACCCATTTTAAAAAATTTATAGACTCAGGGGTAGCCCCTACACTTACGGAATGCCAGGAAGCATACGAAAAATCACCGTCATTTAAAAACTATAGCCCTAAGCATATACAAGAATTAGTTCAGAAGGCTATAGATTTCGAAAAAGACAGTGAGGAAGAATAACCACATTTCATAGAAGTTTTTATATTAAATAATATGTTTAATTGTCAATCAAAAATCATATGCGTTAAATTTTTATTTTTTTTTCAACATTATTATAATTTATAATACTATAGTTTTGAAATCAGTGAAAATATTATAAAGTAACATTCTCTATAAAATTAAATTTTAATTGAAAAAAGTTTAAGAATCAATAAATGAATTGCTGAGTAAGTCAAGGTAATATTGATATACCTAGTAATAATCAAAGGAAATAAATTGGTTTCAAAAATATTAAATATTAAAGATTATAGGTCGATTAAAGTTAGTGACTAGCAAGCAATTATTAATTATAAAAGGATATTAAAAAAAAATAAAAATGGTACCTATTTTTCATTCTAAAACTTGATAATGTTGAATTTTTTGAAGAAATCAATATCAGAGCTAAAATAAATAAATTTTGTTAAGATAATTGAACAATGTTGTTTCATATTTTAACCCGTTACATTTTGTTGAATAAAAAATAAATTTTATCGAATACATATCCAAACCAACCTTTTACACATTGAAACCAACAAAAGTCAAAATCAATACATTCAGGCACCAGGACTAAATCTCAGCATTATGGAGCATATACAAACTCTTAATTTCAAAACGGATTTCCTATTTACTTGTCGACATTATTAATTATTTTTAATTAATTCTCAATAACGCAGCTGATACCACGAGAAAGTATCATCAACCTGGTAAATGTTAATTTATTTCAATCGAACCGTCTTTCGCCATGATACTGATATGACAAGAGTAAATAAGCCTTAAATTACGGGATTTGTATATAATAATTAATAAATATGTAGAATAGCGAGAAAATATACATATACATTTCTTTATTTTAATGTAATATAAACAAATTTACTATATACTGTGACGTTGTGGGTTTCTCGCCGCTTGGAAAAATCCCCCAACGTAGCTCGCCCTGTTATCGGGCTATCTCGGTCGAACCGTATTTAATATTATTTTTATAAAGATGGACGCCCGGTTCGTTTCACCTGCTTCGCCGGCTGCTCAGCGGTGGTTGAGACTGCTTAACCCGGGGCTGTGGATACGAAAGAGGAATAGGGGATGCTCGCAAAATAAACAACACTGATTTAATATAAAAACTGTCCGGCTTTTATTTAAGAAAATTCTACTGACGGGGCGAATAACGCGTACGTTACGGTCCGGCAGGATATCGGGCGGCCGGCCGTGTTCGCGAGTCCGCACTCACAAGATAAATTCGAAAACTCTACCTGGCTGTGAACTTCTGGCTCTGCTCGTCCTCTCGTGCTGCGATGTCTCGTTCTCTGAAAATCGCGCGGTGCAAAACTCTCGCGAGATATCCTCAACACCGTGAAGATGGCGGAGAATTACGGTCACAACGGAGGGATAATATTTTTCACAATGCTTCTGGTCAGCGTGCTGCTACTCACTCGAATGCCACTACGTTCCCTCTACCTGTTGCGCCCGGCGTCGTTTTCGGCCGCGGCGTCTACCTCCTATCTCTCTCGCACGCGTTATTTTCCTCTCTCTGTCTCTGTCGCACCAAGTCACGCGAGGCCACGTGACAGCCCTGATATAGCACATTAATTAGTCTCAGCGTCCTCTTAACTCCTATATGTAATTGCGCGCGAAATTCGAATTATTTAATTTCCTTTTGTCCGGCTGTTCTCGCGTCCGGCTGTAATACAAGTGTTTCAGCTTACAATTTTCCTTCGCATTTTCTTTCGCTTTATTTGCACATGTTTTCTCTCGCCCGCACGCGCGCTGTGAACGGAGCCGTAGCCCTCCACTTGTTCCCAATAGCGTTCAAGGCTCGTCGCGTGCCTCCACTCCTGCATTCTCGCATCGTCTCTCTCACATGTTCTCGGTAGGCGTTCGCCAACATGGCGGCGCTCGCTCGCTCGCTGTGCTGTTCGCTTCGCTGCGTAGCATCCCCCTCTTCGCCGCTATCGCTGTCTCTCCGACTCTGTATACTCGTGCGGCGCTGCGCGTGCCTCGCGCTGGTCGTGATTTCCCCTCTCTCTCACTCTCACGTCCGTCGTCTCTGTCTCTCTCTCGCGTGCCTCCTCGAAAGACCGGTTGCTATATTGAACCTGTAAACACCACCAGGTATGAGTGTCTGTTATTTTATCTACTCGTGTCCGGTGGTGTCCAGGCGAGCCTCCGCTGACGGCAGACCGTCACAATACATATAAAAAACGAGAAAAGTTAAAATTAAGACATTCGGGTCCCAGAATTATCTCAGCATTTCAGACTACCACGTAATATTCATACTTCTCATCACCTTACAAATTTCCTGCTAATTTGGTGTCAATATACATTATTATAATTAAATTGTTAATTCAATAGCTAACCTCAGGAACAATGTATGAACGTAAAAGTTAATGTATAGTGAGTTCAATAAACACCCTTTCGTTATGATATTGATGGGCCAAAAGTGAGATAGACTGTAAGAAATGAAAGAGGATTTACGCAGAATAATAATTACTATACATGTTGAATAGAGTAAAGAGAAGTTTTATTGTGTAAGTATTCATTCAAATCAAACTCGGTTAGAAGCGCCTCCGTCAGGCACCAGGGGTGAATCTAAACCATGCGGTGTATATTAAAACTCTGTTACTCTCATAACATCTTGGCTTTGCATGTGTCAACTATGAACATTATTGTAAACTAATTGTTATTACCTCAGCTATAGTCTAGAAGAATGTATCATTCTGTCGTATAACGTTCAGATATTTAATTCATACAATCTTTTGCAAAGTTATGGACTCGCCACTAGAATGAAGAACAGTCAGATAGGAATTGGGTTCGTTTCTATTTCGAGAAGATAATCGAGATGTTAAGCACTGTGCGTATTCATTAAATTATCGTTATATTTTCAGTTTGCAGCAATTTAGTATCAACAACTTGAGGCCTTAGAACTTTCAGTCCTTCCGACTACCGGAGAATATAATCACTTTTTATCAGCCTACGAGATTCCATCTAATTTGTCGGCAATATTCATTATACTAATTTAATTGTTGTTACCATAGCTAACCTCAGGAACACTGTAAGAACCTTTAAGTTGCGACAAAATAATGATCGACTGGATGAGATGACTTGGGCTTTTTTTAGATGAATAATTAGGAGTCATGTTCAATAGAGAAATATGTATTAAATTCTTACTAGTATTGAATCAAATCGAAGTGGGCGAGGAGCGCCTCTATCAGACATCAGAGATGAGTCTAAACAATGCAGTGTATATTCAAAGCATTATACGCTCATAACAAATTTACTTTGATGTTTGAACAATCAACATTACTCTACACTCATTTTTGTTAACTTAGCTAACATTTAGAAGAACGTGTCGGTCTATTGTAGAATGGTCAGATATTTAATTCGCTCCATATTTTGTCATGTTATGGAATCGCCACTAGTGTGATGAACAGTAAGCGAGCAGTCGGATTCGGATCTATTTCAGGAAGTCAATCGAGATATAAGTGCTGTGCATATTGAATAATTCTCGCTATATTTGTAGTTTAAATAAAGTTAGAATCAACAACTTTAGGCCTTAGTAATTACTCTCAGCCTTTCCGACTACCGGAGAATACTCATACTTCCCATCAGCCTACGAATTCCAACCAATTTTTCAGCGACATTCATTATTCCACTTTCATTGTCGTTACCATAGCTACCCTTAGGAACAATGTATGAAGTTGTCCGGTAATGTACGATGACCTAAGTGGACCGACATTCCTCATTATACTGATGTCTTGAACTGGGTGATGAGCTCCTCTATCAGCCACCAGATATGAATCTAAACAATCAGGTAGATATTCGAAGAATGCTGCTCTCATACCAAATTTACTTTGTATCTGACAACAATGAACATTATTCAAAACTCAATGCTATTATCTTAGACAGCATCTAGCAGAATTTATCAGAATATTGTATAATGCTCAGATATTTAATTTATACCATCTTGTGTGATGGTATGGATTCGCCACTAGTGTGACCAAAAGTAAGATAGGAATCGGGTTCGGTTCTATTTCAAGAAGTCAATCGAAATGTTAAGCGCTATGCATACAGATTAAATTCTCGCCACATTTTTAGTTTAAACAAATTTAGAATCAACAATTTCAGACCGTAGCAATTACTCTCAGCTCTTCCGACCACCGGAGAATATTCATACTTTTCATCAGCCTACGAATTTCCTATAAATTTGTCGGCAATATTCATTATACTAATGTAATTGTTGCTACCATAGCTAACCTCAGGAACACTGTATGTACCTTTATATAATGTATCGTGACATAAGTGGACTGACTTTCGTCATGACACTGATAGGAAAAATTATGATCGATTGCAAGAGATGATTGGGGCGTTTCATAGAACAATAATTTATAGTCATGTAAAATAGCGTATAAATGTATTGAATTCTGATTAGTATTGATTAGTATCTTTTGAAAGTTATCAACTCGCCACTAGAGTGACGAACAGTGAGATAGGAATTGGGTTCGATTCTATTTCGAGAAGACAATCGAGATGTTAAGCACTGAGCGTATTAATTAAATTATCGTTATATTTTTAGTTTACAGCAATTAGTATCAACAACATGAGGCCTTCAAACTTTCAGTCATTCCGACTAACGGAGAATGTTATCACTTTTTATCAGCCTACGAGATTCCATCTAATTTGTCGGCAATATTTATTATACTAATTTAATTGTTGATACCATAGCGAAACTCAGGAACAATGTATGAACCTTTAAATTAATTTAAGGTGACGTAAAAGGACTCATATTCGTTATGACACTGATGCGACAAAATAATGATCGACTGGATGAGATGATTTGGGCTTTTTTTAGATGAATAATTAGGAGTCATGTTGAATAGAGTAAACATGTATTAAATTCTTACGAGTATTGAATGGAATCGAAGTGGGTGAGGAGTGCCTCTGTCAGACATCAAAGATGCGTCTAAACAATGCAGTGTATATTTGAACAATGAACATTACTCTACACTCATTTTTGTTAACTTAGCTAACATTTAGAAGAACGTATCGGTCTATTGTAGAATGGTCAGATATTTAATTCGCTCCATATTTTGTCATGTTATGGAATCGCCACTAGTGTGATGGACAGTAAGCGAGCATTTGGATTCGGATCTATTTCAGGAAGGCAATCGAGATATAAGTGCTGTGCATATTGAATAATTGTCGATATATTTGTAATTTAAATAAAGTTAGAATCAACAACTCCAGGCCTTAGTAACTACTTTCAGCCTTTCCGACTACCGGAGAATACTCATACTTCCCATCAGCCTACGAATCCCAACTAATTTGTCGGCAGCATTCATTATTCCACTTTCTTTGTCGATTCCATAGCTACCCCTAGGAACAATGTATGAACCTTTCCGGTAGTGTATGGTGACCTAAGTTGAGCGACTTTCCGCATTATAATGATGTCATGTACTCGGTGATGAGCGCCTCTGTCAGACACTAGGGATGAATCTAAACAATAGGGTATATTTTCAACGTATTTTCCTCTCATAACATATTGACTTTGCATGTATCAACTATGAACATTATTGTAACCTAATTGTTATTGTCTCAGCTGTCATCTTGAAGAATGTATCATTCTGTAGTATAACGATCAGATTTAATTTAGGAAAAAAGGTATGGACATCGCCACTAGAGTGACGAACATTGAGATAGGAATGGGGTTCGTTTCTATTTCGGGAAGTCATATGAGATAAGTGCTGTGCATATTGAATAATTCTCGCTATATTAGTAGTTTTAAACAACGTTAAAATGAACAACTTCATGCCTTAGTATATTACTGCTAGCCTTTGCGACTACCGGAGAATATTCATACTTTTCATCAGACTACGAATTTCCTATAAATTTGTCGGCAGTCTTCAGTATACTAATGTAATTGTTGCTACCATAGCTAACCCCAGGAACACTGAATGTACCTTTATATAATGTATCGTGACATTAGTGGACTGACTTTCGTCATGACACTGATAGGAAAAATTATGATCGATTGCAAGAGCTGAATGGGGCGTTTCGTAGAAGATTAATTAAGAGGCATGTAAAATAGTGTATAAATGTATTCAATTCTGATTAGTATTGATTAGTATCTTTTGAAAGTTATCGACTCGCCACTAGAGTGACGAACAGTGAGATAGGAATTGGGTTCGATTCTATTTCGAGAAGACAATCGAGATGTTTAGCACTCAACGTATTAATTAAATTATCGTTATATTTTTAGGTTACAGCAATTAGTATCAACAACTTGAGGCCTTAAAAATTTCAGTCCTTCCGACTACCGGAGAATATTATCAATTTTTATCAGCCTACGAGATTCCATCTAATTTGTCGGCAATATTCATTATACTAATTTAATTGTTGTCACCATAGCTAACCTCAGGAACACTGTAAGAACCTTTAAGTTGCGACGAAATAATGATCGACTGGATGAGACGACTTGGGCTTTTTTTAGATGAATAATTAGGAGTCATGTTCAATAGAGAAATATGTATTAAATTCTTACTAGTATTGAATGGAATCGAAGTGGGTGAGGAGTGCCTCTGTCAGACATCAGAGATGCGTCTAAACAATGCAGTGTATATTCAAAGTATTATACGTTCATAAGAATTTTACTTTGATGTTTGAACAATGAACATTACTCTACACTCATTTTTGTTAACTTAGCTAACATTCAGAAGAACGTATCGGTCTATTATAGAATTGTCAGATATTTAAATCGCTCCATATTTTGTCATGTTATGGATTGGCCACTAGTGTGATGGACAGTAAGCGAGAAGTCCGATTCGAATCTATCTCAGGAAGTCATTCGAGATAAAAGTGCTGTGCATATTGAATAATTCTCGCTATATTTGAAATTTAAATAAAGTTAGAATCAATAACTTTGGGCCTTAGTAATTACTCTCAGCCTTTCCGACTACCGGAGAATACTCATACTTCCCATCAGCCTACGAATTCCAACCAATTTTTCAGCGGCATTCATTATTCCACTTTCATTGTCGATAACATAGCTACCCTTAGGAACAATGTATGAAGTTGTCCGGTAATGTACGATGAGCTAAGTGGACCGACATTCCTCATTATACTGATGTCTTGAACTGGGTGATGAGCTCCTCTATCAGCCACCAGTTATGAATCTAAACAATCAGGTAGATATTCGAAGAATGCTGCTCTCATACCAAATTTACTTTGTATCTGACAACAATGAACATTATTCAAAACTCAATGCTATTATCTTAGATAGCATCTAGGAGAATTTATCGGAATATTGTATAATGCTAAGATATTTCATTTGTACCATCCTGTGTCATGGTATGGATTCGCCACTAGTGTGATAAAAAGTAAGATAGGAATCGGTTTCGGTTCTATTTCAAGAAGTCAATCGGAATGTTAAGCGCTATGCATATAGATTAAATTCTCGCCACATTTTTAGTTTAAACAAATTTAGAATCAACAATTTCAGACCGTAGCAATTACTCTCAGCTCTTCCGGCCACCGGAGAATATTCATACTTTTCATCAGCCTCCGAATTTCCTATAAATTTGTCGGCAATATTCATTATACTAATGTAATTGTTGCTACCATAGCTAACCTCAGGAACACTGTATGTACCTTTATTTAATGTATCGTGACATAAGTGGACTGACTTTCGTCATGACACTGATAGGAAAAATTATGATCGATTGCAAGAGATGAATGGGGCGTTTCGTAGAAGAATAATTAAGAGTCATGTAAAATAGAGTATAAATGTATTGAATTCTGATTAGTATTGATTAGTATCTTTTGTAAAGTTATCGACTCGCCACTAGAGTGACGAACAGTGAGATAGGAATTGGGTTCGTTTCTATTTCGAGAAAACAATCGAGATGTTAAGCACTGAGCGTATTAATTAAATTATCGTTATATTTTTCGTTTACAGCAATTAGTATCAACAACTTGATGCCTTAAAACTTTCAGTCCTTCCGACTAACGGAGAATGTTATCACTTTTTATCAGCCTACGAGATTCCATTTAATTTGTCGGCAATATTTATTATACTAATTTAATTGTTGATACCATAGCGAAACTCAGGGACAATGTATGAACCTTTAAGTTAATTTAAGGTGACGTAAAAGGACTGATATTCGTTATGAGACTGATGCGACAAAATAATGATCGACTGGATGAGATGATTTGGGCTTTTTTTAGATGAATAATTAGGAGTCATGTTGAATAGAGTAAACATGTATTAAATTCTTACGAGTATTGAATGGAATTGAAGTGGGTGAGGAGTGCCTCTGTCAGACATCAAAGATGCGTCTAAACAATGCAGTGTATATTTGAACAATGAACATTACTCTACACTCATTTTTGTTAACTTAGCTAACATTCAGAAGAACGTATCGGTCTATTATAGAATTGTCAGATATTTAAATCGCTCCATATTTTGTCATGTTATGGATTAGCCACTAGTGTGATGGACAGTAAGCGAGAAGCCCGATTCGAATCTATCTCAGGAAGGCAATCGAGATATAAGTGCTGTGCATATTGAATAATTGTCGGTATATTTGTAATTTAAATAAAGTTAGAATCAACAACTCCACGCCTTAGTAACTACTTTCAGCCTTTCCGACTACCGGAGAATACTCATACTTCTCATCAGCCTTCGAATCCCAACTAATTTGTCGGAAGCATTCATTATTCCACTTTCTTTGTCGATTCCATAGCTACCCCTAGGAACAATGTATGAACCTTTCCGGTAGTGTATGGTGACCTATGTTGAGCGACTTTCCTCATTATAATGATGTCATGTACTCGGTGATGAGCGCCTCTGTCAGGCACTAGGTATGAATCTAAACAATAGGGTATATTTTCAACGTATTTTCCTCTCAGAACATATTGACTTTGCATGTATCAACTATGAACATTATTGTAACCTAATTGTTATTGTCTCAGCTGTTATCTTGAAGAATGTATCATTCTGTAGTATAACGATCAGATTTAATTTAGGAAAAAAGGTATGGACTCGCCACTAGAGTGACGAACATGGAGATAGGAATTGGGTTCGTTTCTATTTCGGGAAGTCATATGAGATAAGTGCTGTGCATATTGAATAATTCTCGCTATATTAGTAGTTTAAACAACGTTAAAATGAACAACTTCATGCCTTAGTAATTACTGCTAGCCTTTGCGACTACCGGAGAATATTCATACTTTTCATCAGCCTACGAATTTCGTATTAATTTGTCGGCAATATTCATTATACTAATTTAATTGTTGTTACCATTGCTAACCTCTGGAGCACTGTATGAACCTCTATTTATTGTATCGTGACATTAATGGACTGACTTTCATCATGATACTGATGCGACAAAATTATAATCGATGACCAGAGTTGACTGACGCTTTTTTAGAATAATAATTAAAAATCCGGACACCAGGGATGAATCCAAACAATGCAGTGTATATTCAAATTATGTTACGCTCATAACGAACTTACTTTGTATGTGGCAACAGTGTATATTACTCTAAACTCATTTTTCTTATCTTAGCTAACATCTAGAAAAATGTATCGTCTATTGTGTCTAATGGTCAGATATTTAATTCGTAGCATATTTTGTCGTGATATGTTTAGGCCACTAGTATAAGTACACAGTACTTTATATAGTACATATATAGTGTATAGTACGCCACTAATCAAAGTATTGTTTTAAATTATTTCGCATTTTCCTTCTCCCCCCCCCCCAAATTATTTATAATTCCCCCTGCCCCATTTTTTACTGTACATTTTCGTCATGAAGCAATTTTTTCAATTCTCGCATTTGTAAAATTTTTCCAGAAACTTTCCCGAAGTTTTCATGATTTTACCGCATTTTTTCTATTTTTCGAACTACTCGCCAATTTTCCGAATATTTTTCGATTTTTTTCACGGCTCATTTCCGCCGTAAAGCAGATTTTTAATTCTCGCGGAGCTCCCACTACAATATTTTAGAAACGAAAATGCGCTTTTGAGTTACTGGGTTTTCCAAAATACTCTTGAGTTACGGGGTTCTCCAAGCAACTCCCTAGTTACGGGGTTGGGTTCACCCAGCCATCGATATATAATCATAAAATGACATATTCTAAATTAAACAAACATTATTAGTTGAAAGCATCTTTCTATTTTTGGATAAAATTTCAGTATAAATACACTTTATAGTCAGGGCAACAGCGGGTTCTAATGTAAAAGAAAATGAGCCGTCGCAGGATGCCCTCCGGCGGCGGCTCATTTTTTTTGCAAAATTTTAGAGGTATGAAATGCAGTTGCGTCAACTAGACGAATGAAAAGCAAAAAAAAATTGATCAACTTTTCGAATCACGCGACGCGTCCACTAGTCACATAATATGAGTAAATTTTTAAGTTGCTACGCGTCCACTCGCCTACAGATAAACTATTATCTAATGAGTAGATGAAAGTGTCTTAGCAGCGTTGGCAGACCTGAGATGAATCAATTAAGATGATACATCTAAGCTGAGCCTTTGCGCCAAGGTGTTTGTGCGTGTATGCGCCCGCGCACGCGCGCGCGCACACACACACACACACACACATAGATATATACTAGGGGGTACTCCCTGCTCGCTCCACTCGCCAACCCCCATCGTTTCAATTCTTAATATTTCGAAGACCTTCAACTTATTATTTCAGATCATAATGATATCACGCTCCTCCTATATTTTCAATCATGACCTTCACCCTCCAGCTACTTCGTAATCTCCAGGTAAACCAACTTTGTACGCATTACATTCACCTATGACTTTGCGCTTCCACCTATCACCTCAAAACATATCCATCAGCAACCATCTATCGTCTCTACCCTTTGCCTATCGTTTACACCCTTCTCTCAGCACCTACATCTCACACCTACCGCCTCCAAGCATGATCACTTCACTCTCCATCTATCACTTCCAATCATGATCGCTTCACCCTTCACTTATCGCCTTCAATCATTAACTCCTCACCCTCTAGTTTTTATCTTCGCATATTATCAACACTCTCAAGTCATTATTTCCAATCATAATGTTATTATACTCCTTCCATTCCTCGTGCCCCTAGAACCTCTACCCTTTATCTCTTGCATCCATTTCTTACATTCAACCTTCACCTATGATTTTCACGTTTCACCTATCACCTTCACAAATGATTTGAAGCCTCCACCTATCACTTCCAATCACTTCCACCAATTATGTTTACCTACAGCCAATACCCTAAACTATCAGGTCCAATCATAATTCTATGTAATCCCATAATCCTTTGTAACCCTATAACCCTATGTAACTCTATAAGTTCAGGTAAACCTATAACTATATGTGATTCAACCATATTTGAGCTTCCTTCTATCATCTCCAACCTTAACTTCCAACATCTAGTTATTAAATTAAATCGCAATCCACCTATCCCTCCAATCATATTCCTAAGCCTCCATCTGTCGTCTCCACACTTTACCTATCGTTTTCGCTCTTCTCCTATCGCCTACATCCTCCACCTATCACCTGCAATCATGTTTCCTTTAATCTCCATCGATTCCCTCTAATCATGAGCCCTTACCCTTCACTTATTACATTCAATCATTATCCCTTCACCCTCCATCTTTCATCTCCGCATTTTATCAAGCCTCTCAAGTAATCATTTTCAATTATAATGTTTTTATGCTCCTTCTATCGCTCCAACGTGCCCCTAGAATCTCCACAATTCGTGTTTTGCATCTACTTATTACCTTCAACCTCCACCTATGATTTTCACGTTTTACCTATCACCGTCAAAAATAATCTCGTGCCTCCACCTATAACTTCCAACATAACCCCTTTACTTCCACCAATTACCTTTACCTATAGCCAACACCCTAAACTATTATTTCCGATCATAACCTTATGTATCCCTATTTAACCCTTCAATCCTATGTAACTCTATAACTTTACGTAACCCTCCACCTATCACGTTCACCTTTGACTTTGAGCTTCCTTCTATCATCTCTAACCATAACCTCCAAGATCTACTTATTAAATTAAATTATGATCCACCTATCGCCTGCATCATCGACCTATCACCTCCAATCATATCCCTCAGTTTCCATCTATCGTCTCCACACTTTACCTATCGTTTCCGCTCTTCTCCTATCGCCTACATCCTCCACCTATCGCCTACAATCATGATTCCTTCAATCTCCATCTATCGCATCTAATCATGAGCTCTTTACCTTTCACTTATCGCCTACAATCATTATTCTCTTACCCTCTTGCGTTCATCTCCGCAGATTGTCAAGAACCTCAAGTAATCATTTTCAATTATCATGTTTTTATGCTCCTTCTATCCCTCCATCATGCCCCTTGAATCTCCACACTTTACCTTTTGCATCCACTATTACTTTCAACCTCCATTTGTGATTTTCACGTTTTAGCTACCACCTTCACAAATGATCTTTACCTTACATCTATCACTTCCAATTGTGAGGCTTTCTCTTTAGCCTATTACCTCTATCTATGGCCAACACCCAAAACTATCATTTCCCAACATAACCCTATAACCCTATAACCCTATAACCCTATAACCCTATATAACCCTATAACTCTGCCTAAACCTCTACCTATCACGTTCACCTTTGACTTTGAGCTTGATTCTATCATCTCCAACCATAACCTCCAACATCTACTTATTAAATTAAATCATGGTTCACCTATCACCTGCATCCTCGACCTATCACCTCCAATATATATTCCTTCGCCTCCATCTATCGTCTGCACATTTTACCTATCGTTTCCGCTCTTCTCCTATCGCCTCCGCTTATTATCAAGACTCTCAAGTAATCATTTCCAATTATAATGTTTTTATGCCCCTTCTATCCCTCCATCGTATCCGTAGTATCTCCACACTTCATCTTTTGCATCCACTTATTACCTTCAACCTTCACCTATGAATTTCACGTTTTACCTATCACCGTCAAAAATAATCTCGTACCTCCACCTACAACTTCCAACATAACCCCTTCACTTCGAATACAATAAATTCTTTACATAATTATACATAAATTTAATACCTATAACCCTACATAAATTTATGCATAACCTATTCATAATAAATGATGGGACGATGAGGAAGGATAAGGGGTGGAGGTGAAGAGAGGGAATCCTAATTGATTCCACACATTCCTTTAACTAATCACTTTGACTGGAAGTTGTAACCAGGGTTTTCCTCCCACCTTTGAATTCAGTATATTATTACAATATGAAGAGGAATACATACATTAATAAATACTTTTAACTTATCATTTTGAATCATAATCATTTCGCCTTCCTCCAAGTGTTTTATCATGACCTTCACCCTTTATTTATTTTATAAACCATATGTAACCCCCTCTACCTATCACCTTCACGTATAACTCTGAGAATCCACCTATCATTTCCCATCGTGACCTCTGACATTCATCTATTACTTTAAGTCATAATTTACCTATCTCCTGTAGTTTTGAACTCCAGTCATATCCTCCAGCCTCCATATATCGTGTTTACCCTTCAACTATCGTTTTCCTATTGCCTACATTCTCCACCTATCGCCTCTAATCACTATCCTTTCACCAAATAATGAGGGGGAGATGAGGGGGGGAACTGTGGGGGCGGGAGGGGGGAGAGTGAGGGGAGATTCAATAAAAATAACGAAACTTTTGAAACGTTTCTTGGTTATTTTTAGGCGGGTGAGGGGGTGGTGAGGGGGGAGAGGGGGGCGAATTCCACCTCCGCTCAAAATCACTATATAATATAGGATGATATATAGTAAGAACTACGAGGAAACGGTACATAGGAGAACCCGTGAGTGCGAAAGAGAAGCATAGGAAAACGCGTAAGTGCGACAGAGACAGACTTTCTCTCCCTCAATTTTCTCTCGTTCCCCACTCTGTATCAGACCCTTTTTTTGCACGGACTGTCGATGGGCCTGACCCTTTTTTCGTCGGCTAAATCTCAAAGGTTAACTGTCGGACAGAGTGGGAGACGAAGGAAAATTAATGGAGGGAAAGTCCGTCCCTGTTGCACTTATACATTTTCCTAGTTTCTCACTTGCACTCTCGGACAACTGCATTCATCCTCTCTCCAGGTTAGCTGTCCCTACGTATATGTATATTAGTCTGGGAGACCTGGGATTGGGATTGGATGTTCGTGCAACTCAAAATTTTATTGTTAGATCTGGTAGGTGTTTGTGCACTGATAATGACCTTAAATTCTCTACGTCGCAGCTGCCCCGGAACATTATTGCAAAATAAAGTTCAAAAATGAATTTTTCTTTTGGCTTTTCGTTTGTAGTTTTTTTATTATTAACTTTACGTGAAAAAGTTGAACATGAAAATTGTTCACAATTGAATTACCTACAAGGTACATGTGTTTCCGAGTGCGAAATTAACTTTCTTCATTGCTAAATTGTTTAAATAAAAAAAATTATAGTTTTTTCTTAATATTGCCGTAGTTTATGCAAAAATTATTATTTTTATCGAAATTTCGTTCAAAATGTCTTGACAGCTCATGCTACATAAAAATTCTTGTCCGATCTAGCTATCTCAAAATGGCGACTTATTGTAAAATTGTTATTCTATTATTTGAAACTCAATTTGTCGCATATAACAATAAATTGATCACCTGTAATCGATACTTTATGGCATGCTTAATAAACACTAAAAAGAACTTTTCTTCAAATTAATATTTAACAAAATTTTTAGCAACAAATGTCCATTTCTAGGTTTGAATCTCGGTCAATTTTAAAGTTAGAGAAACACAGTAAAATGCATCGTAAAGTACGTAAAAAAACCATGAATTTTCATACAAATTTTATTAAGATCAGATAAATAGGAGCCGAGATAACAATTTTTTTTCAATCGACGATTACGCCGAAACGGCTTGTTATTTTTAGTTGAAATTTATCACAGTGCTTGTTGAAGAAATACTCTAGAAGATCGTATCTCTCCGAACAGCTGTAGATGCCTTGGTTTGGCTAAAACGACTGATGAAAAACGACTGATTTCGTGAACCTTAGTTGTAAATTCATTTTCTCAGCAACCAAAACTGATATTGAAATACTTTTTTTTTTCATTTAATGTATTTTTTTCTCAACTTTTTTGCTATGTCAATTAAATTATTATAAACCCAATATAAATGCCTAAAACTGTCGGTTTTTGCACAAAATTTCCGTTGCTTCTTACTAAACACATAATATACATAATGCTTAATTTAAAAATATTATCATGTATACAGTTTCCAGTGTAGAGCATCTGGAAAATCTGGAGAGGGAGAGCACTTGTAGCCTGTGCATATCTATATCTGTTAGTCCAGTCGAATTAGCATGAAAAACAGACCTGAAGTTACAAAATTCATATCTGCAAAATTGTACGATAATCTGATGCGGAAGGACCTAGACAATGAATAAATCAAAAAACGAACCGAAAATTCTGACCGCTAAGTGAGTTCCCATATAGCACCCAACACTCTGGGAATATTGCTGGAATGTTGCTTTGGTAAGTAAAGTAGGATCAATTATGTTGCGGGAAGGTTACATAACCAGCTGGCTACGGTCAGGTAACATTGCTGCGAAGTCGAATGTCCGTTTTAATATTACATCGATTCGATCGGTATTCCGTACCCATCCGTGGAAAGTAATATTACAGTAATATTGCAGTAAGCTTATTGTACATTCCCAGAACATTAATATATTATACATTTTTTATCGATTTTTTCGAAAAAATGTCTTCCCTATTGAAATAATACAGCAATGTTATGGTAACATTGCACAATGTTATCACAACATTACTGGAATATAATATCTTACAAAGGGATCAAAGAAAAATGGTTAAAAAAAATTTCTCCGGTCGGGATTTGAACCCAACTCCTTTCGCTCAGTAGACTCGCTCGTTATCCACTGAGCTATTATTTTGTTGTTGTCAAATAATTTTGAACCTAGGTTATATTTTGATGGCCCTCGTTTATCTCTCATTTTAACCTACACATTAACGTCAATGACAACAACAAAACAATAGCTCAGTGGATAACGAGCGAGTCTACTGAGCGAAAGGAGTTGGGTTCAAATCCCGACCGGAGAAATTTTTTTTAAGCATTTTTCTTTGATCCCTTTGTAAGATATTATATTCCAGTAATGTTGTGATAACATTGTGCAATGTTACCATAACATTGCTGTATTATTTCAATAGGGAAGACATTTTTTCGAAAAAATCGATAAAAAATATATAATATATTAATGTTCTGGGAATGTTGAATAAGCTTACTACAATATTACTGTAATATTACTTTCCACGGATGGGTATGGAATACCGATCGAATCGATGTAATATTAAAACGGACATTCGACTTCGCAGCAATGTTGCCTGACCGTGGCCAGCTGATTACGTAACCTTCCCGCAACATAATTGATCCTACTTTACTTACCAAAGCAACATTCCAGCAATATTCCCAGAGTGTTGGGTGCTATATGGGTTATTAGCAAATAAGTGGTAAAATTACGCCTTCTTTTAGTTTTTGCTCAGCCTAACGAAACGTAGGTCAGTAATTGCAAAACAAATAATTTTCTTTAGTAGACGAATAAATTATCTATCGATTCATATAAATAAAGTCTAACTTCATTTGAATTAGTTAGTTGCAAAATTAAGTTTGAACGCGAAAAAATCAGTTTTAGATAAATGCTCATAAATATTGCAAAATTCATTGTATTTAGATTAACCTTAAGGAAAAGATGCAGAAGATTATGACAAATATGCGTGCGAAAGCCCGATGCGGTAAAGTAAACAATTATTGCTCCAACAATTAGTTAATTAATTTTTCACGTTTTCTTGCAAGGGATGGCTAGTTAAAAAAACGTGTACTGAAGAGGTTCGTTTCTGTAGAAATAGGTTCCTATTGAACCAAGAATAGTTTAAAAAAATATATATACGAAAAAGTTAAGTCAACTTGCTTTTTACAAGCAGTAAAGTAAACCTCGAAATAGACGCTATAAATAAATGGCCTTAATCGCAAACTAAAGTAACTACGGGATTCGGTCTTTTTACATGTAGTAGGTGTTATTTTTTTCGAATTATAGAAAAAAATCAACCCCCTACCCTTTTAGGTCTCAATATAGTTCGAGCGCTAGTGGGGGGGGGGGGGGGTCAAGTATACACTTTTTGGTCCACGACGTAACTTGACGTTTTTTTTTGTTTTTTGGTTCGTTGATTCCAAATTTTGAGGTTACCAGGCCCCATTTTGGTCCCATCTTTTATTATTAACAATTCTAGTGCAAAAATACGTTTTTTCGCGTTTTCAGTGTAGGAAAAAATTTCTGCGAATTCTTTAAACAATTCTAAGCACGAATCACGAAATCAGTACGAATTCTGCCTCAAATTGACGGTTTTTGCATAGAAAATGCATACATATTGTTCATGTTGCAAATTCAGCAATTTTTTATGCAAAAACCGTCAACTATAGGTAGAATTCGTATTGATTGAAAAGTGCTTAGAATTGTTCTAAGAATTTATAGGTATTTTTAGTTTGTTAATAATTTAAATTCCCTCGTCCCAATAGATGTTTCACATCAAAAATCCTCAGATGTCCGTATTACAGTGTATATATATGATATATGCATACGCTTTTACCATCATTTGAAGATTTTTTCATAGTAGTGTTGTATAATATAATTAATATAATAAATACTGTAAATATAAATTTTGGCTATCGAGTTTCATAACAGTGTATTAAGATGAGCCAAATAGTATATGGCCAAAATTTTTTACTTGCTGGTTTGAATATTATCAAAACCGTCAAATTTTTAGTAGCATGATATAATCCTCAAAAGTCTGTAAAAGTCTTCGACGCTCCCGCGCTGATCAATCAACTTATTTGTGAACTCTTAAATGCTACATGCATTATATGCTGTGTACTCTTAATTATATGCATTGCTTAAAAGTAGCCTCTATTAAGCACATTAAATATTATACACATACTGAATTACAAAATGAGTGGTTGTTTTAAAGAAAAATTAGTTAAATTTCAAAGATATTGTTGTCTTCCCGATAAGATGAAAGTTAGTGATATATTATGTACAAGTACTGCAAGGCAACGTAAAATTTTGATTAATAGCGTTATTGAGAAAAACCATGTGCTAGTGGAGGAGTTTGATGAACATTTGATTAGTTTTCAAGCAATTCATCTGGCAACTGATTCAGGAGACATTGATTTAGTCAATCTTCTTATTGCCAATGGAGCAGATATTAACCAAATTTCTGACTTAGGAACACCACTTCACATAGCTATATTATGCAACAATAAAGATCTGTTCGACTACCTTTTAGAAAAAGGTGCTGACATTAATAAAATAGTATACATAGCAGATTATGGTATTGGAAATGCTTACCATGTTCTTATCAATTATGGTATGGATAAGTCTGCTATAGATACATCTTTTATCAACAAATGGATAATTATACTTTCTGAAAGGAGATGTAACATTAATTTTCGAAGTGTAGATGATCTTGATAGTCCATTATATTTTTGCCCTCCAAATTGTTTGCAAAATTTATTACATTGGGGTGCGGACATCAATTTAAAAAACAGTCAAGGCCAACTACCACTCAGAAAATACATGTTTTCCTTGCCGGACTTGTTTTTTATATTTGGAAGGATGCGAGTGGATCCATTGATTATCTTATACAACCACATACAGCAATTACTTATAATTAATTATCATGTTGAAAAAATGAATGTTTTGTTATGTAGTAAAATTATTGAAAATTCAAGATTT
Source organism: Philotrypesis tridentata (assembly GCA_018906965.1). Classification (NCBI taxonomy): domain Eukaryota; kingdom Metazoa; phylum Arthropoda; class Insecta; order Hymenoptera; family Pteromalidae; genus Philotrypesis; species Philotrypesis tridentata. The sequence continues at coordinate 34,943 of JACCIB010000155.1, read as the reverse complement.
ATTGATTTAAATGGTTACTTTACACCAGAAAATTTATATCTTGTGAAACAAAATTTTGTAGAAGAATGTAACAAACTAAAGTCTACGATTATTAGTGGAAATATATCTGTATATGATACGCTGCACTATCCCCTCTGGAAATTGGTCAAGCTTTTGAAAAATGATAGTTATCAAAAAATTGGAAACCTGAAGAAATTACGAGAGCTTCCAGTCTACGGTTGGCTTATTAAATTAAGATACAATGAAGCAAATAGGAGAAAAGTGTTTATAGAGTCTGCAAAAGTTCTTTTGATGTCTTTACTTAGTAAATACTTACCTGAAGATTGTGTTGATAATATTCTAAATTATTTAAGCATTGATGACTTGATACTGTAACATATTGTTTAGAAAAACTTTATAAAACTTTTATACAATAAAAATCTCATAAAGAATTTTGAAATTTTCCATAGTTACAGATTCTAATTTAATTTCCTATTACCATTTTATTTTTTATGTAAATATATAATTTATTATTTTTTATTTAAATATATAAATTTAAACATATCATTAGAATTATATATTTTTTATCGGAAGCTACTTATATAGAAATTATCTTAGCTTTCGTTATCATTCCACGAAGACAATAGTCTCCATACGTTTCCAAAATAAATTTAAATTTTATACACAGAAAATTTGAATACATATATTGCTTTGAGGGGTTACAGGGTTATAGGGTTATATATGTAGGTGCACGCCCTCCAGGCGGCAGCACCGCGCGACCGCGAGAGTAGCGAGCGCAGCGCAGCGAGCACAGCGCGATAGTCCACCGCTGAGACCCAACCAAGCCGCACGCGCCTGAAGAGCTCCCACCGAGTCGAATACACCAATAAAGGAGATAGCTATACCGCAGCCACAGCGTCTCTCTCTCATTCTCTTATCCTCCGCCATAAGCTCGCCTGCCCACCCCCCTACACTGGTGACCAGGACACGCGAGCCCAGCGAGGACAGGCCCATCATCACCGAGGCAGCTCGACTACACAACGCGGCGCAGCGGCAGCAGCGAATCTTCGCAGCAAGCGGCACGCGGCACACAACCACGCCGCCGCCATCTTTTCTGTGCGTGCAGGCACGCCAGCGCACAGACAAGCTTCGGCGCCTCTCAGCGGCCCCGACGACGACATCTTCGCCGGGGACAACAACAGGCGAGAGAAAGGACTCCCCTCCCGACCCTTTGTGCACGCCACACCAACGCGGCACACACTCTTCGTCCGTGGTGCGTGCAGGCACGCCGGCGCACCAGCGACGCAACACCAAGGCAGCTATCATCCCCGAGGAAGCAACACAACCACCCTGGGGTAGCAGCGGCAGCAGCGGCAGCAGCGAGTCACCGCAGCGGAGCGACGCGGTAACAAAGCAGTGGTAGCAGCGGATCACCGCAGCAAAGCAGCTCAGCAGCACCATCCCCGCAGCAGCACCCGCGCAGAGCAAGCAGCAGAGAACCGCAGCACCTCCGGCAGCCAGTGCGCCAAGAAAGATAAAAAAAAAAAAAAAGGTAAACCCTTTTCATCGGGCGCGCACGCAACAAAAATCAAAATTACACAACGGCAAAGCGCGCGCGCGGCGAAAATTCCGGCACACGCGCGGCCACATATATTGCATCAGATTTATCGAATTCGGCCTTAACACTTTGTACCCGCTTCTCGCGCCCTTTTCTCTGTCCTTCCCGCTCTCTCACAGCGTTCTGTAAACAAGACGCGTGAGGGGCGGAAGGTAAACAAGACGCGCATTCCAAAACCTCGCACGCGCGGGAAACGCGAGAAGGCTCATAACGCGACTTCTCCCGCCGGCTTGAGCGCGGCGCAGCAGAGGGGGGAGAAACCTTCCGAACGCGCGAGCTATATCGTGCGCGAACATTCTCTCTCTCTCTCCCACCAGCACGGCAACACACCGCCGGCGCGCGCTCTTTCTCTTTCTCTCACGGAGCCGAGACAGGCCGTAACGGCAAAATTCGAAACGAGCGCGCTCTCTCCCGCGAGCAGCAGCACTCACCAGCACTGCGCTGCCAAGCGAGCGCCGCCATATTGGGCCGACGCGCACACGCGCCGCCCCTCTCTCTTCATCTACGCGGTCGAGAAAATTCTCCCGCGCGCGGTGAGCCAGCCTCACGACAACACGAAGAACATAGCGCGCGCTCGCTCTTTCTCTCGACCTTTACGACAATAGAGAGTTGCCGGAGCACCGGACAACACAGCGCGTCTTCGTCCTCTCCCAAGGACACGGGCACACGGCACGAGCCCAACTCGCAGGCCAAGCAATTCAAACAGGCGAACGTTCACACATCGCCTCGCGCGCGACTTTCTCAACCGCGCGCGCACACGCTTTGCCAAAACAATAACAAGCGGCTCTAAGCCGTGCGCACCTAGCACAAGTAGACGATCTGACTACCTTCAACAACAGCAACAGGACTCAAGACCAAGCGAACAAAGGACCGGGATTAAAATTGTACGCGATAGCGACCTTGCGAATTCAAAAATTTGTTTTGCGAGCGTCACGTCAACAGACGGTAGTCATTATTAGCGATTTCGCGCATTGCGGCGCTTTATTAAATTCCAACCTGTTAATTAGTGGCCACGATTGGCAGCATAGGGATTTTCGAGGGGCGTGGTAAGAACCGTAGTCAGCGTAGTATATGAGTACAATAAGTTTTCGGAATTCATTCACATTTATATCGCGTACAGGCCCAGCTCGCGAGGTCACGCAGCGACGCTTTTGCACCTCGCGCGCACTCATTAAGTATTTTTACTAATTCTAACTGAACTTCTCCAGATTGGCCAACCACCAGGGATTCTATCCTCATCGCACATCTACAGCCTCCACCAACCTCAGCCTCGCAAGGAGACAGCACGCTCGAGGCCCAGCACTGCTCAGGGAACCGGCTCACACGGTCCCCTAGCTTGTTAGCTGCACAGGAGGTGTGACCAGTCCAGGAGAGGTCGCAAGGCCGCGACGTGCGAGTCTCGCGCAAACGAGACTTTTGAGCAGGCTGCTACAGCACAGCTAGGGTACCACTGCAGCCCCCCTAGCTTGTTAGCTGCAAAGGGTGTAGTATAGGGCCCCACTGGGCACTACAGCTTTCCCGTTCAGTCCGGAGCGCAAGCGACTCCCAAATTCCTTACCCAGGAACAGGTACAATCTCACTCTCACCTTTAACTTGCACATACCCCTGCCTTCGCGATTTCAATCTCGCGGGCGCATCACAATTTGCGCAACCCGTTTCGCCTCGAGCTCACTAGACAGCCAACTGCAACCGGTGTAGTCACGCACTGCCCACTAGCTCGTTAGCTGCAACGGGAGTGCATAACGACGAAACAGGTAACAGTGGTGAAGTCGCCGTAGCTCGACGCCAGTGGGCATTCTTACTACTCGCGACGACGGATCTTCGCGTTTCCGCGCGCCTCGAGCGACACGATTGTCCAGTCTCACCCGGCGTAGCCCTGCATGGCCCACTAGCTCGTTAGCTGCAACGGGGGTGCACCCAGGCGAAGCTGGGGACGACCAGGGCAACCGCCTAGCTCGACGCGAGCGTGTGCCTCGATTTACGTTGGATCGGGTTAACTAGCCGCACCACCAATCGCGGCGCGTTCTATGAGCGACGTAAACGAGGAGCTCGTGCTTAGATTCGGTAGAAGTTTCTCCCGCGCGCACCCTCCTCCCAACCATCAGCAAAAAAAATCACTCAAACCCGACACACACGACGAGACAGAGACAATGTCACTCCTACACTCGCCCAAAACACCGACCGAACAAACCAGGCAGCGGAACGAAGAAGACAATCGATGGCTGCTTCAAGAAACAAATACCACGCAAGATGACAACGCAAATACGCAACAAACATCGACGCCAGCAACAACGCATTTACAGCCAATCATACCGCCAGAAGCAAGAGAGGCAGTGCCCACAACAGAAACGACGGCACTAAAGCGCCAAGTAGAGCAACTTCAAGCAGAGCTGACCAGACAACGGGCAACTCAGGAACAAAAGCTGCAAGAGCTCACGGCCTCGTTCCAACGACAATTGGCCTCGGTGTCAGAACGTATGACACCCTCCCCAGCAACCACGCCAACACCGTGGAACAATGAGATTGGGCCTCGCCTAGGAGCGGGAAACAACACGCCTCCGGCGGTTCAACCAGCATCTACAGCCTCCGGCAGCGGACAGTCAATCCTCGCCTCCACTCGCAACATCACCTTTTGGGATTTTCATAAGCACGACCCACTGGGATGGTTCAAACAGCTGGAAGACACCTTCGAGACGGAAGGAGTCACCAACGACGAGGCGAAATTTAACTACGTCTGCCGCCATCTACAGCTGGACGTGCACAGAGACATCCAGTATACTCTGAACACCCTGGTTAAGGGCGAGAAATACTCAAAAGTGAAATTAGCACTCATAACCAAATACGCAGAGACAGCTCAACAACAAATCAAGAGACTCTTCGCCACTACCCACATGGGCAACAAGCGACCGTCTGCGTTTCTTGCAGAGCTCATGAGCCTTGGATCAGGCATGGCAACTGCTGAATGCATCATCGATGCCTGGAGAGGCAAACTGCCAGGGCACATCGCCCTCGCAATCATGGATGGGTATGACGAAAGATCACTAGCCGAGAAAGCCGACAGGGCTTTCGACTTGCTGCAGAATCCGCAAGTCATGGCGCTAGCAGCGCCTACGACCTCGGAACCACAGAGCAACGTAACAACTCCACCGGCAGAACCGTCTTCTAGCTCAACCTGGGAGAGCAGAATTGCAGCCCTGGAAAGAGCCAACGCAGCAACCCTACCTGCAGGATCATCGACAAGCTCAGCCTGGGAGAGCAGAATCGCAGCACTGGAAAGAGCCAACGCAACAACTCCACCGGCAGGACCATCAGCAGCCTCATCCTGGGAGAGCAGATTCGCGGCCTTGGAAAGATCGCTCTCAAACAGACGACCCTCCAGAAGTCGCTCGAAACAAAGATCAAAGAGCAGGGGCAGGTCAGAGACAAAATCCAGAACCCGCGAGCACACACCCGCGGGTGGGAGACAGGATCAAACCCGATGCTATTATCACGATCGGTTTGGCAAGAAAGCAAGGAACTGCAGGCCCCCGTGCGATTGGGTCAGGGGTCCCCAGGACACCTACAGAGTCATTCAAGACTCAGCCAGCTCCGAAACCAGCTCGGAAAACTGAGACACCCCGTGGTCGAGGAGACCGACGCGCGGGCCGCTATAACGCTACGTCTCCACATTAAGGAAAGGAAGACGGGTTTGATCTTCCTCATTGACACTGGAGCAGACATCTCAGTACTGCCGAGACCACCGGACGACGGCAGATCACCAGCAGGGCTGAAGTTATTCGCAGCAAACGGCACGTCAATCAACACCTTCGGCACGGCATGCCTTGAGTTGGATCTGGGCCTTCCAGAAATCATCACCTGGAATTTCACCATCGCGGAGGTCTCACACGCCATCATAGGAGCAGACCTGCTCTCAGCGCACCATCTACTACCAGATCTAAAAAATTACAAGCTGGTAGATGGAAAGAAACTCACAGCGGCTCCGGCGTTCGTGAGAAAAGTCGACGCACTCCAGATCTCGCTGGTAGCTCCAGGACAGCCCTACTCTGACATCATCAATAAGTATCCGCAAGTTTTCGGCCCAGACCAATTTCGGACGACCAAGAAACACAATGTAAAACACCACATCGAGACAACAGGCCCGCCGATCTCACAGCGAGCTCGCCCGCTTTCGCCTATCAAACTCAAAGCGGCAAAAAAAGAATTCCAGAAATGGTGCGACCTCGGCATCTGTCGCCCATCTAGCAGCCCATGGGCCAGCCCATTACACATGGTCCCGAAGAAGAATGGAGAATGGCGACCTTGTGGCGACTACCGAAAACTTAACAGCGTTACCCGTCCGGATCGCTACCCAGTTCCCCGGATAGAGGACTGCATGGCGTTCCTTAATGGTAAGAAAATATTTTCGGGACTGGATCTACGACAAGCATACCATCAGATCCCGCTTGCCACAGATGACATTCCAAAGACAGCAGTCATCACGCCATTCGGACTCTTCGAATTTCCGGTGATGGTGGTGGTGATTCGGTTTTCGAAATGCGAGTCAGACCTTCCAACGTTATATCAACTCGGCACTGGGCCATCTGGACTATGTTTTCGTCTATCTAGACGACATCCTCATCGCCTCGACATCACAAGAACAACACAAGCAACACCTGGACACAGTGCTCTCGTTGCTGGACGAATACGAGCTCCAGGTCAACTTAGAGAAATGCACGATAGGCGTAGCAGAAATCATCTTCCTGGGACACCTTATTACCCCGGAAGGCTTTAAGCCAAATCCGGAGAAGGTCGCCGCTATTCAAAACTTCCCACAGCCAGCAACCATCGAGGCACTAAGAAGATTTCTGGGCATGGTTAACAGCTACCGCCGGCTCATACCACGGGCAGCAGAGACTCAGCGCCCGCTACACGCCCTCATAACAGGATGCAAGAAACGTGACAAGCGCCCGGTGGTCTGGACGGACGAGGCCGTGAAAGCATTTAACAGATGCAAGGATCAGCTGTCTGAGCTGACCTTCACAGCTTTCCCCAGCGATAAGGCAGAATTACGCCTCATTGCTGATGCCTCCGACACAGCCATGGGAGCGGCACTCGAACAGAAAATCAACGACTCTTGCGTGCCTCTGGCATTCTTCTCGCAGAAGTTCAACCACGCTCAGATCAAATACGCCACCTATGACAGGGAACTCACAGCCATCTATGAGGCCCTTAGGCACTTCCAGTATTATCTGGAAGGAGTGGTATTCAAGATCTATACAGACCACAAACCGCTGGTCTACACATTACAGCAGTGCCCAGAGAAGATGCCAGCAATTCGTGCTCGTCGACTGTCCTATAAAGCGGAATTCAACACGGAGATATTGTACCTCCCCGGGCAGGAAAACGACGTGGCAGATGCACTCTCAAGAGTCGAAACACTCGTATCATCCGCCAACCATCATTGGGACGACAGCAACGACAACATCAACATAGAGGCACTAAAACTCCCAACCTTTTTCACGGAGAAGCAGCTCACAGAAGAGCAGGCCAAGGACGCACAACTGCAGGAAATCCTTGCAGCACCGGAGCACCCCTTGAAATTGCGAAAGCTGACTTGGGGCCCGCAACACCTGGCCTACCATTGTGACATCAGAGACGACGTCATTAAACCCTACATGCCGGAGACTCTCAGGAGACAGGTGTTCGATAACTTCCACACCTTATCACATCCGGGAGTCAGAGTCACGACCAAGCTGGTCGCGCAACAGTACGTATGGCCGAATATGAGTAAGGACATCGCGCTCTGGTGCAAAACCTGTCTCAGATGCCAACAAAGCAAGATCACCAGGCATAATAAGCTACCACCCAAGCACTTCGAGACGCCGGACGGGAGATTCGACCATGTCTACATGGACATAATTGGCCCATTTCTCGAATGCTCGGGGTTCACACATGTACTCACCATCATTGACCGCTACACCAGATGGCCGGAAGCCATCCCACTGGAAGACACGACAGCGGAGACAGTAGCGCTAGCATTCTTCGATCAATGGGTGAGCCGATACGGAGCGCCGGTAACCATCATCACCGACCAAGGCAGGCAATTCGAGTCCAGACTCTTTGCCGAAATGTTACAAATCCTCGGCATCAAAAGAGATAGGACCTCGCCGTACCACCCAGCGACGAACGGCCTGGTAGAGAGACTGCACAGGGACATCAAGACAGCTCTCATCTGCCAACAACAGAGCAAGCAGTGGGTACGATTACTCCCCTCGGTGATGCTGGGACTACGCACCAGAATTCGCTTGGACTCAAACACTAGTCCAGCGGATCTCGTCTTCGGCAGAGCATTGAGAATCCCCGGAGATTTCGCTCCGTTCACAGGCGAAGAACCCGATGTGCGAACGTTCTATAACAATCTACAAGAACATATGCACCAGCTCCGCCCGGTACCAGTGGACCACAAATCAGCAACGCAGCCCTTCGTACATCCAGGCCTCAGAGAATGCTCTCATGTTTGGATGAGGGAAAAGCCCATCAAACCAGCGCTTACCCCTCCGTACATCGGGCCGTACAAAGTGCGCAAACGAAACTTGGCTAGCCGTACATTTGAGGTTGACAAGGACGGCACAACGAAGACTATCAACGTCGAAAGACTGAAACCAGCTTTCCTGTTACACGAGGAGTTAGAAGAATGGGGGAGGCGAAATCCCCAACCGATCGCCAAGCAAACAGCACCGGCAGTCGTCTCTCGACTCACCGAGAACGAGCAGCAAGACGAGATGGAACAAGATGACATGTTCAACGCGCTGCAAATCTTCGACACACCGGACGACTGTGACGTTACGCACCCCCAAGCGATCACGACCCCGCCACCCGATAGGGCCGGGGAAACGACGGACAACACGACAGCTCATACCAGCAATCCTCCTCATCCCAACATAGTCACCCATACAGCCATCATCCATCCGCCACCACCGGAACGCACCGATACAGACCCTCTCGGTCCCCCAAGCGCGCAAAATTCGTCCCCGGCATTCTTCGCCGAAAGGGGAGGATCAACGAAATTCGTCGCGGCGCGAAGGCAGGGGGAAAAAAAGTGCGTTTCAAAAGAATCACAAAATAGTAATCCTTCTCTTTAGGTCACGATGGAAAAGGTCAGAAAGACCCGCGAGGAACTGGCGACCCGCAAGTCGCTCACTACCGACGAAAAAATCCGCGCGGACTACTTCCGTGCGGACTTCGCGCTGGAGGAATTTGAGAAATACTTGGACAAGCATGTCTCCAGGAGGGAGACGAAACTCCTGAGGTCGCGTTTCTCTACGTCCTCCAACCCGACCACGATACAGGAGCCAAAGACACCCGTGGCTTTCGTGCGCGAGGAGCCGGTGAAGGACCTGTGGCTCCGGAACATCCGATATAAAGCATCAAAGCAGATGCTCAGGGAATGTCTGGAGTCGCAGGACACTGAGGATTTTGACATCGTCAGGGTGTGCCACACGGCCCACGGTACAACCGCGCACGTGCGGTTCGCGAATTTAGCAAACGCAATTCAACTGCAGATCCGAGCGTGCAAAAGAGAACTAATTTTCACAGATAAGCAGGGGCGCCCGTCTTTTATTCAAACGGCCCCCTCTCACGCACCGCTCGAGAAAACATCGCAGGAGGTGGCAAACCGGAAGCCACAGCTCCCGGACTTGCTGCTCAGCGTGCTCCATTGCCCGGACGCTCTGAACGCGATTAGCGACCCGCTAACGTCGCGAGATTTGTTGAACTTTTATGTCGCGTGCCACGAAACCCCGCTCTTACACGGGGAAACGATCGGCCTGGACGCCGCCCATGCCAGGTACGCGCGGGATAACGGAGCGCAGTTAATGTTGCGGGATGTCAGGAATTTTGACACCTGCACCATGCGCTTCCGCAATCCACCCGCACAATTAGACGTCGACAGCGTCGCGAAGTTACTCGCGGCGAGAATCGATAAGCGCGTTGTCCCGCGGCGCGTCTCGACACTTCGCGAGCTGGACCTTTCAGGGATCGACGCGTCTTTTAAAATAACGGATCTAATAGCACAGGGCTTGGTCGTAAAGCGACTGACGCTTGGCAGCACCCCAGGAGGTAGTGATGAGCGCTTGGACTTCGCGTCGGTGGAAGTCCTGCGCTTCATAAACAACACGAACGCGAGCTTAAAGAGTCTTGCTTGAGCGCAGAAGGGGACCATTCGCGAGGTGGAATTCGTAGACTGCCGCGAAGTGAACATAGGAAGATTGCAATCTTTCCTCGCGAATAATGAAAACCTACTCTACCTAACGTTCGCGGACTCGTTTGGCAGCGACCAGCACACGGTTTCGTTGGCATCGTCCGTACTCCACCCCTCGAGCAAAATCAAATATTTCAACTTCAGTTACTCGGCGCCGCAAGTCTTCCGCCAGGACAGACTCCCGATGCTGGTCTTTGACCAAAACAGCCATTTAAAATCATTGAATCTTTCAAACAACGACCATTTCAAGAATTTTATCAATAGCATTCTGGAGTCTGCGCCTGCGCTAGAAAAATTATACATTCGGGGGCTGGACGTGGGGTACCAGCTCAATTTTCAGCATAATCCCCTTCTCCAGGCGCTCGAGCTTGGCTACAGGCGGACACTCATCGACTCCCTCTCGACGTTGATTCCTCAGCCAGACGTAATCAAGGAGCTCTCAGTCGTGGTGCACAACTCCTGGGGCAGGAACCGCACTCGGGCTTTCCATGCCGAGGACATCGAGACCTTGGCCCTTGTCACAGGAGCATGCACCAGAGCCCGTTTCCGCTTTTTACGCTGTAAAATCCAGCAATCATCCAGGCTGGGGAACCTCTGTCGGGAGGAGCATCTCAACCTCAGCATCAATGGGGACGAGATCACGATCGAGAAGAGGGTACGGAGACAGGGGCGACGTTAGGACCTTACCCGGTCACTCGTGCCACCGCACCGCCCACTAGCTCGTTAGCTGCAACGGGGGTGCCCACGGGGCCGACTGACCGAGGCGGTTTTAGCCCATACATCATCTCGCCCAGCCACGCTGCCCCCTTGCCGACCGCGTCATGACACAACGGCGGGGAGATGCACTCTCAAATTAATCTAAGTATGCGAACCGGAGTCGCTAAGCGTGATCCAGCAAATGGAGTCAGATCAAAAAAAAAACGGGGATCACGCTCCGAATTAACTTTTAAGAACTAGGCTAAGCAATATTAACATGTAAAACACTCAAAACACAAAAAAAAACATCAAACAACAAAATAAAAAAAAGAGACTAAGTATAAGACAGCGATTGTTAAGGCTAATAGAAAGTTTATGTAGACAACGGCAGAGAACCGGTTTCTGTAGGGCAATGAATCCCAATCTAATCATAGACATATTGTTATTAAAGCGAACCAAATGATATTGTTATAAATGCGAGACAAATGATATTGTTATATATGCGAGACAAAATGATATTGTTATTAATGCGAGCCAAATGATATTGTTATCAATGCGAGTCAAAGAATATTGTTATCAATGCGCTTTATACCAATCCATTTTTCTACGGCCAAACAAGGCAACTACACTTAAGTAAACACCTCTGTAAATAAAGTAAATACTGTAAGTTCTTCAGGCAGCGCGAATTCACAACATAATCATTGTAGATCAAACCACTCGCCAGCTCACCCTCAAAAAAACACATAGGGTGGCCGTCTTTTTCGCCTTTTGGAGGGGAGTACTGTAGGTGCACGCCCTCCAGGCGGCAGCACCGCGCGACCGCGAGAGTAGCAAGCGCAGCGCAGCGAGCGCAGCGCGACAGTCCACCGCTGAGACCCAACCAAGCCGCACGCGCCTGAAGAGCTCCCACCGAGCCGAATACACCAATAAAGGAGATAGCTATACCACAGCCACAGCGTCTCTCTCTCATTCTCTTATCCTCCGCCACAAGCTCGCCCGCCCACCCCCCTACATATATATGATAGAATTAAATCCTGAAAAAAAATCTCTAAAAATTATATTTTTCCGTTTAAATATAAGTTTTGCACACCACTTTTATGCATAAATAATATGCATTAAGTGTGTTCAATATTGCTTAGCGATTACAACAATTTATTTAAATCATGATTTTCACTATTTTTGCGAAAGAAATTTTTCTGAAAGAACCGGTCCATCTATTGAGCTGAACCAAATTCGGAAATCCTATTTATTAGATAAACTTAGCGATACTTACAGAAGCTATCTGTCATATCTTGATTTGATTTTTGTATTCAAATAAACATGCAATCAAGTATATTTCATGGTACGCGCACATCATACTGTTTGATAATAGCATTTAGAAGCTGGAAATAAAATAAAAATTATCGTTACCAATTAATAGTCAAGGTTTATTAATGATTACAGTTATTTGCACTACTTACCATTATTAAACACACTTTGAGTTGTTTCAAATCATGATACTCTATACAGTTAATACAAGAGTCTCATCTTCCTGTCTTCCACCGGTATACGTAGAAGCAAAAAATAAGCCAACAAAGCAAATCTTACTGTATCTTTACGGATACAATTATTACTTATTATTTACAATACTTATCTGAATATTTGCTGTACTCTGTAGAAGCTCTTGCACTTTAACAACATCATTGAGGTTATAAGCACTTAGTTGTTATAGGATGGTTACAGCAGCTAGTAGACAAACTGCACTGATCTGGTGACTTAAAAGTTGGATGAAAAACAGCTGTTTGGCTGCTTTACAGAAAATTCTTCTATACCGATGACATAGTAACCTTCATTTATTATTTTGCATTCAGAAATTAATTTTTCATTTCATTAATTTTTCATTCAGAATTTTAAACAATTTTTCCATTTCTTGAAATTTTTCAAACATCCATAGCTTCTAAGAGAAGTTTTTTTCAATATAAACATATGAAACATATTCTTTTATAAATTTTCTATAGTTTAAAAAAAATACTTTTAGTGTAACATATATATGTCACTATAGACATATCTTCAGTCTAAACCTTAAAATTCCAAATTTTCAAGGTTCGATCCAATGGATTCGCAAAAAATTTATAAAGATTGCTTTATTTGGTACAAAATTTATATACGAAATATATAGGCTCCAATACATCAATATTTCTCTATTTCTGCAATAAATAAAGTCATCAGCGATATTTAGCAAATTTTAATTAATATGTGTAGAATAAAAATTGATGCGTCTCTTCGAGCCAAGTTGTTTATTTTAAAAAATGCCAAACGTTTCGGGATATTTTTATCCCCTCTTCAGTGGCTAATTTGCAAAACAACTTTCGTAGAGACTGAAGAGGGGATAAAAATATCCCGAAACGTTTGGCATTTTTTAAAATAAACAACTTGGCTCGAAGAGACGCATCAATTTTTATTCTACACTATTCCATCATCCAACGATAGAGTCATTATTAAACAAATTTAATTAATATGCTTACTTTCACCTTCAAAATCATGGATCTATCTTAAATTATTATTCAAGTAGTCATACAATTATTTTTCATTACATTTTTTATATTCTTTTCCATCAGGAAATGAATATACATAACTATTTTATCTGTAATGAATTTTTAATTGTTCATATTACGTATTAAACACTAAAATGAAAATATCATGTAACTATGTAAATAACTATGTGTAGTATATTTCAATCGGGATTAAATAAAATACGAGATGTACCAAACACACGTTGAGAAGTCTTTATTTGAATCGTAATCGCAGGATATAGTGCACGTCCGCTCGCTATGGAAGCTCATTCCAGTCTGTCTTTTTTTGGGTGACGGCCGTCTCGCCTGCTCACTGTGAACGCTCTCGCTCAGTCGGTAACGACGTTAGCTACATTCATACGCTACAATTCCTTCCCCTTTTAGAAGAACATATTACAATACAATATTACGTTTTATTATAAATTACATAGAGACTTAGATTTAATATCTTAACAAATTACAAATCCAATTTTTCAGGTGCTCTTATCGTACGCTGAGATCGTCGCAGTATAGGCGTAGGCACTGTTGTCGGCACGCTAGCTATGCCAGTACTGCGTGGTCGTTGCTTAATCTCGCTTTTAACAGTATCATCAATGTCATTCTTATTAACTACGTTCGCAAATGATTGATCAGTGCAATCAGAGGTCGAGATGGGTTCGGCCGGTGACGATTGATAATTTTCAACGTCATATGACTGAAATTCTAAATTACTTTTATGTATTTAATCTACATGTTGTTTCCAAATCCTATCATCCTCAGTTTGCACTCGATACGTTACAGGACTTATTCGCTCAAGAACTCTCGCAGTACACCACTTATTCTTGCTGTAATCATTTGTCGAGATAATTTCGTTATTGTTAAAACTAGTTTGTCTATTCCCCGCAAAATACCTTTTTTGATTATCATGCTGTTTCGCTACGTTATCAAATGCACTCGGTCTCATAGCATCTAGTTTAGTTCTTAAATTTCTTCCTATTTGTAGTTCCGCAGGCGTTCGTTTTGTGGTGCAATGCGGAGTAGTTCGATAATAAAATAAATACTTGCATAACGCCTCCTCTCTCCCAACTTTTGAGTCGATTATTAGCTTGAATTTAATTTTGAAAGATCGAACTGCGTTTTCGGCCGCCCCGTTAGACGCCGGATGATACGGAGCCGTAAAAATATGTCGAACTCCGTTTTTCTCAATAAAATCTTTAAAAGCATGCGACGTAAATGTTGGGCCGTTGTCAGTGACTAACGTTAACGGAATACCCCACGTACCAAAATAACGTCGCATAACCTTGATAGTACTACTCGCTACAATATCATTCATTTCACATATATCGACCCATTTTGAGAATGCATCGGTAATAACGAGGTACATATATCCATTGATAGGACCGCAAAAATCCGCGTATATTCTCTGATTCGGCCCTTCTGGATATGCCCAAGGATGTAGCACCGCTCTCGGTGGATTATCGGCATTTTCCCTACAGGATTTACAAGATTTGGTGACATCTTCCAAATCACGATCCAATTTAGGCCACCAGACGTAAGCTCTCGCTAATGCCTTCATTTTTACGACCCCCATGTGAGCCTCATGTAATTCTTTAAGAACTACTTCTCTTAATGACGCCGGTATTACTAGACGATGACCCCACATAACGCATCCGTTTTCTACCGTTAATTCAAGTTGTCGATGTCTGTACGCTTGAAAATAATTCTCGGAATGCTCTGGCCAACCATTCATGATAAAGCCTTTAACTTGATTTAAAATTAAATCATTCTCTGTCGCTTTCCGAACAGTATCGCTATTAATGGCTTTAATATTCGCTTCGTGAATAAAATTAAGAAACGTAAACTCCGCGCGTTCATTAAGAGCTATTGCTTCGACTTTTCTTTGCATTCGCGATAGTACATCCGCTGGTATGTTCTCGGTGCCTTTAATGTGTTTAATTTTAAAATTATATCCCGATAAATAAACAGCCCAGCGCTGCACCCTACTTGCTGCCATCTGCGGAATTCCCTTCTTATCCCCGAATATATATATATAAGAGGCTTATGGTCTGTTTCTAATGTGAATTCGCGTCCGTAAACATACTGATGAAAACTTTTTATCGCAAAAATGATCGCAAGCGCCTCCCTATCGAATTGCGAATAATTTCGTTCGGCCGGCCTAAGTGTTCTTGACGCAAATGCGACTGGTCTCTCGATATTACCTGGTAAAATGTGTGTCAATACGGCTCCTAGACCATCAGGTGAAGCATCACATGTTACCTTTACTGGTAAATCTAAATCGTACGGTACTAAAACTTCAGGTGATGCTAAGCACTGCTTCAAAAGTTTAAATGCAATCGTTTGCCTCTGACCCCACATCCATTCTTTTTTCTTATTATTATCCTTATTAGCGCGCAACATTTCATACAATGGATTGGCTATCTGAGCAAAATTTCTCACAAATTTTCCATAGTATTGCAAAATTCCTAATATAGACTTTAACTCCGATTCATTACTAGGTTCTTTAAGATCTTGAATTGCTCGAATTCGCGATTTGGCTAAATGCATGCCCTCGGCATCAATATCGTTACCTAGAAAAGAGACACGGTTTTGCGCAAAAATGCACTTCTCTCTTTTCAGTGTGAGTCCCGCCTTTTCTAGTCTCGCAAGAACTTGGCGTAATCTATTGTAATGTTCTTCGTGTGTCGCCCCCGCAATTAGCACATCATCGAAATAAACTACGACCCCATCTATACCGCCTAATACTCGCTCCATTTCCCTTTGAAATAAGCCAGGTGCCGACGCCAAACCAAAAAATAACCGATTAGGATGGTACAAGCCTTGATGTGTCGTGATTACTGTTAATTTTTTAGATGCTTCGTCCAATGGTAACTGTTGGTACGCCTGAGTCAAATCTAATTTGGTAAAAATCTTACCATGACGTATGCGCGATAACAATTCTTGTAATTTCGGAATGGAGTGACGGTCTATAATTAAATGCGGATTTAACGTAATTTGATAATTTCCACACAAACGAATTTCCCCATTGGACTTTACAACTGGCACTATGGGCGTTGCCCAATCATTGCCCTCTATAGGTTCGATAATTTTCTCTTTAACTAATCTAGCAATTTCGCTGTCAAGCCCTTTACGCAAAGCATAAGCTACTGGAATATTTTTACAAAATTTTGGCGTCACTCCTTCCTTCACATGAAGAGTAACTGCTCCCCCTGTATAACACCCTAACTTATCCGTGAACACGCTTGGAAAATCACTTATTATCTTTTGTACCGTATCATTCCTATCACTCTCAATAAATTTAACCATGCCAAATTCTTTGGTACACATCAAATTCAACGCAGAGATCCAGTCACGTCCCACTATAGGTGTGATATCTCCCGGGAAAACAAATAACTCTAAACTACGCGATTTGCCGCGATAACTCACATCGACGTTCAATATACCTCTCGGACTAATAACATCGCCGGAGTATGTTTTGAATTTTCTGTCAGTCGAACTGATCTGTTTACATTCCAATTCCCTGAATTCGCGAATCGCTCTATCAGACACAGCTGATATGGGTGAGCCTGTATCCAGTTCAAAACTCACTAACGCGCCCTCGACTGACATTTCAACTAAAATCGGGCTACTATCGCTTCCCGCTTGCTTTCCGCATAAACTGTGAATACGATCTAGCGTGTCATCGAGACTGCCTACCACTTCACTACGCTCGATCTCCCCCAAATAATTTTGTTTATTGTTGCCACCTTTATTTTTAAACTGTACATTTTTCGATTCTTTTACCTCCTCAGACTTTACAGCTATGCATACTTTAGCTAAATGTCCCTTCTTACGGCACTTATTACAATTTAAGTCCCTATATTTACACGCTATAGACTTATGGCCCGTTCGCCCGCAACAATAACAACTTACGCTTTTCGACGAATTACAATGTTTTGAGTTTCTCTTCTCTTCAACGCGATTGACCTGTCCGTTCGTGGAAATGTTGTCCGTTGATGCTCCTCCCATGACTGCTACCTCCTTGCCTGCTAGTTCCATGGAAAGCACCATCTCCACTGCCTTCTTGTAAGTCAAATCTTTGTCGCGAATTAACCGATTCTTTGTGTGATCTGATGCCACTCCCCATACAAACTGATCTCGTATATTCTCGTCCAAATTGTTTCCGAATTCACAATTTTCAGATAACTTTAAAAGTCTTGCTAAGTATATACTGATTGTCTCCTTTGGACCTTGTCGACACTCCTTAAACTTATATCTTTCGGCGATGACGCTCGGTTTCGGCTTCAAATAACCCGACAGAATTCCTGCTAACTCTTCAACAGTTTTTGAGGCAGGTTTAGCCGGCGTGCACAAATTTCGTAAAAGTGCGTAAGCCTCGCCCCCTATGAGCGTTAAAAATAAAGATGTATACTTCCTGGACGGTACACTATTCGTAATGATGTATTGCTCGAATCTTTCGAACCTTAGATCCCAATCCTGGTTTAACGAATATTCTGGCAAACTCCCTATCGCCGTCGTCATTGCACCTTTCTGCAATTTCAATTCCTGCAAATCTTGATTCAACTTCACTTGCTGCTGCTGCAAATCTTGCGCTAACTTCACAATCAGATCTTCCTTCTCTGCCTGTGTAGCTGCCTCGGCCAGCATCTTCATCGCCTCCTCCATAATTCACTTATAATGAGATTCTCGAGCCCTATTTTCGACAATCCTCACTTAACTCTTTGCAGCCCCTGTTTACCTTCGTCGCCAAATGTAGTATATTTCAATCGGGATTAAATAAAATACGAGATGTACCAAACACACGTTGAGAAGTCTTTATTTGAATCGTAATCGCAGGATATAGTGCACGTCCGCTCGCTATGGAAGCTCATTCCAGTCTGTCTTTTTTTGGGTGACGGCCCTCTCGCCTGCTCACTGTGAACGCTCTCGCTCAGTCGGTAACGACGTTAGCTACATTCATACGCTACACTATGTAAATAATTTCAAAAAATATGAAATAGAATGATGTATATTAAGTAGCTAATTAATTTTTATTTTTTAACGGATGAGAGCCCTTTAAAGTATTAAAAAATAGCACTTACAGTGATAAACGCAAAGCTGGTTCAGTAAAGTCTGCTAGTTATATATTGATTAAGTTTGTCGAATCACCTGTAATAGAGAAAATAATTTATTTTAAAACAAAGAATCGAGTTCTATTATTTTAAAGTTAATTTACTTAAAGATAGTTAAAATATACGTATCTGATATAGTGAGATCCGTTGATAACATTTGCAGCCTTATGCCATCTTTTATGTTAGTGAATTTGTGCATTTGAAATTTCTTGCAGGTTTTATCTTAAACACTATTGCACACGCGTAGTACGGGTTTTACGTGGTTTTAGCGCGTTTTAAACAATATAATCTATAGTAACCTTCGAGTTCCGACGCGGATGAGGTTACCAGCTAGCAGAACCAACAGTAGACTAATGCTTTTTTTTTCTTCCTTAAGGCTGGAATTCATAGTCGACCATCACCCTCACCCTCACATAGTAGTAGGTAAATCGAGTTTTGTAATGCGTATTAAATTTATAAAAATAATATTTATTTTCGTAAATTTAATATTTTTGCAATTCAAATTTTTGCGCCAATCAAATAATGATATAATTATACATTTATCATAGTTTTAATTCACGTTTAAAAATTATTTATTTATAATAAGTTGTATTTTATTTATTTGCAAATAATTATTGTATTTATTTTAGTAAATCTTTTAATTGAAATAGGTATTCGAATTTTCGCGCGATTCGAATTCTGGACTTCTGGTGAAGTCTAGATCAGTGGTCTCAAAAGTAGCCCCAAGATCCGCGCAAACGTTTGAACGTATAATGTTAGATGAAAAAAAGTGCTTAAATATAAAAAGTGAATGTACGATAATTACTTAAAAATTAAGAAAAGAAAAGTTACTACAACAAAAATTTGTTTTCTACTTAAATTATAATTATAAATATTCCGCGAAGTTTCCCCCGTACAGCATACTAAATAATTTAATTTCAGATTTATAGGCGATAGAATACCACTGAAAACGGTTGTAATAGCAGTAATAACACTAGTCTTAATAGTTTATGCTAAATAAAAGTATTAAATATTGCAAATAACATAAAATAAACGAAAAAAGCAAAATAGCCCCTTTAATACTGTGCATAGCGTTAAAGGGGCTATTTTGCTTTTGACCACTGAGTATTCTATCGCCTATAAATCTGAAATTAAATTATTTAGTATGCTGTACGGGGGAAACTTCGCGGAATATTTATAATTATAATTTAAGTAGAAAATAAATTTTTGTTGTAGTAACTTTTCTTTTCTTAATTTTTAAGTAATTATCGTACATTCACTTTTTATATTTAAGCACTTTTTTTCATTTAACATTATACGTTCAAACGTTTGCGCGGATCTTGGGGCTACTTTTGAGACCACTGGTCTAGATACCATTCTTAAATGCGGACTTCCATGTAACGGCCGCCCCTCAAGAGTTGGAGGGTGAGAGTGAGGGTGAGAGTCGACTATGAATTCCAGCCTAAGAGTTATATTAGTCCAGTCGGATTACCGGAAATATTGCTATATTTTGAATGTTGATGCTAACAACGCGGAAACAAGTGGATTCGGTTCGAAATAGGCCCAATAATAAGTACTGATCATGCGCCAGCCTAGAAAGTTGTGCTTCAAAAGTTATTAACAAATAAGAGCAAAAATGCCGAAAAATTTTGCCTGAAATCTCAAAAAGTACCAGTTTTACGCAAAAATATCACTGAAGTAGTGATGAAGATTCAAAGCTAGACAGAGAGATTCAAATGTGTAATAAGCGAGGTTTTCAAGTAGCGAAAGACACGATTCAAGATCGCGGACTAGGAGACATTGTAGAATTTTCGAAAAACAGTCGAGAGAAAATTCAAAAAGACGAAAGTAATGGCAAAATACAGCTTCTTTATCTCATTGATGCAAACAAATTGCTAGAGGTCTTGCTTTCCCATTTAATTTATTAGGGTCTCTTCCCGAGGCTGAGGAGAAAGCACCAGTTTTGGTGGCCTTGAAAAGGGCCGATTGATCGGAGTCGCGAGATCGTTCTTAGCGAGCAAAGACATCCAATACTCTCGGCGTGTGGAGGCCGCGGTGATATGCATAAAGGAGCGGGCCGAGTCGGTTTTCGCCGGCTCGGGTCACCGATAGCATCGTCCTCCGGGATCAAGTGGAGTTCGAGGAGTTCCTCGGTTTCGTTAATTAATTTTCAAAGTCCGTAGGTAGTCGCTCTCTAGTCAGAAATCGATAGTTTCTATTCAAATACTTAAATTTTATCGAAAAATCCCGAATAACATAGCTTTCAAAAAAACCGCTCTTTTCATTTTTTGCTAAAAATGTTGTCTTCTGGGCGTTACCACGTCTCTCTATATTTTTTGAGTAGTTCCAAAGAACATAGCTTATTAGTGTTACTATAGACAGAGTCTCTAAAGCTGTTCCGGCTCAACAAAATTTTCTTTTGACCAAGATAGAGTTTCTCTTTATATTTTAATAATTATTTTCTTTTGACCAAGATTTGATAATTATTTTCTTTTGACCAAAATTTTCTTTTGACCAAGATAGAGTTTCTCTTTATATTTTAATAATTATTTGAAAAATTATTATATATAATTATTTCAGTGTATTATTATCATAGTTTTATAGTTATGAAATTGCGAATATCATGACTGTAATTGTAATTTAAAAAATTATCTCAAAAAAATTGTGAATTTTCTATAGGATTTATGGATTAGAATAGTTAAATAACCTTCTTTTATTTATTCCGATTCCACCATTTGAATGCGTGATCTTGTAAATATAAGGATGTACCATTCAGAAATTTCCCGTATTTTCTATCTGATTATTGCGTTCGACATAAAAATATATTCCGAGTGCATTTAAGCGTTAATACATTAAGGGGATAAAACACGCTTATTAGTCAAAAATAAAATCATAAATAAAATTAATACTAAGTAATTATAATAAATGAATAATTGATTATATTAGTCAAACCAGATAACTACCCCGATACGGGAGTATAACATTAAGTGCAAAAGTAAGAGAGAAGACAAGTAATAAAAAAGTAGTGGAGTCAGGAAATTGAAGCAGGACGAAAATCGGGAAAGTGACTTTCCAGTGGGGAAGTGAAGCGGGGAAGTATAAATAACGAGAAAAAAGAGTGATTCAAAGAAGGAGGTTAGATCACGAGAGCAAGATGTGCGTGCAGAAACGAGCGTGCAGACGGTCAGCGACGAGAAAATGTACTGGGACGGACGATACACCGACAAGCGATGAAAATGAGAGACAATGAAAATCTAAGATGGAAGAGATAAAGGAGGAAATCCGATAGGAATTACTGACAAACCTGGAAGGATGGAAAGAATAGGTGGAAAATAGAATCCGAGAAGAAGTGAAAGGAGAGATCGCAGTACTGAGAGAAAAATTGAATCTATATGAGCAGCCGCAGGAGGAGCAGCAGAACAACATGACCAGGGTAGGACAATGTTTGGAGAGGCTGAGAAAACTATGGATGGAGGTGAGGCAGGGAAGATTCAGTGACAAGAAAATTATGCGGGAGGCGCTGGAAAAGGAGAAACTGATTAAGAGGAATGAGAAGAAGAACTACTACGGGAACACCGTGTTCAGGCAAACAGGAGAGGATGAACAGCATTTGTACACCAGCGAGAAGAAGGAGGAGGGGGAGCTAAGCAACGACCTAAGGAAGAAGGAGGAGAAGGAAGAAGAGGATTGCGTGAAATTTGTGAATTTCGGCAGACAATGATACACAGTCAAAATCTTTGCGGATAATAAAGAGTTGCAATGGGATTCAGACGACATAATTAGAAATGTAGAATGCTGTATTTCCAAGGCCGATAGAAACCAACAAGTATGTCCGGAAATTTCGTGGTAAATTGTAACAGTTATTACTGCGTTATCCCGAACCAGCGTACGTAATACAGTATTCCATTTAGATGTCCACGATAAGATTAGCCAATTATTATAGTATATTTTAATGACCAGAATAATAAAACAAGCAAACCCATAACACTAAGAGTAATTTGCGAAATACGACAGACAACAATGCACTAGCAGGAAGCTTCGACGATAATACCGTGTTTCAATGGGATCTAGGTGACATAATAAGCAATGTCGAATGCTGTATTTCCGAGGCTCATTGATACCAAATAGGAAGTGGGTAAATTTCGTGGTAAATTATGACAGTTATCACTGCACTCTCCCGAATCAGCGTAGGCAATACAGTGTTCCATTTAGATGTCCACGATATGATTAGTCAATTCTTATAGTATATTTTAATGACCAGAATAATAAAACAAGCAAACCCATAACACTAAGAGTAATTTGCGAAATACGGAAGACAACAATGCACTAGAAAAAGCTTCGACGATAAGACAGTGTTCCAATGGGATCTAGGTGACATAATAAGCAATGTCGAAAGCTGTATTTCCGAGGCTCATTGATACCAAATAGGAAGTGGGGAAATTTCATGATAAATTGTAATAGTTATTACTGTATTATTTTTAATCAGCGTAGGTAATACACTGTTTCATTTAGATCACGATGATATAATTAGATATACAGTATAACATATTTTAATTACCAGAATAATGAAACAAGTGAACCCATGAGACTGACAGTAATTTGTCGACTACGGCAGATAACAATTAACTACAAAGAATCTTCAACGATATTACATTGTTCCAATAAGATTCAGGCGACATAATTAGCAATGTCGACTGCTGTATTTCCACGGCTGATAGAAACCATCCTGTAAGTTGGTAAATTTCGTGGTAAATTATGACAGTTATCACTGCACTCTCCCGAATCAGCGTAGGCAGTACAGGGTTCCATTTATCTGACCACGATATTCTTAACCAAATATTCTAGTATATGTTTTAAGACCAGAATAATAAAACGAGCGAACACATAAGACTGTCAGTAATTTGTGAATTACGCAGACAATGATTCACAATCAAAATCTTCGCGGATTATAAAGAGTTGCAATGGGATTCAGGCGACATAATTAGCAATGTAGAATGCTGTATTTCCGAGGCTCATCGATACCAAGTAGTAAGTGGGGACATTTCATGGTAAATTGTAATAGTTATTACTGTATTATTTTAAATCAGCGTAGGTAATACAGTGTTTCATTTAGATCGCGATCATATAATTAGATATATAGTATAACATATTTTAATTACCAGAATAATGATACAAGTGAACCCATGAGACTGACAGTAATTTGTGAACTGCTGCAGACGACAATTAACTACGAACAATCTTCGACGATATTACATTATTCTAATAAGATTCAGGCGGCATAATTAGCAATGTCCACTGCTGTATTTCCGAGGCTGATAGAAACCATCTTGTAAGTTGATAAATTTTGTGGTAAATTGTGACAGTTATCACTGCACTCTCCCGAATCAGCGTAGGTAATACAGTGTTTCATTTAGATCGCGATGATATAATTAGATATATAGTATAACATATTTTAATTACCAGAATAATAAAACAAGCAAACCCATAACACTAAGAGTAATTTGTGAACTACGGCAGACAACAATTAACTACGAACAATCTTCGACGATATTACATTGTTCCAATAAGATTCAGGCGACATAATTAGCAATGTAGAATGCTGTATTTCCGAGGCCGATAGAAACCAACAAGTATGTCCGGAAATTTCGTGGTAAATTGTAACAGTTACTACTGCGTTATCCCGAACCAGCGTAGGAAATACAGTATTCCGTTTAGATGTACACGATATCATTAGCCAATTATTATAGTATATTTTAATGACCAGAATAATAAAACAAGCAAACCCATAACACTAAGAGTAATTTGTGAACTGCTGCAGACGACAATTAACTACGAACAATCTTCGACGATATTACATTATTCTAATAAGATTCAGGCGGCATAATTAGCAATGTCCACTGCTGTATTTCCGAGGCTGATAGAAACCATCTTGTAAGTTGATAAATTTTGTGGTAAATTGTGACAGTTATCACTGCACTCTCCCGAATCAGCGTAGGTAATACAGTGTTTCATTTAGATCGCGATGATATTATTAGATATATAGTATAACATATTTTAATTACCAGAATAATAAAACAAGCAAACCCATAACACTAAGAGTAATTTGTGAACTACGGCAGACAACAATTAACTACGAACAATCTTCGACGATAATACAGTGTTCCAATGGGATCTAGGTGACATAATAAGCAATGTCGAATGCTGTATTTCCAAGGCCGATAGAAACCAACAAGTATGTCCGGAAATTTCGTGGTAAATTGTAACAGTTACTACTGCACTCTCTCGAATCAGCGTAGGCAATACAGTGTTCCATTTAGATGTCCACGATATGTTTAGCCAAATATTCTAATATATTTTGTATGACCAGAATAATAAAACGGGCAAATGCATAAGACTGACAGTAATTTGTGAACTATGGCAGACAACAATTAACTACGAACAATCTTCGACGATATTACATTGTTCCAATAAGATTCAGGCGTCAGAATTAGCAATGTCGACTGCTGTATTTCGGAGGCTGATAGAAACCATCCTGTAAGTTGGTAAATTTCGTGGTAAATTATGACAGTTATTACTGCGTTATCCTGAAACAGCGTAGGTAATCCAGTGTTTTATTTAGATTGCGATGTTGTTATTAGCTATATACTATAGCGTACTTAAATGACCAGAATAGTAAAACATGTGAGTACATAAGATAGACAGTAATTTGTGAATACAGCAGACAATCATGCACTATCAACAAGCTGCGCCAATAGTACAGTGGTCCAATCGGATCCAGGCGACATAATTAGCAATGTGGAATGCTGTATTTTCACGGCTGACGGGAACAAATTAGTAAGTTCGAAAATTTCGAGGATAATTGTAATAGTTATTACTGCATTATCCCGAACCAGCGTAGGTAATACAGTGCTTCATTTAGTTCTCTACGATATTATTGGCCAAATATTTTAATACATTTTAATGACCAGAATACTAAAGCAAGTGAATATATAAGATTGATAGTAATTTGCGAAGAAGGAGACAATTGTTATATCCCACCGTATGACTCTCGTCACGCGAAAAGATACGCGAGGAAGGGCCCCTGCAGCGTGGCAGCCCGGCCGTCATAGCCAGGGAATCCGTGGCGCGACTGCCCGGCCGGCGCTAGTTCATTTACAGTAGCACGATACCGGAGGTAATACTCGCATTCGCCTCAGGTCCACGAGTATTGCTGCAGTAACCTAAGGCTAACCCCGTATTTGCTGTAGGCTGTTTATAAAAAATTTTGATACGTTCCAAGGGACCGTCGATCTGAACACCAGCCATCGGAATGCACGAACTCCCGTGGTATATGCTTGTAATGCCCGTGAATGAAAAGAAAAGAAGATATATACGCAACGAATGCGCGTTTTTGATATTCACATGCGCAGACAGCACATTGGCTATAGCGCACTCTGACACGAGGGGAACACGTGCATTCAGCTAGGATAAACGCGATACGCACGTGTTTCACGAGTACGCTAGAGATAAACAATCAGAACGCTCGGATTCACCAAAAGCACTCATGGCCGTGGCTGTGGCTCGTGATTCTGTGATTCCCGGCGAGTACACTCGGAACAAAAAGCAGAACGCTCGAGTTTGCGAGAAACACTCGAGGCCGCGGTTCTGTTGTTCACGCCCTGTTGCTAATATACAGGTTGATTCCATATGGATCATCCATATGGATTTACATGGATTCCACATGGATCCATATGGACAATCTAGATACTGATCCATATGGATATCCACATGGATAATTTTATTTAATATTCATAATCTAAATTGTTATAATTGTAAATAATTTACTATGCGTCTCTTCGAGCCAAATCGTTTTTATTTATACAAAATTTGCCAAACGTTTCAGGATATATGTATCCCCTCTTCAGTGGCTAATATGTAAAAAACCTCCATCTTTCACATAGTAAAAAGACAAGGAATATCGCATATGGCGAGGATTTTGACTCGAGAATTAAAGAAAAACAGTACGGATTCAACAATTAACCCTTGCAATTTAACATTTGATATTAAAAAAATGCGAAATTACTTGTAGACTATATTTGAAACGAAAATGTTAACACCGTTTCCATTACTATTGTCTAATATACATAAACAAAACAATATTTATGCAATACATTCTCAAGAAATTGAAGAACTACATCTAGATTTCTCAAAAGTTAATATTAAATCAGTTGAAACTATTTATGAGTATAGATTAAGCCAAGAACAACAATCTATTATGAGTCAATTCATAAATAATTCAAAACAACTTCATGTAATTAATAATACTTCTGTAGATGACGTAGAAATGGACACTCATAGTACAACTGAAAAATTAAAACATCAACATATATACGAAGAGAATATAGAATTACATAGTCAAGTAAATATGAAGTTGAAGAAAATCAATGAAAACCGTTTAATCAAAAATTGTTTTGTTGATTTGGAACCAATGGATTCGATAATAGTTCAAAATAAGAAATCTAATATGGAAATAGACAGTCAAGAAAATATGAACACTAAGAAAATCAATCAAAACCATTTAATAAAAAATTGTTGTGTTAATTTGGAACCGATGGATTCGATAATTGTTCAAAATAAGAAATCTAATATGGAAATAGATAGTCAAGAAAATATGAACACGAAGAAAATCAATCAAAACCATTTAATCAAAAATTGTTGTGTTAATTTGGAACCGATGCATTGGACAATTGTTCATCGTAAGAAAAACAATGAAATAATAAAGAGACAATCGCAACCTGATTTAGAAAAAATTGATATAAAGAAGAGAAGAAAAGAAACAGAAGCTTTAAAACGTGCAGCATTAACAGATGAAGCATTATAAAATATTAATAAAAATAAAGCTGTAAAGACACAAAAAAAGACAATCACGAACTGAAGCAGAGAAATCTGAAATAAATAAAAAAAGAAGAGAAACAGATGCTTCAAAACGTGCAGCATTAACATATGAAACATTACAAAATATTAATAAAAATAAAGCTCCAAAAACAAGTAAAAAGACAATCACGAACTCAAGCAGAGAAATCTGAAATAGATAAAAAAAGAAGAGAAACAGAAGCTTCAAAACGTGTAGCATTAACAGATGAAACATTACAAAATATTAATAAAAATAAAGCTGTAAAAAAACAACTAAAAAGACAATCACGAACTGAAGCAGAGAAATCTGAAATAAATATGAAAAGAAAAGAAACAGAAGCTTTAAAACTCGTAGCATCACCAGATGAAACATTACAAAATATTAATAAAAATAAAGCTCTAAAAACGCAACTAAAAAGACAATCACGAACTGAAGCAGAGAAATCTGAAATAAATAAGAAAAGAAAAGAAGCAAAATATTTGAATGAATATGCTGCTATGTATGATAATGATTTTAATGAAAATGATATTGACGAAAATTATTTAGGAGAAATGAACTGTATATGTATTCATTGCAAAGCAATATATTTTAAAAGTGAAGAAACAGGGAGAAAACAATACACAAATTGTTGTAGTAAAGGAAAAGTAGTTTTACCAATCCTACATTCTTATCCAGAACGTTTTAAAGAATTAATTATAAATAATACATCTGAAAACAAAAATTTTAAACATGTTAGATTATATTATAATTTACTTGCATTTGCAAGTTTCGGGGCAAAGTTTGACGCATTATTTAACAGAGGACCTCAAGTAATACGAATATGTGGGCAAATTTATCATAATGCTTATTCATTACATCCTAAAGAAAATGATGATAGAAAGTTTGGCCAATTATATATTCTCGATAATGAAATGGCAACACAATCACGATATAAAAATAATATGTTATGTACCGTGCATTTGTTGAAAGAATTAGACAACTTTTTACGTGAAAATAACATTTATGCAAGTTCATATAAAATGATGCATAAGGTAGACAAGGAAGAACAAAATCGTCAAGATAATAGTAAATCAATAAACAATACAACTGAAATTAGAATGTTTATAACTCGTAATTCTAATCTTGATAAAAACGTGTACAATGAAGCAAGGTGCAATGAAGTTGCTGTAGTTTATGTTGGTGAAGATGGTCAACCTCCAACAGATGGAGATATTTGCATATATTCAAAAAATACAGAACCTACAAGAATACCTTATATTAGTAAACATGTTGACCCGATGACATATCCAATTATGTTTCCTAATGGTGGATTTGGATGGATGCCTAAGATGAAAGATACTACTAATAAAAAAAATATTTCAATGTTGGAATTTTATAATTATCAATTTAGTATTAGAAATGATTTTAACCCATTTCTTAATTTAGGAAAATTAACTCAGCAGTTTATTGTTGATGCTTACATTAAAGTTGAAGGATCAAGATTACATTATTTACAAAAAAATCAACATTTATTAAGAACAGATTTATACAAAGGCGTAATAGATTACATAAATAAAAAAGATCAAGAAAATATAAGAATAGGAAAAATGATTATTTTACCATCATCATTTTCTGGAAGTCCTCGAGCATTGAAACAAAATTTTTTAGACT
The DNA here is from genome assembly GCA_018906965.1 of Philotrypesis tridentata. Taxonomy (NCBI): domain Eukaryota; kingdom Metazoa; phylum Arthropoda; class Insecta; order Hymenoptera; family Pteromalidae; genus Philotrypesis; species Philotrypesis tridentata. Next base: position 6,229 of record JACCIB010000155.1, on the reverse strand, counting down.
CAATGACTTTAGTACAAAAACATGGTAAACCAGATTATTTTATTACAATGACTAGTAATCCCAAATGGATAGAAATTACAGATAATATAAATCATTTTGAAACAGTAATAGATAGACCAGATATTGTTGCCAGAGTTTTTAATGAATAAGTCAAAGCTTTTTTAGATGATGTTACTAAAAAAGGAATTTTCGGAAAATGCATTGCATTTACACATGTGATAGAATTTCAAAAAAGAGGTTTACCACACCTACATATGTTATTATTTGTTGAAAAAAATAATAAAATATACAATCCAGATTTTATAGATAAAGTTATTTGTGCAGAAATTCCTGATCAACATAAATATCCAAAATTATATGAAATTGTTAAAAAATCTATGATACATGGACCATGTGGAAAGTATAATGTTCATTCACCATGCATGGACAAAGAAAAAAGTAAATGTACTAAAAATTTTCCTAAAACATTTAATGAAACCACTAATATCAATACTAATGGATACCCGAATTATAGACGAAGAAATAATGGAAGAGAAATTATATTCAATAACACGAGAAAAGCAGATAATAGATTTGTAGTTCCATATAATCCATTTTTACTATTAAAGTATAATTGTCATATAAACGTAGAAATTTGTTCCACAGTTCAGTGCGTAAAATATTTATTTAAATATTGCTTTAAAGGTCCTGATTCTGCTTTTATTGAAATGAATAACATCCAAAAAGAAGACGATAATGTTAACTATGATTATGACGAAATAAAACAATTCATAAATACAAGATATGTAAGTCCACCAGAAGCAATGTATCGATTATTAAAATTTTCTATGTATATGTTATCTCACGTAATATACAGATTAGCAGTACATTTAGAAAACCAACAATTTCTTTATTTTGTAGAAGGTTGTGAAAATGAATTGTTAAACAAAAATTTAAATACAACATTAACAGCATGGTTTGAACTTAATAAAAACGATGCAAATGCTAGAAAATATTTATACTTTGAAATTCCATATTACTACGTTTTTAGTGAGCAACGGAAAGAATGGACTCAAAGAAAAAAACAAAGTAAACCTATTTTAAGTAGAATGTCTTTTGTAAATCCGAAAGATAGAGAAAAGTATTACTTACGATTGTTATTATTACATGTTAAAGGAGCTCAATCCTTTGAAGATTTGAGAACATTTGAAGAAAAAACCTACTCAACATATTATGAAGTAGTTCTAGCTAGCAATTTAATAACTACTGATGAAGAATGGGATAAGTGTTTGCAAGAAGCAATTGAAATTCAATTTCCTAAAGCATTGTGTAATTTATTTGCTTACATTTGTATTTTTCACAATCCGCTAAATGCAAGAGTTTTGTATGATAAATTTAAAGAATACTTTTATAGCCCAAAATATTCAAAAGAAGAAGGTGAAATAATAGCCTTAAAAACGATTAGTTCTGTGTTATTAACAAATGGTAGCAATTTACCAAACATTAATGAAGAATATAGTTTTCATAATTATACATTCGAAGAATTTCTCGCATCGGGCGATGTAATGGCAAAAGATTTGTTTAATTTGGAATCTTTAACGCATAAACAACGTTTAATTTTTGATGCCATTATAAACAGTATTAATACCAACGACTTTAACAATACATGTTTTTTTATTGATGGACCTGGAGGCAGCCGAAAAAGTTATTTACTAAAATCAATAATCAGTTATTGCAAGACACACAATATTAATGTACTACCCGTAGCATGGACTGGTATAGCTGCAAACTTATTATTAAATGGAAAAACTTCACATGTAACATTTAAATTACCACTAAATATTGTTGATAATACAACTTGCAATGTAACACCAAACTCAGAATATGGGAAAATGCTGCAAAATATTCAAATTATTATCTGGGATGAAATAACTATGACATCAAAACATGCATTTGAAGCTGTAGACAAATTATTTAAAGATTTGTGTCAAAATAATTTTACATTCGGAGGCAAAGTAATGGTTGTTTCTGGAGATTTCCGACAAACATTACCAGTTGTAAAACATGGCGATAGAACAAAAATTATTGAAAACTGTGTAAAAAATAGTAAAATATGAAGAAATGTACAACATATGTCTTTAAAAGAAAATCTTAGAGTTAATAATAACGACATCGAATTTGAACAATGGCTTCTTAAGGGGTCAAGACTGTGTTAAATGCTGAAAAAAAAATATATATATTAGACCATGTGACTAATAATTTTATCAATTAAATGAAAAAAAGATTTTTTTACCTTAAACTAGATGTATTATAGATGATCTTCATGGTCTCAAACCTGGGAATATGTTTATCTGATTACCTGAAACAATTCAATAATGTTTATTAAAAAAATTGAGAATTTTAAAGTTTTTTTTTTACTTGCCGCAGCTTTCCACAGCATCCGGTGAATCTATTGAGACCCTGCAGGTTGCAAATTTTTCCTCTTTTGTGTCCTCACAAACTGTATGGAGCAGATTTCTGAAAAAGATTGATTAAAAATAATTAGATTGTTATATATTAATATAATTAGTAATTTAGTGAATGTTACATATGTAAACATACATAACATTCACTCGTAACTTATCTTTTCCAATTCTGCTCCATTCAGTTTGTGCGGAAACATCATAGCAACTTCTCTGCCAAATTTGAGCCAGATTGGTTGACCGGTTGCTGAGAAAAGCTGCGGCAACTGACTAAAATCTGGAAAAGCTCGAACAGAGAAAAAGGCATTTAAAGTTTCAGTTAATATTTCATTAAGTAAAGTGTACTTACAAATTGTTCAGCGTATCCAGGCCTACTCAAGTCCAAAAGTGGTAATCATTGTACTTATTTAGAGTACAATTGATGTTGATCTGCCACATATTTGCTCGCCTCCCTAGAAAATAAACATTTTAATAACTTAAAAATTGTCTAGTATATTTCTGAGTAATTTATGATATTTTACTACTTAAAACAAATTTTAGTTTTAATAGTAGTTTTGATACTTACAAATTTGGCTGTCACTCCAAGCAGACTAGAATGTCCTGTGTTGAGGTTAAAAAACCTTGTCCAGATGCTCTCATGGAAAGTGAATCAAACTGATCAGCTGATCAGCTGTAACTGAAAATTGGAGCAGACTATCAATTACAATATGCCTAAAGCATCTTGTGTTTTTCTGCTGCAAAGATGCATGCATCTTTACAGCAGAGGCAAAAATTAAAAAGATGCAACTTCCCTTTTTTTTGGGGGGGGGGGGCGGAGGGGGGCTTACTAACTGTGTGGTAAGTGTGATGAAAAGTGAAAAGTGTAATAAGTGTTATTAGTGTTTTTGGGTTAGGTGTGCAATGGAGTGTACAGTTGAGTGCATGTGTTTTTTGTATGTATGATGTGTTTGAGTTAGTAAGCCCCAGGTCCATAGGAGTCTTCTTCTGGGTGCTTCCTTTTTCTTCTTGCTTGACGTGCCTCAAGCGTTGATTCTTGAGCTCTTCTATTGGACCAGAAAAGGCGTAGCTCATCTGCACTTTTGGCCCAGTCTACTGCAGAGGATCCTGGATGGACGTCGAAACTCTTCATGATGTTCAGTACTCCGGCTTTTCCATCATTAAAGGAGGCAACTGCTATGTAAGTACCAATTTCTAAGACTACAAGACCGCTAAAACTTTCCTTGGGGATGAGCTTCCAAATAGATTGGTTGAAGCTTTCGTTGCTGTTTTGAGTAAAGCCTCCAACGCATCTCCCAAGTAAGTCTGGCTGTGTCAAGTCTTCGTAAATTGGCCTTATTGCCTCCATAATAGCTGCCGGAATACTATTCTTGTGGTGAAAAGTCTTCAGCTTCTTGTTAGCTTTGGCTACTTGCCATTTACACCAGCTGTCGGATCCTGGAGGACAAAGGTGGTGTCTTGGCTCTTGATCTGTTGAAAGTTTATGATAAAATGTCGCCCAAATGGCATTTGACATTTTATCTGCTGAATCTTTATGGCCTCTGATGGAATTGCCATAATACCTTGTCAGCTCATCAATCCTTTGAGCTGTTAATCGGTTCTTCCCACCAATGCCAGCACCGTCACTTAGCTTTTGGCCAGCTAAACTTTTCTTGAGGTTCCGTAGTCTCGTTCCCATCCTCTTCTGATCGTGTCCTACACATTCTTTCTTCTCAATTACGAAGTCATCCCCATATGGCTTCGTGTCACACAAGGCCTTGTATACCTTGGAGTCGCCATCTCCAATATAATTCTTATACCTGACTCCATGGATTTTCTCAGATCTCTGGAACATTTCAACGATGCCATCCACTTCCATTTTTCCAGAGCTTCCTTGATGGTTGGCTGAGCACTGATCTTGATGTGTCTCAAACCATTCTCGATATTCCTCGGTGTCCTTGTCTTTCTGCAGTTCACAAGCTTTGCAGAAAGATTGCTTTGGCGCCACATCAATCACTTTGCCATTATCATTTCTGATCAAAGTGGATACGCCTTGGAGGGAAGAAAATCCTCTTTTCCTCCAAGAACCATCGCCAGACACCGATGTACATGGATTTTCTTGAATTTCACCTGAAATTTCACTGCAGTCTTCCTGTAAAGCTGCTTTCATTGACTCTTTAGCTACTTTTTCACTAGCTATTTTTAATTCATGATTAATTGTTCCAAAGTGACTGTGTGCAATTGGAGGCAAGAAATCCATAAGTCCACAAAAAGTTTGTAAACCAGTGTGCTCGTGTCCAAGAGCTCTCATAGCTAAAACTACTCGTCGATTAATTTCATAAGCATTGGCTTTCTTTCCAATGTGTCTGCTGGAGTCAATGAAAGTAGCTTTAGCGCAGTTGCTGCAAGTGACAGAGAGTTTGCTACCAAGTCCTCTGGTAGAAACTTCATAAAAAGTGATGTCACCGCCACAAGTTTTACAAGCCAGACATTCCTGTAATCCAGGTAAAAGCAAGGAAATGTCAAATATCCTATATTCTATAGGACCTGCTTCTATGTACTCTGAATTTAATTTAGCCTTTGATCTCGATACAGGAATCTCTGGCTTGGCGAAAGACTTATCTGCTGTTCCAGATGTCGAAGGCTGCATACTGGCTGTCGACGTAGGCCTTCCTCCAGATGTAGAAGGTTCAACATTTCCTTTAAAACCCTCTTGCTGCCTTCTTCTTTCTTCCAAATCTTCTTTTGCCATGTGCAGATGAGCCAGCCTTTCTGTTTCTTGAGTCCTTGTTTCCACTCATTTTAATATTTTATATAAAATCTGATTTTATAATAAAATATTTGTGGGACACTTATAAAAAAGCACACTTAGAAAAGTTCGTGCAAATTTGTAAAAATTATTAACTTTGTGTTAGAAGATACTAACTAAAATTATTTTAATAATATTTTCTTTATTGATATTTGAATAATCAAATAGAATAATATTTATGATTAAAATAAGCCAATATAACCTTCTTTCACTCAGTGGTAAAGTAGGAATCTGATTCCTACTACTGCGTGCAGAGTAGCTAGTATACCTGCGTCGGTAAGCGCCAAATTTGAAATTGGCTAAAATTCAAAAAACTTTTTAATTCGTTTTTTTTTAATTTTTTTAGTAATAATAAGGATTAAATAAATTTTGATACCATAACAGGCACTAAAAAATTAATAACGAGAAAAAAGTGCAATTTTCGGTATTCGTTATTTTTATTTTTAACATTTTTTTAGTTTTTTGCCTGTATCTTTTTCAAAAAATTTTTTTTTGTAAAGCGGGTTTCGGGAGCTTATTCTTGAACAAATTTCCTATCGAATTATGAAAAAAAAAAAATCGATTTTTTCATAGTTTTAACACAGTCTTGACCCCTTAATGTTGGAGATGGTAAAGTCAATACTAATTTTGAAATGAAGAATGATTTGATTAAAATTCCAAATGAACTTTTAACAAATAGACAAATAATTATGGACATTTTTGGTAGTACCTTTAATAATATTACTGAAGTTCATAAGAAAGTTATCTTAGCTCCAAGAAACATTGATGTACAAATGATAAATGATGAAATTATAAGCAAAGTTTGTGGAGAAATGAAAGAGTATTATAGTGTTGATACAGCTTTAGATAACGAAGATAATAATTGACAAAATGTATTTCCACAGGAATTTTTGAATTCATTAACACCAAACGGATTACCTCCGCATATACTACGTTTAAAAGAAGGAGCTATTGTAATTCTTTTACAAAATCTTAATTTAAATGAAGGCCTTTGTAATGGAAC
>JACCIB010001549.1:0-29220 GCA_018906965.1 Philotrypesis tridentata | reverse complement strand
GGGATTAACGTCTGTCCGTCCTATTCACACCACGGTGCTGCCAAGTCTGTTTCTGGCAGTAATCTCGCTCGGAATAATCTACCCTGCAGTACTTCTTTGTTTCCATTTGTGTCTGCATTTAGTTCTTCGAATTCTTTCTGTAGTTCTCTTCGATCCATTCTGACTATTTCTCTTGTTAATCTCTGACTTCCCTGTATTTACAAAGTGCTTTGATGGTCGGAGTTAGACATCCTGCGTTTTCTGGTCATTTTTACAATACTGACTATAACCTCTAATTACTAGCTCTGCAAAAAAAAATTTTTGTTTGTGCTTCTAAAAAAAATATTTCTAACCGGCTGTAATTTGAAATCTAGTTTCTGATTGTGTAATCATCCTGAAAATTTCCCTAGTCTGTCAGTAAGTAGTGAAATTTATTATATAAATTTCGACGTACAAACTCTTAACCGTCTAATGAAATACAATAGGGCACTGTTAGTAAATAGGGTATGTATCAAATAGATATTCAGAGAAATAATATTTAAGACAAATATCTATGATATAATTTCAATTATATTTGGCATGCAAAATTTTCGGACTCTGTTGGGACGAACAAATTTTAATTTTTACTGAAGAGTCGTCGTCGGTATGAAAACTTTTTATATGGTCGTCAGGGTTGCAAAGAATCGATTCAATTTTGAATTTAATTCGATGAAATTCACAATTCATTTTTGAATTGTGAATTATATAACAAACAATTCACGATTCATTTTTGAATTGTGAATTGTTTGTCGTATAATTCACGATTCATTTTTGAATTGTGAATTGTTTGTCGTATAAATCACAATTCATTTTTAAATTGTGAATTGTTTGTCGTATAATTCACGATTCAAATTGAATAGTGAATTGGTTGTCGTATAGTTCACAATTCATTTTTGAATCGTGAATTGTTTGTCCTATAATTCACAATTCAAAAATGAATCGTGAATTGTTTGTCGTATAATTCACAATTCAAAAATGAATTGTGAATTAGTTATAGAATAATTCACAATTCCTTTTTATACTACTTAATTAATTAAATAAGGAATAAAATAAGGAATAAAAGGATAAATAAATTAAATAAGGAATTGTGAATTATATAAAAAACAATTTACGATTCAAAAAAGATTTGTGAATTATATGAAAAGCAATTCACGATTCAAAAAGGAATTGTGAATTATTCTATAACTAATTCACAATTCAAAAATGAATTGTTTGTTGTGTAATTCACGATTCATTTTTGAATTGTGAATTCTAGTACAAACAATTCACGATTAATTTTTGAATCATGAATTATACGACAAATAATTCACGATTCAATGTGAATCGTGAATTGTTTGTTGTATAATTCAAAAATGAATCGTGAATTGTTTATCCTATAATTCAAATTTTTGCAACCCTGATGGTCGTATAGTGCTCGGCGGCTGACTCTAAAAACTTTCTTTGTAAATTATCCGGCAATAGTCGTGATAGAATTACGTTGTTTACTAAATAACGTGTGGGTTATCCGGCTGTATGCGAAACGTATCAAACTGTATGCTGGGAGAATAAAGGAAAAATAAATTTTTTTGTGGAAAGCCGCGTATAGTACGACCGTACCGACCGTTTCTGGCAAAGTGCGCTAGAAAAAAAAAATTTCGAAGCTTTCACCGCACTTGCTTCTTTCCGCCGAAATATAGTTTTTATTCCCTCCGGCTCGTGTCGAATCTTCGTCGTGTTTCCTTCCGCGCGTGGCGTCTTTCAGACGACCGCCAAAATCGACCGCGTGGCAGAAAATGGCCAAGTCAATGTGACGTTGTAGATTATTTGCCAAATTATGACGAATCTCTAACGCGAATGCAGCCTGTTATCGGGCTGCCTTCTGTGAACCGTATTTGAATAATAAAATATTGTTATTGGACGCCCAGTTTCTGTTGTACTCGCTTCGCTGGCTGCTCAGTGGTGGTAGAGGCCGATCCGGGGCTGTGAATTTCGAAACGTGGAATAGGGAATATATGCAATATAAATTACACGGATTTAACTTTTAACAGTCCTGCATTTATTGAATAAAATGGAATAACGGAGAGGGAGAGTAACTCACGTACGTGCTACTGTCCGGCTGACGGAGACCGGTCTTAATGTTGCGAGCGCGCACTCACAATTCTACATGAACTGACTATCTGACTGTAATCCGGTATCTGATCTTCCTCTCGTGCTGCGATGTCTCGTGCCCTGAAAGACGCGCGGCGCAAACTCTCGCGGTAATTGCTCTCAACACAACAAAGAATCGAGGACGAGCTAAACGTACATCTTGCGGAGGGAGCCTCAATGTTGCCTCTTACTTCCAATGGCTGCTCGGTACTCGTACTTACTCACAGTCCCTGGGGATACTACCACTACTTGTTGCGCTCGGCTTCCTCGCGATCGGGTCGTCTCTCGCTATCTCGCTCGCACGCATGAAATTTGCGCTAGATCACTCATTTTTACCAATCACGCATTTACACAATTTCGCATGTTTGCTCGCTTGCGCCCTCTTAACAATTAGTTCGCTCTCGCGCGATATTTGAATTAACTCGTCCTGGCTGTCTGGCTGTTGTTCGAGTATTTTCCTATGTCTGACTGAGCTTGTATATTTTCCTTTACATTTTCTTTAGAAAGTGTATCCTCGCTCTCACATCTACTGAGGACAGAGACGCAGCCCTCCACCTATTGCCAATAATGTCTGAGCCTTGTCGCGTGCCTCCACTCTTGCAATCTGATTCGCTTTATCTCTCTCTCTCTCTCTCTCTCTCTTTCATTCTTCGTCTCTCTCTTTCGCACTCATCACTCCTACGCTCGCCAACATGGCGACGGCCACTCGCGCGCGTACGCCTCGTGACTTCGCTGTGCTCTCAGCTCCTGCCGCTCCTATCTCTCTCTCTCTCGCTAGCTCTCGCTGGGTCGCGAGGTGCTGTTCGATGTTCTCTCTCTCTCTCTCTCTCTCTCTCTCTCTCTCTCTCTCTCTCTCTCTCTCTCTCTCTCGCTCTCACTGGCTGCTTGGCGGTAATGTTCGTGTCTATAAACACCTCCGGGTATGAGTTTTTATACTTTTTCCCAATGCGTACTATACGTATGTTTACGTCGCGCGCACCGAGCCATAGCTCGACTGTATAGTGTCGCCCGCCCGCGCAGGTATAGGGATCTTCGCCTGTGACTTGAGAGAGACAGTAAGCACAACAAACGCACGCCTAGTACTACGGCCGTGCGAGTCTCACAGCTTACTCTCGTACGCATGTTCTTAGAATTTGCTGACTGACTCTCTCAATGCACTATAGACGTACGATTTATTGCGTACTATATTATTTAATATTGTATTAAAAATTATTTTTCATACATGATCTTCTATATATATATGCTATTTTGTAAATTATTTTTTTCTATTGTTTGTGTATTTGAAAATTATTATTTTTACGAACCGATTTTTTCGAATTACGTATTTTAATTCCGTTTTCAATTTTATCTTTTCTTTCGTATTGTGGCTGTTCATATTTTTGTTTGACTATTTTTAGTCGGTAAATTTTTTTTTAGTTTTTTTTCTTTCTCTAAATAAAAACGTACATGTTATACAAAATTCAAGTTCCCTTTTCGCATATTCAAAATCTCTTGTTCTTGTTTTTTATTTCCTATTATTAAAATTTCTTTTTCGAGTTCTAATGAATAATCTGTCGATTGTAGACATGTCTCTATCAGAGTCACTAACAGTCGATCATATGATTACCAACCGGGTTGGTCAATTTGTAAATAAATTAACTGACGCTGATTTATCGTCCGCATTGTCGAAAATCGGGTAAAGAACAGCGGAATTGTCGACGACAATAAAATACGCTTATTTAAACGTCTCTTGGGAGAATATATATACCACGGAGGATTTTGAAGCCTCTTTAGTACGAGTAAACGAAAATATTTCGCAAAGACTTCGTACGATTAAAAGCGATGTATTTATAGCCGAATCCTTGCCCGCAGAACTCAGCAGATTCCTCCGACGCAACGACAACTCAGCCATGGCACACTTATTAGATGTTAGAAGTGACCCACTAGATTTGCCATCGTAAAGTTACAACGAGATTATTAATACAACGACCAGTAATTTTGTACAATAAAAATTCGTACAATGCACACGAATTTACGCCTCCTACAGCCGATGTGGACAATGACTCAGACGATCATAACTCGCACAGCTCCGAGCAGAGACTAGTACAAGGTAATGATAATCCAAACGGAAATCAAAATGAGCCTCTCAAGAAATTCATCACGTCTCTCCACGGTCGTATGTACGGCGTGCCGATAGAAATTGCTAACAATTTTAATCAGTGTAAAGAAATTTTGAAGGCTCAAGAAAAAAAAATGGAAAAACACCTCACAATTATACGAGCAGACGCTTAAAAAATGTCAGATGAAAAACAAATACTCCAAGCGACTGTGCAAACAAACAAACTGACGATCAACCAAGCTAGCGATTATATCGAAACGGTGGTTAAGGAAATCACACGATTCGAGAGGTCATTCGCGACAATAAATCAAGTTTCGCAAGCGCCGCCAAACACTCAATCGGCAGACCCCATTCGCCACGTGAATTTCAGCGAGACGTATTCAAAAAGATACGTCACGCCCAGTACAGTGCCGACGTTAAACTTGTGCTATCCTTTATTACCGATACGGGCTCAGTCAACACCGTTCCTGCGTTCGTCAACACCGGTATGCAATTACTCGTGTTATTTTCAGCCGATTATTACAACAGTTGGCCCGTCGTCAAACAACAATATACAACACAAACAAACGATGAATGCGGACGCTCAGCCATTTTCAGAGCGTCCACCAGTAAAACAACAATCATCGGAAACTTAACCTACAACAGGGGCAAGTAACCCCTGCGAATGATCTAGATGTGTCTGGGAAGGGGGGGGGGGGTCAGTCGATTCATTCAAATCGCCTAATTCCGGAAATTCGCCGGTAACCCGAACGAAGATGTAGAAGAATTTATTAAAGGCATTGAAGATCCGCTCAGACTGGCTCACCCACGTCTGTTAGATGAAGAAGTGCTAGACGGACTCTTGCAGCTATTGTCCGGCGGAGCCTTGAAATGGGCTCGCGTCGAACGGCCGAAGTGGATAGTCGGGGCAAGTTAGCATTTTTGCATTAAGTTTCTTCGAACTTTATTTTTACGATTGAAATGTGTTATTGGTACTTACTGAAAACGAACCTAAAGTCTCGACTTCGGGCCAGGTCGGGAACATTATTGTCATTGCAAAAAGAATTCCGAAAATACACTTTCTTTTAGTATTTCGCGAATAACTTTTTTGTAGCTCATTTCACGTAAAAAAAGATAGAGATAAAAGTTGTTCAGAATTGAATTTCGTATTAGATACATGTATTCCTGACCGCAAAATTAATTTCGTTAGTAGTTAAATTGTTAAACGAAAAAAAATTCTTTTTTAATTTCATATTGCCACAGATTTTACAAAAAGATTATATTTTTCATTGAATAAGTACTCAAAGATGAGTTATAGTACGAACAATGTAAAAAGCGTTGTCCGATCTGGATATCTCAAAGTGGCATCTTAGGTTATAAAGTACGAACAATGTAAAAAGCGTTGTCCGATTTGGATATCTCAAAATGGCATCTCAGGTTATAAAGTACTTAATGAACGCTAAAAAGAACTTTTCTTAAAAATTAATATTTAACAATATTTTTAGCAACAAATAATTTTCATTTTCGCCAATTTTGAAGTTAAAGAAGTCGGTAAAATGTATCTTAAAGTATGTGAAAAACCATGAATTTTCATATAAATTTTGTAGAAATCTGACCAATACAAGCCGAGATACGAAAATTTTTCAATCGACGATGACGCCGAAACTACTTAATATTTTTCGATGAAATTTGGTACAGTGCTTACTGAAATAGTACTTTAAATGTTAGTATTTTTTCCGATTGTTATAGATACCTCAGTTCGTCTAAAATGACCGATGAACAATTCGAAATCTTCGAGCGCGGATGAGCGACTCCTCCGACCGGGCGGCACGGTGGTGGGGAGAACGCCGTGCGGCGGTTGACAGTATTCGTACACGTTAGTTGTAATTCAATTATCTCGAGAACTAAGGGTTCTATTGCAATAAATCTTTTTTTTCATTCCACGTGTTTTTTTCCCAGCCTTAACGTTATACTAATTTATTTCTTATAGGTGTAATGCAAATATACCAAATAGACAATTTGTCTAAAAACAAATTTTTTTTGGCTATGTACACAACCTTTATATGGATGAACTGAATTACTACCATAATTAATATTCAGTATGAAAATGTTTAGTAGTGCAATATATGTATATAAAGGTTGTGTATATATCCAAAAAAGATCATTTTTAGAAAAATTGTCAATTTGGTGTATTTGCATTACATCTATAAAAATAAATTAGTATAACGTTAAAGTACTGTACCAAATTGCATCGAAAAATATTAAGTAGTTTCGGCGCGATTATCCATTAAAAAATGTTCGTGTCTCCGTTCCTATTAGTCAGATCTCAACAAAATTTACATGAAAAATCATGGTTTTTTATGTACTTTAAAATGCATTTTACCGCGCTTCTCTAACTTCAAAATTGGCTAAAATGAAAATTATTTATTATTGAAAATGTTGTTAAATATTAATTTCTGAAAAATTTCTTTTTACCGTTTATTAAGTACTTCATAAGCTGACGATTAAAGGCACTTGGATCAAGTTATCGCTCCATGGGCGATTTCGAGATGAATTTGAAATTTTGGGATAAATAATTTTGCAATAAGATGCCATTTTGAGATATCCAGATCGGACAACGCTTTTTATATTGTTCGTACTATAGCTCATCTTTGGGTACTTATTCAATGAACAATATAACCCCAAACAAACCTTTCCAAGGTAAAAGGCTGACAAGCATAAGGTCGTTTCTTCATGTAAAAATTAAAGATTAATTTTACAACTCTTGATAACCTTAATGTAAAAAAAAACTCTTAATAACACTTATGCAGACAAAACAAAACTTTTATTAACATTCATACAGACAAAATAAAAATTCTTAGAGCTTACTCTAAAATTCAACTTTAATTTTCAAACTTTGACAACTCTTATGTAGTCGAAATTATAAGTGCTGTATTCTATACATTTATTTAATTATGGAAATTAAAGATCTTGATAACACTTATATAGACAAAATACTAGTAGCTTTACTGCATACTTTTAAGACGTGTTGATATTATAATCGTCAGATCAACAAATAATATATCTTCTTTCCTCTTGTGAATAAGTGATCGAACACAAATACTGGAAGAATATGTGATACTTATAGATCAAGTTGGAAAAAAAATAATTATGTTAGAATGAATGTCTTCTTTTACTTATTCAATGAGTTAATCACAACCACTCAAATCATGATGCTTATGCATTAAGCTAAAAAATCCGAAACTCTCATGTATGAAAATAGGAACGTGTAACCATCTTCGCGTTAAGGGTCTGTTGGACAGATTACCATTTCTTTAGTGTCACTTCCCCTTCGATTATCTATACCTTCGATTTGACATAAATTCTCATTTTAATTTTAAGAAAAGAAAGTTATGATATCAATAAATAAATTGGCAGGTTTTATGTTATAAAAAGTAATTGTTTTCAAATAAATAAATAACCGATTAAATTGAGGAAGGATTATAAATATATGTGTTCATATAAACACTCAATCAAATTGCAGCATGTGAACAGGTGGATAGCCTGTGAAAAGGTACAGTCGGGTACAATTAAAACTTTGAATAATTGCGACTGCTGCCACATTCTGTACATGTAATAGAATGGTATGATGTTCTTACATGACATTATCATATGACAAATGTGCCCATAATATATAGTAATATCATGTTTGTTTAAAATTATTATGTAATTTAACAAGATTGTTTCGCATCATGAAAACTTTTCATTTATTTATGGAAGCTACGAGCGGATGTACAATCTACTCTACTTAGTAATTCAGTAATTGTATTACTATCCTTACTTCATTAAAAATCTATGTCCAGGACGATTATATACAATTATATATGAGATTTAAATTCTGTTGATTTACATACATTTAAAAAAAACAGGAACAAATTCTATCATGTAGAACGCAATTTTTTGACGGAAAAACTTGCCGCCCCGTCCTATCATAGATAAGCGATGAACCACTAAATGTCAGTGTAATTAACAATATCATAAAATTTTTAATATAGTTAATTTATCGTCCTATTATCCTATAATGGGTACTACTCAAATCATTATATTAAACTGTGAGACCAATGACCTCAAATAATAATAAACAATGGAATTCCATTTTTTAATTAAGTAAAGATTTTAATTAAGTAAAGATTTAAAACTAAAAGCTGTAAACTACATAAATATTAATTTAAAATTTTTAAACTTGATTTATTTTCCAACTTGAGTCATAGAAATTTATTTTATAACATTTTTTTAATATGTAATAATAGGCACAATTATTTTTATTCATCTTCCTGCATTCTTCCGATAATACTAACAGAGGTTTGTAAAACATACATACAAATAACCAAAAATTGAGCTTAGAATGATTGCAAGATTAAGTTTGAATTCTTCAAAAATTGGTTAAGGACAGTAATCAATACATATAGAATGAAAAATCGATTCAGAGATTTTTTAACGGTGTTTCATTAACAAGTTAATTTGGTTAACCTTGCATAATTTAAGGATGGTATACATCGTTATCTATGATAGGACGGGGCGGCAAGTTTTTCCGTCAAAAAATTGCGTTCTACATGATAGAATTTGTTCCTGTTTTTTTTAAATGTATGTAAATCAACAGAATTTAAATCTCATATATAATTGTATATAATCGTCCTGGACATAGATTTTTAATGAAGTAAGGATAGTAATACAATTACTGAATTACTAAGTAGAGTAGATTGTACATCCGCTCGTAGCTTCCATAAATAAATGAAAAAGTTTTCATGATGCGAAACAATCTTGTTAAATTACATAATAATTTTAAACAAACATGATATTACTATATATTATGGGCACATTTGTCATATGATAATGTCATGTAAGAACATCATACCATTCTATTACATGTACAGAATGTGGCAGCAGTCGCAATTATTCAAAGTTTTAATTGTACCCGACTGTACCTTTTCACAGGCTATCCACCTGTTCACATGCTGCAATTTGATTGAGTGTTTATGTGAACACATATATTTATAATCCTTCCTCAATTTAATCGGTTATTTATTTATTTGAAAACAATTACTTTTTATAACATAAAACCTGCCAATTTATTTATTGATGTCATAACTTTCTTTTCTTAAAATTAAAATGAGAATTTATGTCAAATCGAAGGTATAGATAATCGAAGGGGAAGTGACACTAAAGAAATGGTAATCTGTCCAACAGACCCTTAACGCGAAGATGGTTACACGTTCCTATTTTCATACATGAGAGTTTCGGATTTTTTAGCTTAATGCATAAGCATCATGATTTGAGTGGTTGTGATTAACTCATTGAATAGGTAAAAGAAGACATTCATTCTAACATAATTTTTTTTTTCCAACTTGATCTATAAGTATCACATATTCTTCCAGTATTTGTGTTCGATCACTTATTCACAAGAGGAAAGAAGATATATTATTTGTTGATCTGACTATTATAATATCAACACGTCTTAAAAGTATGCAGTAAAGCTACTAGTATTTTGTCTATATAAGTGTTATCAAGATCTTTAATTTCCATAATTAAGGGGTTATGCCTGAGTTAAACCTGTAAAAAAGACATTAATATGTAATGGGCTGAAAAAAATTATTTATTCATAGTATGAAAAAAAATCTTTCTCCTACTTAAAATGTAGGTATTAAACATATTTTTAACTATTTTTAAAAAATGATATATCTATACTTACATTGTAAACAATTACATTTATGAAAGACTAATTTTCAGCACTTTTTTCCCTTTGCCGCAGGATATCTCAAGATCCGGATGATGAATTGACACCAGACAGGATGGAAAATCTCCTTAATATGTTTCTTCACAGCTTAAGCGGAAGACTTTTCTATCAAATATAAATTATAAATATTTAGTAACTCATAAATTGATTATATTGGTTATTATAGTGAATATTACATATATTCACAGGCGTAACATTGACTTTTACCTTGTATTAGTCAATTCTGCTCCGCTTAAGCTGTGAAGAAACATATTCAGAAGATTTTCCATCCTTTCTGGTGTCAATTCATCATCTGGATGCTGAGATATCCTGCGGTAAAGGACCTAAAATCATAAAAATGGCAAAACTGAGAAAAATGCATTTAAAGTTTATCGAGACACTTATGTATATTTAACTGGTAGTACATACATGAACTGCTTGGCATATGTTTCTTGTACTTTGGCATAAGATACCTGTATATTAAGGTGTGTATGAAGACCCGGGTGCTGTACATGTAGATATACTAGTATCGAAAGCTGAAATTGAAATGTAAGTTTTTAGTAAGCATTCGCAGTCAGCATATTTTAGATGAATATAATTATTGTCATTCCTTACCATTACTTTATAGGATCATTAGCAATTACAGTAGACTTTGAGACCATCATATGCATCTTCACATAGACTTCTTATAACACATAGGCATCTTCTCGTACACAAGAGATTTATAGCCCATATACCTGAAACAATGAATACACTCACAAAGAACAGATTCTTTACAAATAATATGTCGTTTATAGTACAAAACACTTATCTAAAGTTGAACACTAGTGAAACTCAGAAGTTATCACAACAGCACAACATCCAGCTTGCATTAAACTACAGACAGCAGACGAAACAGCTGATGTCTGAATGCAATCTCGACTAGGTCGGTAAAACAGTGATTTCCTTTTCTATATGCTGTAAGGTGCCATGTTTTTAGGCGGTAATTTAAATTTGCACATATCTTTAATTAAAAAACTAAATTTAAATTACAAAACTAAATTTAAATTCTAAATTTATTTTATTTTGAACATTCAAAATAAAAAAAAATCTACGATTTCATAAAAATTAGCTATTACAGTACGTAATGATTTAGTAAACAATTTGTGCTTTTTTTGTTTAAATAAAATTGCATTTTCAAAAAGAATTTGTGAACACATTGAATGTTACATTTTCTACAAAAACGCAATTGTTTTGAATAATCAAAAGCGCTATAAGACAAAAAATGAACAATACGCAATTTTGAAAAATTGTATTTTTTTGATATTTTGCCTATAACTTTGTAACAGAATTCTTTCGGGCAAAAAGGACTAAGACAGCTCATTCTACAGTAAATTTGCTTTAAAAAAATCAAATAAAAAAAATTTTGATTTTTTTTTAATTTTAACTCAGGCATAACCCCTTAAATAAATGTATAGAATACAGCACTTATAATTTCGACTACATAAGAGTTGTCGAAGTTTGAAAATTAAAGTTGAATTTTAGAGTAAGCTCTAAGAATTTTTATTTTGTCTGTATGAATGTTAATAAAAGTTTTGTTTTGTCTGCATAAGTGTTATTAAGAGTTTTTTTTTTACATTAAGGTTATCAAGAGTTGTAAAATTAATCTTTAATTTTTACATGAAGAAACGACCTTATGCTTGCCAGCCTTTTACCTTGGAAAGGTTTGTTTGGGGGGGGGGGGGAGATTTCACTACTTTTAAAAGGTATATAATATGTAAATTACAAAGAATAGTTAAGATCAACTAAATAAGTAATAAATTTAAAATATTAATGTACATTTGCTCATGGATTATTGTAATAATAATAATAATTATTTTTTAGACACTATCTGTAGAGTAAATAGTTTTTTTAGATCATTATTATTCTCTAAGAAATCTATCTTTTCCACACCACCCTCGAGGTAAATAGAATAGCGCGTTTTTTTTCCTTTATTGACACTAAATTTATGTTAAGTTCCATAATGATTTGTTTCGCAAATATACATCAAAGAAATCTGTATGTCTAAAATTATTGCTAATTAATTAACTGATAACTGTTTTCTTGAAAGCATTTGTACGTTACGTATACTATGTCATGCAGAACATGAGTGATATAGAATTTTAATATTTATACAAGTTTACATCGTATCCTTCACAATTGTTTAATCTATATTATAGAATAATGTAAATAATATTTAGAATAAAAAGAAGTATATGTAAGTTAGTTTCCAATATCCCTATGATTCTTTATGATAGACGTATTATCATTTTTAATGCAACCCACCTAATTCGGTAAACGTTTAGAAAACTGTAATCGAATTTAAACTTTATGAAAACTTGTAAAAAATAGTGTCAGTAAAGTTGTTGTATCCCCTGTATGACTTCACATAAATACTTACACGGTTGACATCATAAATTTAGTGTCTAAATTTTCAGGTAGGTCTCCCTAAAAATCATCTAGACCATATTTGAGCTGTTCAATATTGAATACTATAAAAACTTTCAATCGATACTAAAAAATGAAAATTTCACTAGCTTGTCATGTCAAAAGAATTCTTTCCTTGTAAAATCTGATAGTTGTATGCCTTCATAAGTTCGCGTTACCGTATACTAAACAAAAAATGCTTTTCTCTTGAGAAAAGCTCGGCGGGCGTTGTAAATCTCGCGTCTTTATAAAGCTCGCGGATCGTGCGGCTCGGTGTGTTAGTCGGGTCTCGTCCACGAGTGAGTGAGTGAGTGAGTGAGTGAGTGAGTGAGCGAGTGAGCGAGCGAGCGACGATGGATTTGCGGCGTTGGCGACACCCGTGGACGTGCATGATATGCGGTCCCACCTCGTGCGGCAAGACCGTATTCATTGCCAATTTTCTCAAACACATTACGGCACTGAGCGATACTCGCTTTGAGCGTGTACTGCTCTACTATACCGAGTGGCAGCCGTCCTACAAGAAATTTGCCGGTAACATTGAATTTCACGAGGGATTGCCGAAGACTGAGGACTACAGTGGGGATCCCGAGCGGCCCAAACTACTGATTCTCGACGATTTGATGCGCGAGTCGGCCAGCGCGAGTGTGGTCAATCTATTTGTCAAGGCCAGTCATCATTGCAATCTCAGCGTTTTCTTTCTCTCGCAGAATCTCTTTCATCGGGGTCAGCGCGATATATCGCTGAACTCGAATTACATTGTAATTTTTAAGAATCCTCGAGATCGCTCGCAGATTCAGTATCTGGCGCGTCAGCTCTGCCCGGAAGATCCGAAATTTCTGCAGGAGGTCTACAACGATGCCACGTCTCAGCCCTATCACTATCTGCTGCTCGACTTGAAGCAGGACACACCGGAGAATTGTCGCTATCGTACGTGTATTTTTCCGCACGATCGACATCAGTATGTGTACGTGGCGCGGCGACAGCATAAAAACAAGCGTGCAAGCCGACAATGTGCCAGTCGTTCGTCTGTAATGGTCGGAGAAGCATCGTCTTTGCAGCAGCAGCAGCAGCAGCAGCAGCAGCAGCAGCAACCAATTCCAAGAAAATATATTGAAATACTGGTAGTGTTGTGCTATCATCTTGATCAGGAGCAACGCTTGGCTCTTCTGCGCCAGGCTAATCGCAAACTTGTTCTCATTCTCGCCGAGTGCGTACTAAATATTCTCCATGGAAATGTACCGTTGAGCAAGTGCTACATCAGCAAATTGCGTAAACACGCGACATTACTGCGTAAAATCATAGAGCCAGGACAGTCGGTCAGGTTGTGCAAAAAACGTCTAATCAAGGCACAACGTCTTTTACCGACAATTGTGAAATCTGTTATATCAGCATGGAACATGCTAAGAAAATGATTTTGGTGCCGCAAGAGTGTATCGAGGGTTTACGACGACGACAACAACAACGACAACGACATCAGCAGCAGCAGCAGCAGCAGCAGCAGCAGCACCAGCACCAATTTCAATGCGTGCAAGCAAGTGATGACGATGGTGGTGGTGGTGGTGGTGTGGTGAAACGTCTTTGGGCACTGTTCAGACACCGGGCTCCGAGTTGTCGCGGCTCGATGACGAGATGAGCAAAATTCTTAATTCACGAAAAATTACGAATGATCGTGACAAATGGTCAATGTACCAGCAGGTTCTGCAGCGTTTCCTACACTACAAAAATGCAAACTCTCATGATAACAACATATGATAATGATGACGATGATGATAATAATGTAGATAATGTAGACAACGACGTTGTTGGTCAAACATCTAATGCTGTTGCTGCTGCTGCTAGTGCTGGTAATGCAGAAAAAAATACGTTATTATTATCCGATGAGCAAATTATGAAGAGTGTACCCAAGAGTTTTCGTGAAAATGCCACCAATATCATTGACTGTCTACGTCGGTCTGGTGACGTTGCCTGGGATAATCAGGGTTGCGTGATGCTAGATGGCACGCGTGTACGTGGTGTCAATATCATTGACTTGGTGAACGAGACTCTGAGAAGAAGACAAAAGGCGCCGCCATCACGCAATTACAGACAGTTTACCCGTGTACTTCGACGGGCACACGTCCCTCTGGAATTCGTAGGCAATCCAAATCTTCATTCTGCTTTGGCCACCGCTATTCTGGAAGAGTCATCGATTATTCCCAGGCTGGGGGAGAACGAGGAGGCGGTGACTGCGGCGAAAAGTGAGGATCCAAATTTTTCAGTATTGTCAACGACATCGACGACGGCTTATCGGACACCTACTGGCGTGGCGGATCTCTCCAGCACCAGCACCAGCGAGGCCAGCAGTGGTGACGACGCACAACCAGTCAAAACTTCACCGATATTGCAACCAAAATTGGGGCTCAGTACTAGTAGTAGTAGTAGTAGTAGTAGTAAGAGAAAGCGTGACAACACCAGCATTTCTCTCGCGGATTCCTCGATAGCTTCAGTTGCGCCACCTACGAAAAAATTACTCAAAGAATCTGCTCTCTCTAAATCCTTGAAATGGGAACACATGGACCTAGGCGAATAATACCATCACAGCCATCTACTAGTAGTGCTGCTGCTGCTGGTGTGGTGGTGGTGGTGGTGGTAGTGTATTAGATATGCTGATTAATCAAATACCGTTTGAAATGCATGTGCCGGGATATCAGTTCCTCGGACCGGGCACCCATCTCGAGGAGAGGCTAGCACGTGGTGAGAGTGGCATAAATCCCCTCGACAGAGCCTCTCTCGAGCATGACATTGCCTATTCGCAGAATGATGGCAGTGACGGTAGTACTACGCGTACTCGAGCCGATCGACGTCTTGCAGAGCGTGCTTTTTCGCGCATGCTATCCGATACGTCAAGCAGAGAGGAGAAAAGTGCTGCTCTACTAACTGTTTTATGCATGGTCGGTAAAATCGCACTAGATAAGGTTTATCGAAAAATCAAGCGAACCTTTAAATGTGCGCGCAAGAGGCAGAGGAGGCCAGTCGGTGGTAGACGCCAGTCCAGGTATGGAGTCTAAGCTCGAGAAATTATATTACGGCCTCCCATCTCCAGCAGCTTACACGGGAGGCGCTGCAATCGTGCAGGCTGTGAGGCGACAATATCCCGGGAAGGTGGTGAGAGAATGGCTCGAGAGTCAAGATGCACACACTCTGCATAAAGCGGTGCGATTACGCTTTCCCCGTCGCTCTTATCGGGTATTCAGCCCCTACGAGCTGTGGGAGGCTGATTTGGCTGACTTTCGCGCTCTCAAGACCTACAACGACGATTACACCTACGTGCTGGTTGTCATCGATGCCCTGTCAAAGTATGCGTGGGTAGAGCCACTTCATAATAAAACAGCGAAGAGTGTGGCCGAGGGTCTGGAGCGAATAATCAAGCGAAACGACGACCGATCACCCAAATACTTTCAAACGGACAAGGGCAGAGAATTCAGTGGACGCGAGCTGCAGCATTTTCTGAAAAAACGAGAAATTATTTACCGTGCTGTGCGCGATCCCGACATGAAGGCGGCCATTGTCGAGCGTTTCATCAGAACGCTGAAAGAGCGTATGTGGCGTTATTTCACACATCTTGGCACGAGGCGTTACATCGATGTACTGGACAAGATTGTGCAGTCGTACAATAATACGTGGCATAGCGCAATAAAAATGGCGCCATCTAGCGTGACTATGTACAATGCCGCTAGAGCACGTGAAAATTTGGCACGACGATACGGTGGTGGTGGTGGTGGTGGGAAACGACTACGTCATCGTATGCCTAAATACAGTGTGGGTGACTTGGTTCGAGTCAGTCGTGCTCGGACAGCCTTTCGAAAAGCATACGAGGGTGGCTGGACACTGGAATTATTTAGAATTGTGAGAGTCAACGACGCGAGACAGCCGCCTACCTACACACTCGAAGATCTGGCTGGCGAGGAAATTGAGGGATTCTTCTATGAGCAGCAGCTGAGCCGTGTACATAAGGATTTGTCGAGCGAGGCCTTCGAGATAGACAAGGTGCTGGAGAGTAGAGGTAGAGGCGCGAGAAAAGAATATCTCGTCAGTTGGAAGGGATATCCTGAAAAATTCAATTCTTGGATATCCGGAAAAGATTTAGTAAATATTCAAAACAATCACAATGAGAGATGAATTCTACATTGTTTTGTCCAGCAATAGCAGTAAATATGTTTATCCGAACAATTCGTCGAATCATTTTACCACGCAACTACCCCAAAATTTTTCACTCCACGGTAATTGGTGTGTGGGCCTCACAGAAATACAAATACCCCTCACCTTCCAGCACATAGCGCCGAGAGACCGGCTGGAGGGTGTAGTGTGTATAAAGACAGCTAAAGGACAAATTTACGCGGACAATAAGCTGCATCCCACTGAGGATACAAAGACCTTTAGTCGGATAAAATGTGGCGTTTATCACGATATCGAGACTCTTTTACACGAGATAAATAATCTCGACAATGTAAAAGATCATCTCGTATTCGAAATTCAGTGTGGTGGATATATTCAGATTAGATGCACATGTAGCCAAAATAAGTGTGCTAACTATGTCCATGCATTTTCTTTATCCGAAAAGTTGTCTAAAATATTGGGCTTTGACAGCAATGAATTATTATCGTGTGGTGGTGAAGAGGAAAACACTGTTATCGGTAAACGGCCAGCTAACCTCATAAATGGTTTACCGAGCTTACTCATGATTTACAGCAGTATCTGTCAGCCTTACGTCACGGGTGATGTCTACTCGCGCCTACTGCGCACCATACCTCTTCATCTGCACGACTATACCTACGGTAGAACGCAAATTCAGAACTTTAATTCACCGATGTATTTGCCTCTGCTCTCCTCGTCGTTTCAGACGATTGAGATTGATATAAGGGGCGAGCAAGGCCAGCATTTGCCATTCGATTACGGGACGCTGACGGTGACACTACACTTCAAGCGCATCGACTGAAATCATCATGTCGCATCAGGCCGACGATTTCTGCTTCCTTTACAACGGCCACAATCAGACAGGCTGTGGTGTTGGTGGGTGTGATAGTGGGGATAATTACGTCACAATTGATCGAAGATATTGTCAAAATGGCGCTGGTATTGGAAGCTTTTTGAAGGGTCTATATCGGAGCGCCTTACCTCTACTCAAGCGTGGTGCTAAGTCCGTGGGTCGAGAAGCAGCTCACACTACTGCGAGGATCATGGACGATGTGGTGCGTGAGAAGTTGCCTCTCAAAGAATCGTTTAATCGTCGTATTGGCGAGAGTGGTGGTAATCTCAAACGCAAGGCCGAACAGGCATTGAATAAAATGCTGATGCAGAATGATGAGGAGGTGGGGGGGGGGTGAGTCAAGCGCGAAAAAGAGTAGGGGTTTCACCTATAAAAGTACGCCTGCAGCGCGAAAATCACAGTCAAAGAGCGACCGTGGAGGTGAGCGAAGCACTGCTACAAAGCAGAAGAAAAATAAAACACAGCAGAAGACGAAGAAGAAGAAGAAGAAGACGACGACGACGAAGACTAAAGATATTTTTGGTAGCTAATCTTTTCACCCTACCATCATGGCTTTTTTACACACCGACTCGTGTGACTCGTTAAAATCGGAGCTATCGCTATTTGAATTGCCGCCAACACAAACAACCATAGAGAACTCTTATTGGGTGCAGTATAAGCCAATCTCGTCACTTGCCGATCAAGCACCAATAGAATTTACGATCCCCGGAAATACGGAATACATTGATTTGGCGCATACAATGCTGAGTCTACGTGTGAGCATAATACGGACTACTACGCCGGACAAAGATGAGGAAACGCCACCTGCTGTCGGACCCGTAAATAACTTCATGCACACACTTTTCAACCAAGTGGACGTGCTGTTCAATCAGAAACCTGTATCACCGCCAAATAATGCTTACGCGTACAGATCGTACATCGAGACACTGCTAAATTACGGTCCTGCAGCAAAAAACTCGCATTTGACGAGTGTCTTGTGGTACAATGACACAGCAAGTCACATGGACGACATTGCTCATGGTAATGACGGCTTCATTAAACGTCAGAAAATCATGAAAAATGGAAAAATTGATTTGCTTGGACACCTACACGCAGATGTCTTCAATATGGACAGATTATTGTTGAGTGGTGTTGAGGTGCGTGTACGTCTTATTCGCTCTCGTGATAGCTTCTGTCTAATGGCGGAAAGTGACGTGTACATTGCACGTATAACGGAGGCAACACTCTTTGTTCGGCGTGTAAAGATTAATCCGGGTATTGCGCTGTATCATGAGAATAAACTCTCCAAGCCTACTGCAAAATACCCTGTAACACGTGTGGAGGTGAAAAACGTGACTCTGAACAGCGGTGTCCATGATCAACCAATCGATAACATTATACTAGGACAATTGCCAAAAAGAATTATTATTGGGTTCATTGAAAATCAGGCATACAATGGCGATGCAGGACTGAACCCTTTTAATTTCAAAAACTTTAACATAAATTTTTTGTGCTTATACGTGGACGGTATGCAGGTGCCCTCGAAACCTCTACAGCCTGACTTCAAAACCACAAATACATATGTGGATGCGTATCACACACTCTTCTCGGGTACTGGTATGCATTTTGCGAATATGGGTAATTCAATATCACGCGATGCATACCCGAATGGCTACTGTCTTTTTGCCTTTGATTTGACACCCGACTTATCGGCTAACACCGACAGTCATTGGAATTTGATTCGAAGAGGTAGCGTGAGAATCGACGTGAGATTTGATGACGCATTAGATGTCGTGGTGAATTGCATAATTTATGCTGAGTATGAAAATCTTGTGGAAATTGACTCGTCTCGACAAGTTTTGGTGGATTACAGCGGCTAAGGTAGATGGCGCTTCTACTACAAAAAGACGGGTATAAAAGGCGCCAGTCGTGTCGAGAGCGGTCAGTCAATTGGTGGGCCTCAAACTAAACGGACAGCCGCAAAAAAGCAGATCATGGACATAGTGGTTGATCTACAGTTTTTCAAGGACAACAAGGGCCGTATAGTGCCAAAAGAAGTGGGTATAGTGGGGGTTACTCAAGAAATTACAGCCCACTGGATTACTGCACCTATTTGTAAAACGGCATTTTTGAAGAAAGACATTTTAAGACAGAATAATTGGCTAACACTGCATCATCACGGCCTAGATTGGTACGAGGGTGACGTGACGCTGAAAAAGTTGTACAAAAGTTTGCACGAAGTTTGCCGAAGTGCCCGCAAAATATATGTGCGAGGGGCTGAAAAAGCAAAGGTGCTGAGTAAGCTGACTACGAGAGATATTATTGATTTGGAGGAGAAGACGGAATGTCCACCTTTCATAGACTACCGTACTGCGAAAAGTATTGCATGCAACACGCCATTAAACACTGTGCTCTCCACTATAGCTGTGCGCTCAACAACGCTTACAAATTGAAGTACTGGCTGACAGCGGGAGTCGGCGACGAGGATAAAGCCAAATCTTCAGAACGACCCTTCACCCCACCCTACGAGCTTTGCAATAATGAACTCTCTGGATATTCTCCAGCAACTTCGAAAAATGACCTCTCATGCGGTAGGAGTTTATCCGGCCGATCAAATTCCAGTAACGTGGGTAAAACCATGTGGTTTTGTGTTTAACACCGAAGATCATAAGAGACGTGGCAGACATTGGGTGGCAGTATACGTCACAGAAGATGGTGTTGGCTGGTATTTCGATAGCTTTGGAATGCCACCACGAGTTCCAGATCATTTGAGTCGAATTAAGCGAAATTGCAAACGCATAAGATGGTGTAATATTCAGCTGCAAAGCACTTTATCCGATGCTTGTGGAAAATATTGTATCATGTTTCTCTACTATATGTTTAACGGTTTGGGTATCCGACGATTTCTCAAGAACTTTTCATCTGATCTCAGCAGAAATGATGAGGTTGTCGAAAAATTTGTCGATAAGTTGTAATCTAATATTAAAAAATGTTATGTGATGCGTGAATGTAACTAGATATATTTGCTTACGTGGTTTTTCAAGAAATGATTTGTCTGCAAATTTCTATTGGACCCCCACTTTCTGGGCTCTTCATTCTCATTGGTTCTACCCCCATCCATCGAAGCGACCCAGTTTTCGTATATAAGTCGCAGAGCTCGCGTGGACACCTCACAGTTCTCTCTTAATCGCACAACCTGTGAAAGCTCGAGGAAAAAAATGGCTGGCCAGAAGAGACAGTTGGACAGTGCGAGTCAGGCGGTGAAGAGTCAAAAGAGCAGGTATCGCTGCCATCAAATTCTACCCATGGTTTATGGACTGAACAATACCTACGGAAAACTTGTTCATGTGGGCCAAGAAAATACGGTAGTCGGCTCTGACGACTTTAATCCCGTTATTCGCCTCAGCAATCAGGACTTTCAAGGATTCTCGCTCTCACTGGCCACATGGACTGTGTTCCAGGAACAATTTGACGAGATCGATAGATTCTTTCATGCGTACAGTGACGAGGATATGCTGGATCAAAAAATCATCATTGACGGACTCACAATTAGATTTATGATCAGCTATTCTGATCGAGCCATCGAGCTGATTGAGGAGGCTGCCGTGACCGCGCAAGGATCTGATGGACCCAGGGCGAAAAGACCACGTAAGCCATCACTGGTATTTAAGAGAGTCACTTTTGACAGGCTGAAGGCTCTGACCAAAATTGTCGATAAAAGAATTAAGTATTTGTTAAGTGTAAAAGATGCTATTGCGATTGTTGTGAGCGAGGTTGGAAGTTATTGTAAGGAGAAGCTACAAAATAGTCAAAGCTCTCAATACACTTATTTTACAGCGTATAATATAGAGTGTGCCATGCGTGACTTTGACGACACACTTGTCGATCAAATAGATAAAATCTTAAAAGATAAAAATATAGTTTTAAGTTTCGAAGATGTTTACTTAATTATTTACGAATTTATTCATTTACATATTTATAATTTAGTCGTATATTTAAATAGTACTTTATTATTACCTAACTCATAACTGTATCTAGATTTATAAGTAATAGTTGAATAAATATGGTTATTTATCACAATACTCTCTCTTCTCATTTACCCGCATACTGTTCCCCAATACCTATCCCAAACATCCTACACATTCACTTTAGATGTAGTCTAGCTTTAAGTAAACCACTTTATTCAAAATTCCACAAATTACGTGTACTAGGGAGAAAAAGAAGCATCTTACCAGAGTGTCTTCTCGTTCAGAGGGGACTTTGGAGAAATACCTAAGGTTCTCCCCAATTCAGAGGGGACTTTGGAGAGTGGAGGTCTCCTCAAAGTACCCCGCTATACTGTGGTCAAAAGGGGGAGAGGGGGGAGAGGGGGTCTCTCCCAAGTAGTTAGGCACCATGGCGACTGTAAACAAATATGTCCTTGACCAAAGTGACATGGACGAGAGGTCACAGGGGTCAAGGCCATATTTGTTTACTTTCTCCATGGTGCCATCATACTACTAATATACCCTAAATTGCATATCAACCTTTTTTCGATTTCTGCTCGAACCAACTTCCTCGCAGCGAATCGGGAGACACATATTTGAAAAGCTGAGATCGAGAGCTTTCCAAAAACATATTGAACGCCTATATTTGGATGAACCGTTCCGAAGATATGGAGTACGGAAAAAAACTAGCTAAAATCGTAAAAATTACCAAAAATTGCATATCAACCTTTTTTCGATTTCTGCTCGAACCAACTTCCTCGCAGCGAATCGGGAGACACATATTTAAAAAGCTGAGATCGAGAGCTTTCCAAAAACATATTGAACGCCTATATTTGGATGAACCGTTCCGAAGATATGGAGTCATGAAAAACACTAGCTAAAATCGTAAAATTTACCAAAAATTGCATATCAACCTTTTTTCGATTTCTGCTCGAACCAGCTTCCTCGCAGCGAATCGGGAGACACATATTTGAAAAGCTGAGATCGAGAGCTTTCCAAAAACATATTGAACGCCTATATTTGGATGAACCGTTCCGAAGATATGGAGTCATGAAAAACACTAGCTAAATTCGTAAAATTTACCAAAAATTGCATATCAACCTTTTTTCGATTTCTGCTCGAACCAGCTTCCTCGCAGCGAATCGGGAGACACATATTTGAAAAGCTGAGATCGAGAGCTTTCCAAAAACATATTGAACGCCTATATTTGGATGAACCGTTCCGAAGATATGGAGTCAGGAAAAAAACTAGCTAAAATCGTAAAATTTACCAAAAATTGCATATCAACCTTTTTTCGATTTCTGCTCGAACCAGCTTCCTCGCAGCGAATCGGGAGACACATATTTGAAAAGCTGAGATCGAGAGCTTTCCAAAAACATATTGAACGGCCTATATTTGGATGAACCGTTCCGAAGATATGGAGTCATGAAAAACACTAGCTAAAATCGGAAAATTTACCAAGAATTGCATATCAACCTTTTTTCGATTTCTGCTCGAACCAGCTTCCTCGCAGCGAATCGGGAGACACATATTTGAAAAGCTGAGATCGAGAGCTTTCCAAAAACATATTGAACTGCCTATATTTGGATGAACCGTTCCGAAGATATGGAGTCCGGAAAAAACTAGCTAAATTCGTAAAATTTACCAAAAATTGCATATCAACCTTTTTTCGATTTCTGCTCGAACCAGCTTCCTCGCAGCGAATCGGGAGACACATATTTGAAAAGCTGAGATCGAGAGCTTTCCAAAAACATATTGAACGCCTATATTTGGATGAACCGTTCCGAAGATATGGAGTCATGAAAAAAACTAGCTAAAATCGTAAAATTTACCAAAAATTGCATATCAACCTTTTTTCGATTTCTGCTCGAACCAGCTTCCTCGCAGCGAATCGGGAGACACATATTTGAAAAGCTGAGATCGAGAGCTTTCCAAAAACATATTGAACGCCTATATTTGGATGAACCGTTCCGAAGATATGGAGTCCGGAAAAAAACTAGCTAAAATCGGAAAATTTACCAAAAATTGCATATCAACCTTTTTTCGATTTCTGCTCGAACCAGCTTCCTCGCAGCGAATCGGGAGACACATATTTGAAAAGCTGAGATCGAGAGCTTTCCAAAAACATATTGAACGCCTATATTTGGATGAACCGTTCCGAAGATATGGAGTCCGGAAAAAACTAGCTAAATTCGTAAAATTTACCAAAAATTGCATATCAACCTTTTTTCGATTTCTGCTCGAACCAGCTTCCTCGCAGCGAATCGGGAGACACATCTTTGAAAAGCTGAGATCGAGAGCTTTCCAAAAACATATTGAACGCCTATATTTGGATGAACCGTTCCGAAGATATGGAGTCCGGAAAAAACTAGCTAAATTCGTAAAATTTACCAAAATTGCATATCAACCTTTTTTCGATTTCTGCTCGAACCAGCTTCCTCGCAGCGAATCGGGAGACACATATTTGAAAAGCTGAGATCGAGAGCTTTCCAAAAACATATTGAACGCCTATATTTGGATGAACCGTTCCGAAGATATGGAGTCCGTGAAAAAACTAGCTAAATTCGTAAAATTTACCAAAAATTGCATATCAACCTTTTTTCGATTTCTGCTCGAACCAGCTTCCTCGCAGCGAATCGGGAGACACATATTTGAAAAGCTGAGATCGAGAGCTTTCCAAAAACATATTGAACGGCTATATTTGGATGAACCGTTCCGAAGATATGGAGTCCGGAAAAAACTAGCTAAATTCGTAAAATTTACCAAAAATTGCATATCAACCTTTTTTCGATTTCTGCTCGAACCAGCTTCCTCGCAGCGAATCGGGAGACACATATTTAAAAAGCTGAGATCGAGAGCTTTCCGAAAATATATTGAACGCCTATATTTGGATGAACCGTTCCGAAGATATGGAGTTCGGAAAAAAACTAGCTAAAATCGGAAAATTTACCAAAAATTGCATGTCAACCTTTTTTCGATTTCTACTCGAACCAGCTTCCTCGCAGCGAATCAGGAGCCACATATTTGAAAAGCTGAGATCGAGAGCTTTCCAAAAACATATTGATCTGCTATATTTGGATGAACCGTTCCGAAGATATGGAGTCATGAAAAACAGTAGCCAAAATCGGAAAATTTGCGAAAAATTGCATATCAAACTTTTTTCGATTTCTGCTCGAACCAGCTTCCTCGCAGCGAATCGGGAGACACATATTTAAAAAGCTGAGATCGAGAGCTTTCCAAAAACATATTGAACGCCTATATTTGGATGAACCGTTCCGAAGATATGGAGTCCGGAAAAAAACTAGATAAATTCGTAAAATTTACCAAAAATTGCATATCAACCTTAGTAGTATGATGGCACCATGGAGAAAGTAAACAAATATGGCCTTGACCCCTGTGACCTCTCGTCCATGTCACTTTGGTCAAGGACATATTTGTTTACAGTCGCCATGGTGCCTAACTACTTGGGAGAGACCCCCTCTCCCCCCTCTCCCCCTTTTGACCACAGTATAGCGGGGTACTTTGAGGAGACCTCCACTCTCCAAAGTCCCCTCTGAATTGGGGAGAACCTTAGGTATTTCTCCAAAGTCCCCTCTGAACGAGAAGACACTCTGGTAAGATGCTTCTTTTTCTCCATAGTACACGTAATTTGTGGAATTTTGAATAAAGTGGTTTACTTAAAGCTAGACTACATCTAAAGTGAATGTGTAGGATGTTTGGGATAGGTATTGGGAAACAGTATACGGGTAAATGAGAAGAGAGAGTATTGTGATAAATAATCCATATTTATTCAATTATTACTTATAAATCTAGATACAGTTATGAGTTAGGTAATAATAAAGTACTATTTAAATATACGACTAAATTATAAATATGTAAATGAATAAATTCGTAAATAATTAAGTAAACATCTTCGAAACTTAAAACTATATTTTTATCTTTTAAGATTTTATCTATTTGATCGACAAGTGTGTCGTCAAAGTCACGCATGGCACACTCTATATTATACGCTGTAAAATAAGTGTATTGAGAGCTTTGACTATTTTGTAGCTTCTCCTTACAATAACTTCCAACCTCGCTCACAACAATCGCAATAGCATCTTTTACACTTAACAAATACTTAATTCTTTTATCGACAATTTTGGTCAGAGCCTTCAGCCTGTCAAAGGTGACTCTCTTAAATACCAGTGATGGCTTACGTGGTCTTTTCACCCTGGGTCCATCAGATCCCTTGCGCGGTCACCGCAGCCTCCTCAATCAGCTCGATGGCTCGATCAGAATAGCTGATCATAAATCTAATTGTGAGTCCGTCAATGATGATTTTTTGATCCAGCATATCCTCGTCACTGTACGCATGAAAGAATCTATCGATCTCGTCAAATTGTTCCTGGAACACAGTCCATGTGGCCAGTGAGAGGGAGAATCCTTGAAAGTCCTGATTGCTGAGGCGAATAACGGGATTAAAGTCGTCAGAGCCGACTGCCGTATTTTCTAGGCCCACATGAACAAGTTTTCCGTAGGTATTGTTCAGTCCATAAACCATGGGTAGAATTTGATGGCAGCGATACCTGCTCTTTTGACTCTCCACCGCCTGACTCGCACTGTCCAACTGTCTCTTCTGGCCAGCCATTTTTTTCCTCGAGCTTTCACAAGTTGTGCGATTAAGAGAGAACTGTGAGGTGTCCACGCGAGCTCTGCGACTTATATACGAAAACTGGGTCGCTTCGATGGATGGGGGTAGAACCAATGAGAATGAAGAGCCCAGAAAGTGGGGGTCCAATAGAAATTTGCAGACAAATCATTTCTTGAAAAACCACGTAAGCAAATATATCTAGTTACATTCACGCATCACATAACATTTTTTAATATTAGATTACAACTTATCGACAAATTTTTCGACAACCTCATCATTTCTGCTGAGATCAGATGAAAAGTTCTTGAGAAATCGTCGGATACCCAAACCGTTAAACATATAGTAGAGAAACATGATACAATATTTCCCACAAGCATCGGATAAAGTGCTTTGCAGCTGAATATTACACCATCTTATGCGTTTGCAATTTCGCTTAATTCGACTCAAATGATCTGGAACTCGTGGTGGCATTCCAAAGCTATCGAAATACCAGCCAACACCATCTTCTGTGACGTATACTGCCACCCAATGTCTGCCACGTCTCTTATGATCTTCGGTGTTAAACACAAAACCACATGGTTTTACCCACGTTACTGGAATTTGATCGGCCGGATAAACTCCTACCGCATGAGAGGTCATTTTTCGAAGTTGCTGGAGAATATCCAGAGAGTTCATTATTGCAAAGCTCGTAGGGTGGGGTGAAGGGTCGTTCTGAAGATTTGGCTTTATCCTCGTCGCCGACTCCCGCTGTCAGCCAGTACTTCAATTTGTAAGCGTTGTTGAGCGCACAGCTATAGTGGAGAGCACAGTGTTTAATGGCGTGTTGCATGCAATACTTTTCGCAGTACGGTAATCTATGAAAAGGTGGACATTCCGTCTTCTCCTCCAAATCAATAATATCTCTCGTAGTCAGCTTACTCAGCATCTTTGCTTTTTCAGCCCCTCGCACATATATTTTGCGGGCACTTCGGCAAACTTCGTGCAAACTTTTGTACAACTTTTTCAGCGTCACGTCACCCTCGTACCAATCTAGGCCGTGATGATGCAGTGTTAGCCAATTATTCTGTCTTAAAATGTCTTTCTTCAAAAATGCCGTTTTACAAATAGGTGCAGTAATCCAGTGGGCTGTAATTTCTTGAGTAACCCCCACTATACCCACTTCTTTTGGCACTATACGGCCCTTATTGTCCTTGAAAAACTGTAGATCAACCACTATGTCCATGATCTGCTTTTTTGCGGCTGTCCGTTTAGTTTGAGGCCCACCAATTGACTGACCGCTCTCGACACGACTGGCGCCTTTTATACCCGTCTTTTTGTAGTAGAAGCGCCATCTACCTTAGCCGCTGTAATCCACCAAAACTTGTCGAGACGAGTCAATTTCCACAAGATTGTCATACTCAGCATAAATTATGCAATTCACCACGACATCTAATGCGTCATCAAATCTCACGTCGATTCTCACGCTACCTCTTCGAATCAAATTCCAATGACTGTCGGTGTTAGCCGATAAGTCGGGTGTCAAATCAAAGGCAAAAAGACAGTAGCCATTCGGGTATGCATCGCGTGATATTGAATTACCCATATTCGCAAAATGCATACCAGTACCCGAGAAGAGTGTGTGATACGCATCCACATATGTATTTGTGGTTTTGAAGTCAGGCTGTAGAGGTTTCGAGGGCACCTGCACACCGTCCACGTATAAGCACAAAAAATTTATGTTAAAGTTTTTGAAATTAAAAGGGTTCAGTCCTGCATCGCCATTGTATGCCTGATTTTCAATGAACCCAATAATAATTCTTTTTGGCAATTGTCCTAGTATAATGTTATCGATTGATTGACCATGGACACCGCTGTTCAGAGTCACGTTTTTCATCTCCACACGTGTTACAGGGTATTTTGCAATAGTCTTGGAGAGTTTATTCTCATGATACAGCGCAATACCCGGATTAATCTTTACACGCCGAACAAAGAGTGTTGCCTCCGTTATACGTGCAATGTACACGTCACTTTCCGCCATTAGACAGAAACTATCACGAGAGCGAATAAGACGTACACGCACCTCAACACCACTCAACAATAATCTGTCCATATTGAAGACATCTGCGTGTAGGTGTCCAAGCAAATCAATTTTTCCATTTTTCATGATTTTCTGACGTTTAATGAAGCCGTCATTACCATGAGCAATGTCGTCCATGTGACCTGCTGTGTCATTGTACCACAAGACACTCGTCAAATGCGAGTTTTTTGCTGCAGGACCGTAATTTAGCAGTGTCTCGATGTACGATCTGTACGCGTAAGCATTATTTGGCTGGTGATACAGGTTTCTGATTGAACAGCACGTCCACTTGGTTGAAAAGTGTGTGCATGAAGTTATTTACGGGTCCGACAGCAGGTGGCGTTTCCTCATCTTTGTCCGGCGTAGTAGTCCGTATTATGCTCACACGTAGACTCAGCATTGTATGCGCCAAATCAATGTATTCCGTATTTCCGGGGATCGTAAATTCTATTGGTGCTTGATCGGCAAGTGACGAGATTGGCTTATACTGCACCCAATGAGAGTTCTCTATGGTTGTTTGTGTTGGCGGCAATTCAAATAGTGATAGCTCCGATTTTAACGAGTCACACGAGTCGGTGTGTAAAAAAGCCATGATGGTAGTGGTGAAAAGATTAGCTACCAAAAATATCTTTAGTCTTCTTCTTCTTCGTCGTCGTCTTCTTCTTCTTCTTCTTCTTCGTCTTCTGCTGTGTTTTATTTTTCTTCTGCTTTGTAGCAGTGCTTCGCTCACCTCCACGGTCGCTCTTTGACTGTGATTTTCGCGCTGCAGGCGTACTTTTATAGGTGAAACCCCTACTCTTTTTCGCGCTTGATTTACTTCCCTCCACCTCCTCATCATTCTGCATCAGCATTTTATTCAATGCCTGTCCGGCCTTGCGTTTGAGATTACCACCACTCTCGCCAATACGACGATTAAACGATTCTTTGAGAGGCAGCTTCTCACGCACCACATCGTCCATGATCCTCGCAGTAGTGTGAGCTGCTTCTCGACCCACGGACTTAGCACCACGCTTGAGTAGAGGTAAGGCGCTCCGATATAGACCCTTCAAAAAGCTTCCAATACCAGCGCCATTTTGACAATATCTTCGATCAATTGTGACGTAATTATCCCCTACTTCTTC
>JACCIB010001548.1:0-29258 GCA_018906965.1 Philotrypesis tridentata | reverse complement strand
CGACTACGAGACGCTAGACGAAGCGCGTGAACAAGCGATAGAGATAGAGAGAGAATACGCGGGCTGCGGTAACGAAGACGAAAGTCCCTCGGAGGACGAGAAAGGGAAAGTACCGGAGACGCGTAAAGTACATGCAATCGAGCCTTACACTATAATAGTATGTAACTTTTGTGGAAAGAGCGGGTCACGTCATGATGAATTGTCGAAAAATGATGCAACAACAAGCGCAATCGAGCGGAAGGCCTTATAAGAATCCGAATTATTATAACAAAATAATCGAAATTTCGGCGGTTGGAACGCCGAAAACAGGCGTCGGGTGGAGTTTTTGCCGAATAATAGCAACAATGACAATAATAATATTAACAATGGTAACAGCAAAAAATAATAGAAGCAATAATTCATATGGACCCAGGGGGGCCCAACCTAATATAAGATTACCCCATAATAAATTAAATAAAGATTGCTATTATTGCGGAAAAACGGGCCACATGCAAAGAGATTGTTATAAGCGCCAACGCGAAGCTCGCGCTAACAATCAAGGGCAGGGAAACGAGAGTGCTCTTTCGCGGGAGGGCGCCCCGAGGGAGTCAAATACAGGAGGACGCCCGGGAGTTCCGCGACAGGGGCCCATACCCATTGCCGGATCGAGTCAATAAATCTTAGTCGAATAAGCGCATCCCCCAACGATTAAGATCGATGCCGGAGGTTTTCGAAGGCCACTGGTATTCATGTTGGATACCGGCGCGGCAATTAACCTAGTGCGTGAGTCGGAGGTAGCGCCCTATGTTAAAATTGACAAGCGAGAATACATAAAGTTGAAAGGGATAACCGAGGGATACATCGGTACACTCGGCAAAATAACAATTGATTTTAATGATATTATTACAGAGTTCCATTTGGTGGAAGATAATTTCCCAATAATTGAAGCAGGTATTTTGGGTAATGAATTTTTTCGCAAAGGTAATGCGAAAATAAATTTCAATGAAGAGTACATTGAAATAAATGGACAAATAATTCCGTTCACGAAAAATCGAGCAGCCATCGAGTCTACAGAGCAACGGGACGCCGTGAGCTCGAGCGCGATGACTGGGAGGGGCACCGAAAAGAGAAAGGTCTCCGAGCGGAACCCCGCGGAGGGGGAACCGAGGACGGACTATGACGAGACAGACCGAAGAGCGGGAGTATACTTGAATCGGGAGAAGCATTCGATAAGCCGATCGCACGAATCAATTGAATATGAGCAAAGCGTAATTACGAAAAATACTAATGCGGAAATTTGTCCGATGAATGAAAATTTTGAGAACGCGAAAGAAACGGTTCGCGAAAATATTGAGGAATTTGTTGAATTCAAGGATGATTTGAATATGAAAGAATTGATTGACGAAAATGCGCGCAAATTTAAGAACGAGATCGCAATCAATGATAAAGTCATGACTAGTAATGAGATTGCAATAAATACGGGAATTGCAATGAAGAATAATATTGAAATTGATAATGAAATTAATGATGAAAATGAAACCTACAATGATGAAACAAATGAAAGGGCCATTGTAGTAAATGTTGTAACTGATATTGAAATTGATAATGAAAATGAAGACTACGATGATGAAATAAATGAAAGGGCCATTGTAGCAAATTATGAAATTGATAATGATAATGAAATTTGTGAAAATAAATCCGAAGATGAAATTCCGGATAAAGATAGAGAAATTGATGAGCTCATAATTGACGATACGATTCAAGGACACGAGACGAACGACATTACGGAGAAACATTTTGTGGGAGCGGAAATATTTGAACATTTATATGGGGATCGTAAAGATGATAAAGCGGATAATTGTTATTTTATTAAAAATTATATTGAAAAAAGTCATATGGATAACCTTTGCTTCAATTATATGGAAATTTCAGGGAAAGATTATTATTCTGCCGAGATGCCAATGGGGATGGACAAGTCTATTTTTAAGATTGAATTATGCAACAATCCCGAAAACCATGAGAGTACTCGAATTGAGAAATTAAAATCATTATTGAAATTAGATCATTTGGTGAAAGAGACTCGAGAACCGATTGAAAAATTAATTGAAGAATACGCCGATTGTTTTCATTTAAAAGGCGAACGATTGGGAACAGCCAAAGTCCCAAGCCATCGCATTGTGACTATGGACGATATACCTATATACGAGAAACCGTACCGGCCGGCGCATCTATTAAAGGAGGAGCTCGAGCGGCAGGTAACCGAGTTGCTTGAAAGCGATATAATACGCCCCTCGAACTCGCCCTTTTCATCCCCAGCATTTTTAGTCGCAAAGACGCCCGACAGTAAAGGGAATAAGAGATATCGATTCGTGGTCGATTACCGAAAATTGAATGACAAAACGGTTAAAGATAAATATCCTCTACCGAATATTTTGGATATAATTGATCAGTTGGAGGGAGCACGATATTTTTCGGTATTTGATCTAGCGCAGGGATTTTTCCAAATACCCCTACATGAACCCGATCGGTACAAAACAGCGTTTACCACTCCGCAAGGGTTATTTGAATTTAACAAACTCCCAATGGGCCTTTGCAATAGCCCTGCCACGTTCCAGAGAGCCGTTGAGCTAGTATTCAAAGGATTACAAGGGCGTGAAATATTCCTATTCCTAGATGACGCCGTGATCTATGGAAAAACAATTGAAGAACACAATGAAAAGTTTGAAAAATTTTTGAAAAGGTTGCGAGACGCTAATCTTAAAATGCAGCCTGACAAGTGCAAATTTTTGCAAACCGAAGTGATTTATTTGGGGCACCTGCTAACACCAGAAGGAGTTCGCCCAGATCCGAGAAAAATTGAAGCGGTCAAAAATTTTCCGCGACCCAAAACGCAGAGAAATATACGCGAATTTTTGGGATTAGCGGGTTATTATAGGCGATTTATCGAAGGCTTCTCGAACATCGCAAGACCTTTAAGCAATCTTTTAAAAAAAGAATCGGTTTTTCAATGGTCAGACGAGACCGAAAAGGCTTTTGAAATTTTGAAAAACAAACTTTGCGAAAAGCCAATATTGCAAATTGCTGATTTTTCAAAACCTTTTGTTGTTACAACTGATGCCAGTTTGCACGCCATTGGCGCCATCTTGAGTCAAGGGGACATAGGAAAGGATCGACCTATAGCCTATGTGTCCCGAGTGTTATCCGATACCGAGAGCCGATACGATTCTTATTCGAGAGAAGCGCTAGCTATTCTCTACGCGGTATCTCAATTTCGACCATATTTATTGGGTCGACATTTCACAATTGTTACAGATTGTAAACCATTGGTGTGGTTTAAGAAATCTACAGATCTGACGACAAAGGTAAGCCGATGGCGAATAAAATTGAACGCATATGATTATGATATTGTGTACAAAAGTGGTAAGAGCAATACCAACGCAGATGCGCTTTCACGAAATCCGGTCACCGACGACAAACCCGAGGAGGAGGAAATCCACGAGAAGCTAGTCTTAGCAGTACAAACCCGTACGAGGGCGGGAAAAATACCAGTTCCTAATTATAGGGACAAAAGACCGAAGAAGGCAAATCGATCACGAGAGGAAATAAACCAAGAAAAATTAATAAAAACAAACGAAGTGAATCGATTGCCACCGTTACCCGAGGCAACTATGGAGCAAGAAAATGACAATGAAAGTGTTGACGAGAACGAAAGTCCTACCACTATCAGGCGAAACGAGAGGTGAACCTGTATTCGAGGACACCGTTTGCAACGAGGACGAAATAAGGGAGCAAAGTGATCACGAAGTACGAGGAGAAGAGAAATTTGTGGAATGCAGAGAACAATTATACATGCGAAAAGACAACTACATATATTTCATTGACACAAAAGGTAACCCGTGTGACACAGGAGCAGAACAATTGTTATCGAGAAAATTTTTACCAAAATTTGCAAACCTAGAGTCAGGCGAAATCAAGTGCACTACAAGAAATAATCGGCAACTTTTCGCAGCAGTAATAAGGAGCACAACATCCGCAAGTACTACAGAAATTCGAAAGAATTTGATTGATACCTTTGAAGTATTGAAAGCATTGATAATAAAAAAAGGATTACGTTCTGTGAGTATAGCAAAAAGTCATAACGTTGAAAACGTAGAATGGAAGGAAATAGTACAACTAATGCGTAAGGCTCTGGAGAATGTGCAAATAAAGATCATAATCTGCCTGGGTATAATCAAATACATCGAAGAGCAAGATCGAAGCAAAATCATTAAAGAAATGCATTGCACCGCTGTAGGAGGACATCGAGGAGTCACCAAAACATATCGACGAATTAAACAGCGATATTTTTGGGAAAATCTCAAGGAGGACGTGCAAAATTTCATACGTACGTGTGTTACGTGTCAAGTGAAGAAGTTAGTAAGGGTTAAAACAAAACAACCCATGCAAATCACCGATACTCCACACTCACCTATGGAGAAAGTAAGTCTCGACATTGTTGGACCATTTCCAGTAACAGAAAATGGCCACAACAATATATTAACAATACAGTGTAATTTTTCAAAATATTGTATGGCAATACCTTTGAAAGATGCAACAGCAACGTCAGTAGCCGATGCATTTGTCAGAAGATTCATATGCATTTTTGGAGCCCCAGTGACAATTCTAACCGATCAAGGAAGCAACTTTATGTCAAAATTATTGCAGAGAGTTGCAAAAAGGTTCAAGATTAAGCAAGTAAAAACGACAGCCTATCATCCACAGGCTAATGGTTCGCTAGAACGCTCACATCATGCATTAGCGGAATATTTGAAAACAATTATGACCAATGAATCGTGGGACGAATTATTGGAACTTGCAACTGTATGCTACAACACAGTTCCACACGAAGGTCATTCTTTTACTCCGTACGAGTTAGTATTCGGGAAAATGGCCCGATTACCCTCTAGTGATCGACTAGAAAAGGAGGATCAACCTCCAACTTACAATGATTACGTTACAAATCTTAATCAAAAGTTATATGATTTGCAACGAATTGCCAGAGAAAAATTAATTGATTCAAAAATCAAATCCAAATATTACTATGACCGCAAAGTAAATCCGCAAGAGTTTAGAATAGGCGATAATGTATGGCTATTAAAAGGAGGAAAGCAATATAAACTAGGAGATCAGTATGAAGGTCCATATACCGTCCTGGACATCTTCAATGGACAGCGCAATATCAAAATACAAATGAAAAATAAAAAAATAAAAACAGTCAACGCCAATAGACTCCGAATTTCGCATATCGAAACATCGCAAAATTAGGAATTTATCACCTACAAATTTTCCTATAATCAATAATAAATTTTTATATATATTGCCACAAGTATCAAGGTGAAGGGAAACAAATATAAAGCAAAAAAATTTATACTTAGAAAAAAAATATATAGCTATACGATATAAAGGGAAAAGGAACTTCAAAAGGAAGGAATAGTAAGAATAGGGTTATGATGTTAAATGAAATCTTTTATACTATAAAACTAACAATAAAAAAAAGGGGAAAATGCAAAATTTGAGGAATTTCTTGTTTAAAGTAAAAGTTTATTCTCTAATCTTAAAAAAATTTCACGAAATTTCTTTTTTTTTTCTTTTGAGAAGTTTTGATTTGTTTTTGGACGAATACTGTAATGACATTACGATACGTCGCGATGGGACGGGCGACGAATTTTCGGGCCGAGAGGGAACCGTTGCTCCGGTCGAGTGAAAGGCTGGAGATGTGAAAGAGGAAAGGAATACTTGTAACTAACAAACACTACATTTTTCTAACACTATTATTAAGAAAATATATGTACTTACCATGAATTTATTTACAAACTTTGTTTATTGCAGAATAAGAAGAAATACGTATATATGTATATTTATATTAAACACACACATGTTCACATAAGAAAATCCAATTTGTAAAACATATTATTGTAAAATAAAAGAAAATTGATTGAATTCTTTATAAAAATATAATTGTAAACATTTTTTATATCATTGAAAAACAATAAAAGAATGTATTAAGAAATTTTAGAAGAAAAATTTTGCGAATAGATATTTGTAAACCTTATTAACAAAAATAAATGTTTATACTTAAAAAAGTACCTTATAAACAATTGTAAATGAGCAACGGGGAAGTTATGAGATACTACTCTTTGTTCATAATATCAGGAGAACACATCATTACACCTTATGCATACACACATATATACACACAAGCACACTTCGTGTAATCGACTCGAGATGTACTCTCGTCTTTTTATAAGGGCGGAAGTGTAATGAAATAAACAAATTTCATTACGAAAGAAATACAAATACGTGAACAGATACGCAACAACGAGGAAAATTCACGACTATTGCGCACTAGCCGAAAAACTCGAAGAGACCTCGAGAATAGGAATTGCCCATAATGCAGCACGCAACACGGGCAGGTAATACGCAGATGCGGAAGGCCGACGCCTTGAGGAAATCAAGAGTGGAAGATTGAAGAAAAGCGTAAACAAGTGTCATCATCGATAGAGAAGCGCCGAGAAAAACCTTCGACGGTCACGTAATTAGGCGTGGCAGCGGAAAGTGAGAGGGCCCAGCGCCAAAAATCACCTACCTGTTTAAATAGAGAAGATAAGCGGCGGCGCGGTCACTAAGTTCACAGACCGAAAACTGATCAGTACGATCGATTGACCGCAAGTGCGTGATCTCTATACAGGGTGTCCAAAAAGTATCGAAACACGCCTATAAAGTTTTCAGAGAACATATTTTTGACCTGGGTCAAGGTCATTTCCGTAGTAACTTTTGACGCTCGATCTAATGGTGACCTTGGATTTGACCGTGGACCTTGCCATCAATGTCATTTCAAGGTCACTATGATTTTTTTAAATGGGAACACCCTATTTTGACATCGGCAATCGAAAGAGCGGAAAATTTTACGTTCAGATATGTATTAAGGTCCAAGGTCAAGGTCACCTGTGAAGGTCGTAGCAAGGTCAAAGGCTCTAAAAACCCACTTTATGAACTAAAACTTTTTTTTGTTACATTTAAATGAATTGTGTATTTTGACCTTAACCGGGCTTTATTAAGTCCTTCATTGTGCCAAACTGAAATTCGATCCAAAACTCCTACTCCGCGACCCCGAAAACCCCCCTAAATAAATTAAAACTTATTTTTTTGATGCATTGAAAAAAATTATTTATTTGAGCCTTAACCGGGCCTCATGAAGTCCTTTATAGTGCTAAACTAAAAACCAACTCAAAATCCGTACTTAGCGACCCTGAAAAGCCCTTGAACAAATTAAGACTCATTTTTTGTTACATTTAAATAAATTGTTTATTTGGGCGTTAACCAGTCTTCATTAAGTTTTTAATAATACCCAATCTAAATGTGAACTCTTAATTAGTTCTCAGCGACCCCATAATCGTTTGAATAAACAGAAACATACATATTTTATGGTAATGTTCAAAAAGTTTTAAAACTTAACGCCAACGTTGCAGTACTGAACCAGACCTCTAGATGGCTACATTCGGTAAATCGCGATTTCACACTAAAAAAAGCACCTTAAAAACATAAGTTACCAAGCAAATTATATTGCCCACTTATTTTAAAACTACAAATGTTTACCTCGAAATCTTAAATAAGTATAGTGGTTGTAAAATCTATTTCTTTAAATTGATATTTAAGTATTCATAGTTTGATCAACAATAAAATCTGTTCATACCTAATTGAAAATGCAACATCTTACGAAAAGAGAAAGGATTACACTTCTCATGATGAGAGGCTGGGGTGCCGCAGTGCAACCTTACCGCAAAGTGATTAATCTTTTTAATGAGACTTTTAGAGCTGATAGAACTGGGATTGTCATTTCAACTGCAAGGAACCTTGTTACAAAGTTTGAACAAACCGGCACAATCGACGATAGGCCAAAATCAGGAAAAACAAAGTCAGCAACAAACGATGATACTTCCCTGGATGTTTTGTTATCATTCATTGAGGATCCACATAGTTCCACCCGTAGAATTTCACA
This sequence comes from Philotrypesis tridentata, assembly GCA_018906965.1. Lineage (NCBI taxonomy): Eukaryota > Metazoa > Arthropoda > Insecta > Hymenoptera > Pteromalidae > Philotrypesis > Philotrypesis tridentata. The sequence continues at coordinate 21,241 of JACCIB010001548.1, read as the reverse complement.
ACAGCACAATATAAGTAAGTCATCTGTTCATAACATACTAAAATATGCTAACTTTCATCCATTCAAAGTCACACTGATTCACAAACTTAATGAAGATGACTTTGATCGTCGCGTTGAATTTTGTGATGACATGATGACACGTATAGTGCAAAATCCTAACTTCCCATCAAATATTGTTTTTTCAGATGAGGCGACATTTCAACTTGACGGAACCTGCAATAGACACAATTGTAGATATTGGGCAGAAACAAACCCACATTGGGCACGAGAAGATAAATCACAATACCCAGAAAAATTAAACGTATGGGCAGGCATATTCAATAACAGAATCGTAGGTCCGTTTTTTATTGATGGCAACTTAAATGCTGAAAACTATGAAGAAATGCTACGCAATCAAATCGTGCCTGCGATAAGAAGAATAGCAGGAGACAACTTTATGAACACATGGTTCCAACAAGACGGCGCACCAGCTCATTATGCACGTGATATTCGCAATCTTTTAGATGCAGTGTTTGTTAATCGGTGGATAGGACGAAGGGGCACAATTGAATGGCCAGCCAGATCACCTGATTTGACACCTCTTGATTATTTTTACTGGGGCTATTTAAAAGATCGAGTATACAAAACAAAGCCCACAAATTTAGTCGAGCTACGAGAGAGGATTGAATTAGAATCAGCAAATATTAGTCCTGAAGCGATAGAAAATGTTGTTAATGCTTTTTACCATCGATTAGCTTACTGTCAAGAAGTGAATGGTGAACAATTCGAGCATTTACGCTAAATATTTAAAGTGAGAGGCAAGGGGACTCACGTAAAACAAGCACCCCATCGTGAGAGGCAAGGGGACTTACGTAAAACAAGCACCCCATCGTGAGAGGCAAGGGGACTCACGTTAATCAAGCACACCAAAGGGAACATTATCCTATTACGTCCACGTCGTTGTTCCTGGGTAACGCTAAACATAGGTCATCTACCTTTCTTCTGACTGCTAATTCTGCAAGAATTCCCTGCAAATACAATTTGACCTTGCTACGACCTTCACAGGTGACCTTGACCTTGGACCTTAATACATATCTGAACGTAAAATTTTCCGCTCTTTCGTTTGCCGATGTCAAAATAGGGTGTTCCCATTTAAACAAATCATAGTGACTTTGAAATGACCTTGATGGCAAGGTCCAAGGTCAAATCCAAGATCACCATTAGATCGACCGTCAAAAGTTATTACGGAAATGACCTTGACCCAGGTCAAAAATATGTTCTCTGAAAACTTTTTAGGCGTGTTTCGATACTTTTTGGACACCCTGTATACGCAGACACAAATAGTCGACAAGTACTCGAACCTGTATAATTGTATTCTTTTGAACGCGCGCAGAAAACACGAAAAGCAGTAGTGCGCGAGTCTTCCGTAATTAAGTAAACGGAGAAGACATTCCGTTCGAGAAAGAAAAGAGAGAGAGAGAGAGAGAGATAGATACGGAGCATAGAACGGACCGACCGAATACCTGTAAAAAGGCCCAGACGCGGCGGCGCCGTATACTCTCTCTCTACGAAGGAAGACCCTCACAGCGGGAGATTACCGAGCGACAGCATCCAACATCAACTTCTACATATACATAGATATAGATATACACGTACACATACAACACACCGAGAGTAGCAAGGTACTTTTTCTCTTCCTAAAATATCTGAGTCTTTCATTTCTATACTGGTCTCGTATTTTCCGACCGCTCACCCGGTAATGCGATCATACAACCATCGCAAAGCAAGGGGGCAATTACTGTAAATTCATGTTTAATAGATGAATGAATAAATATATACATATATACTTTTCACATAACGTATATCAGAGTCTTTTATTTATTTCCCTTGGAACCATTGCAAATAAAGAAATTGTATATACATGTTCAGACGTAACAGTTCAGAGAATATTCAGTTTATATAAGGAAAAAATTGTCTTGTATTGTGAGAAGCTAGTGAAGTGTCAAGAATATGCATCGCTCATGCATGAAAGTTTCTAAGTTGTTTAAGTGTATATGAATAATTCATAACTTTTCCTATCGTCTCCTGGGAGGTAGACTCTCAGGCTATTCGTGGAAAGGGATCCTGATGAGAAGCTAGTGAAAGTGTTGTATTTTTATGGTTCAAGAATCAAAGAAAATTTATACAGAATTTCGTGTTTATATAATTTTCTTGTGATGTGACAAGTTGGTTGAGTGTTACGATTATATTCAATCTTCCACGCAAGACAGTTTCTACAATTGTGGAAGTGCTTATGTTAACTTTTCCTATCGTCTCCTGGGAGATAGACTCTGAGGCTGTACGTCGAAAAGAATTCTTATGAATAGATAGTAAAAGTGTTTTATTTTCTTGGTTCAGAGAATATTCAGTTTATAAAAGGAAAAAATTATTTTCTATTGTGAGAAGCTAGTGAAGTGTCAAGAATATGCATCGCTCATGCATGAAAGTTTCTAAGTTGTTTAAGTATATATGAATAGTTTATAACTTTTCCTATCGTCTCCTGGGAGGTAGACTCTCAGGCTGTTCGTCGAAAGGTATTCTTATGAATAGCTAGAGAAAGTGTTTTATTTTGTTTTTCAATTACCGTCAATATTTCCTAAAAATTTTTTAAATTGTTCCAAAGTCTAATTTTCGTAGATTTATGCATTTATTAGAGAGAGATGGAAAGATAGTTCCTTCTGCTAGAGCTTAATTTGCTCTGTCTTCAAAAATATTTTTTAAAATTTATTTTTAAATGAAACTAAATAAAAATGATTAATTAGCATGGATGTATTGATTATAATTAATGGATTATTGACTTTTATATAAGTCAAATATCCTTGAAACTATTACATATGGAGTATATGGCACCCGGGTGCGCTTTTCAAAGTATAAAATCTTGATTATTTTACTTTAATTATTGTAAATGTTAAAACTGAATGTATACGGATATTCTATAGTATTTTTATAATGTCGTGCAACAAAATTTCTCTGGATTACGCTAATATTTCACTGTTTTACCTACATTTTTTTAACAAGTCATTTTTAATAAACTTGTGCTTTTTAATAAATGAGCTGTTATATTTATTTCTCACAGAGAAACCAAGACCTGTGATATTCTGGGACTTTCACAGTTTCTTTTATAATGAGTTAAGCTATCTTTTCAAATGTTTGTGTCTTCGATATTGATGATCGATCAAGTTGAACACTTGTTTTTAAGGCTTAAAAGGTTTATACGTAGAATCACTCAGAAGCATTTTGGTCACTCTGAAAATTAAAAATAACTAAGTTTTCGTTAAACATACCAATCAGAGGGATATCATGAGAAATTTGAAGTTTACCATATAGACCAATTTCAAAATAATCATCATATAAGGCATTCAAAATCGAAGAGCTAAAAATTGGTCTAGACGATTAACTTTAAATTTCATATGCTATCCCTCTGATTGATTTGCTCAATTCAAAAATAGTTATTTTTAATTTTCAGAATGCCAGAGTTCAGGCAGTTTCCAGAATGTGGGTTGAGCGTCTCTTTTCCTAAAAGGTAAAAAGATCATACAAGTTTTCAAGCCCACTACTTAGAGGGATAGTATAAGAATTTTGAAGATGGTATAGTTTAGCAGTATTAAGATAATCAGAGATTAGAAATTTCAAAATTCAATAATTCAAAACTGCTGAGCCGTATCAACTGGAAAATTTTTAGATTATCCCTCTAAGTGACTGGCTTGACAATTTATATTATCTATATACATTCAACAGATCATAACGGAATGGAATTTTTTTGACATGCCTGGTTAGGTCACTCTAGTGTATATATTGTAGTTCATAAATAAACACTACGTTAGTAGCTGATTGCTTTAAATACATCTTACCTTAAAAGCTATAAATTTAGAATATATTTAATAAACTATAACTTGTTTGCTAAATGACTCAATTCAATTTAGAATAGAACTCAATAGAACTCAATAGAACTCAATTTAGAATATATTTAATAAACTATAACTTGTTTGCTAAATGACACTATTCAAAATTGACACTCAATTTATGATGTCAACCGTGTAAGTATTTATGTGAAAGTCATACAGGGGATACCACAACTTTACTGACACTATTTTTTACAGGTTTTCATAAAGTTTGAATTCGATTACAGTTTTCTAAACGTTTACCGAATTAGGTGGGTTGCATTAAAAATGATAATACATCTATCATAAAGAATCATAGGGATATTGGAAATTAACTTACATATACTTCTTTTTATTCTAAATATTATTTTCATTATTCCATAATATAGATTGAACAATTGTAAAGGATACGATATAAACTTGTATAAATATTAAAATGCTATATCACTCATGGTCTGCATGACAATAGTATACGTAACGTACAAATGCTTTCGAGAAAGCAGTTATCAGTTAATTAATTAGCAATAATTTTAGACGTACAGATTTCTTTGATGTATATTTGCGAAACAAATCATTATGGAACTTAACATAAAATTTAGTGTCAATAAAGGAAAAAAACGCGCTATTCTATTTACCTGGAGGGTGGTGTGGAAAAGATAGATTTCTTGGTAAATAATAATGATCTAAAAAAACTATTTACTCTACAGATAGTGTCTAAAAAATAATTATTATTATTATTACAATAATCCATGAGCAAATGTACATTAATATTTTAAATTTATTACTTATTTAGTTGATGTTAACTATTCTTTGTAATTTACATATTATATACCTTTTAAAAGTAGTGAAATCTCTCCCCCGCCCCCCCCCAAACAAACCTTTTCAAGGTAAAAGGCTGGCAAATATAAGGTCGTTTCTTCATGTAAAAATTAAAGATTAATTATACAACTCTTGATAACCTTAATGTAAGAAAAACTCTTAATAACACTTATGCAGACAAAACCAAACTTTTATTAACATTCATACAGACAAAATAAAAATTCTTAGAGCTTACTCTAAAATTCAACTTTAATTTTCAAACTTCGACAACTCTTATGTAGTCGAAATTATAAATGCTGTATTCTATACAGTTATTTAATTATGGAAATTAAATATCTTGATAACACTTATATAGACAAAATACTAGTAGCTTTACTGCATACTCTTAAGACGTGTTGATATTATAATCGTCAGATCAACAAATAATATATCTTCTTTCCTCTTGCGAATAAGTGATCGAACACAAATACTGGAAGAATATGTGATACTTATAGATCAAGTTGGAAAACAAATAATTATGTTAGGATGAATGTCTTCTTTTACCTCTGCAATGAGTTAATCACAATCACTCAAATCATGATGCTTATACATTAAGCTAAAAAATCCGAAACTCTCATGTATGAAAATATGAACGTGTAACCATCTTCGCGTTAAGGGTCTGTTGGACAGATTACCATTTCTTTAGTGTCACTTCTCCTTCGATTATCTATACCTTCGATTTGAGATAAATTCTCATTTTAATTTTAAGAAAAGAAAGTTATGATATCAATAAATAAATTGGCAAGTTTTTTGCTATAAAAAATAATTGTTTTCAAATAAATAAATAACCGATTAAATTGAGGAAGGATTATAAATATATGTGTTCATATAAACACTCAATCCAATTGCAGCATGTGAAAAGGTGGATAGCCTGTGAAAAGGTACAGTCGGGTACAATTAAAACTTTGAATAATTGCGACTGCTGCCACGTTCTGTACATGTAATAGAATGGTATGATGTTCTTACATGACATTATCACATGACAAATGTGCCCATAATATGTAGTAATATCATGTTTGTCTAAAATTATTATGTAATTTAACAAGATTGTTTCGCATCATGAAAACTTTTTCATTTATTTATGGAAGCTGAGAGCGGATGTACAATCTACTCTACTTAGTAATTCAGTAAATGTATTGCTATCCTTATTTCATTCAAAATCTATGTCCAGGACGATTATATACAATTATATATGAGATTTAAATTCTGTTGATTTACATACATTTAAAAACAACAGGAACAAATTCTATCATGTAGAACGCAATTTTTTGACGGAAAAACTTGCCGCCCCGTCCTATCATAGATAATCGATGAACCACTAAATGTCAGTGTAATTATCAATATCATAAAATTTTTTATATAGTTAATTTATCGTCCTATTATCCTATAATGCGTAATACTCAAATCATTATATTAAACTGTGAGACCAATGGCCTCAAATAATAAAAAACAATGGAATTTTTTAATTAAGTAAAGATTTTAATTAAGTAAAGATTTGAAACTAAAAGCTGTAAACTACATAAATATTAATTTAAAACTTTTAAACTTGATTTATTTTCCAACTAGAGTCATAGAAATTTATTTTATAACATTTTTTTAATATGTAATAATAGTTACAATTATTTTTAATCAACTTCCTGCAATCTTCCGATAATACTAACAGAGGTTTGTAAAACATACATACAAATAACCAAAAATGAGCTTAGAATGATTGCAAGATTAAGTTTGAATTCTTCAACAATTCGTCAAGGACAGTAATAAATACATATAGAATGAAAAATCGATTCAGAAATTTTTTAACGGTGTTTCATTAACAAGTTAATTTGGTTAACCTTGCATAATTTAAAGATGGTATACATCGTTATCTATGATAGGACGGGGCGGCAAGTTTTTCCGTCAAAAAATTGCGTTCTACATGATAGAATTTGTTCCTGTTTTTTTTTAAATGTATGTAAATCAACAGAATTTAAATCTCATATATAATTGTATATAATCGTCCTGGACATAGATTTTGAATGAAATAAGGATAGCAATACATTTAATGAATTACTAAGTAGAGTAGATTGTACATCCGCTCTCAGCTTCCATAAATAAATGAAAAAGTTTTCATGATGCGAAACAATCTTGTTAAATTACATAATAATTTTAGACAAACATGATATTACTACATATTATGGGCACATTTGTCATGTGATAATGTCATGTAAGAACATCATACCATTCTATTACATGTACAGAACGTGGCAGCAGTCGCAATTATTCAAAGTTTTAATTGTACCCGACTGTACCTTTTCACAGGCTATCCACCTTTTCACATGCTGCAATTGGATTGAGTGTTTACATGAACACATATATTTATAATCCTTCCTCAATTTAATCGGTTATTTCTTTATTTGAAAACAATTATTTTTTATAGCAAAAAACTTGCCAATTTATTTATTGATATCATAACTTTCTTTTCTTAAAATTAAAATGAGAATTTATGTCAAATCGAAGGTATAGATAATCGAAGGAGAAGTGACACTAATGAAATGGTAATCTGTCCAACAGACCCTTAACGCGAAGATGGTTACACGTTCATATTTTCATACATGAGAGTTTCGGATTTTTTAGCTTAATGTATAAGCATCATGATTTGAGTGATTGTGATTAACTCATTGCAGAGGTAAAAGAAGACATAATTCATCCTAACATAATTATTTGTTTTCCAACTTGATCTATAAGTATCACATATTCTTCCAGTATTTGTGTTCGATCACTTATTCACAAGAGGAAAGAAGATATATTATTTGTTGATCTGACGATTATAATATCAACACGTCTTAAGAGTATGCAGTAAAGCTACTAGTATTTTGTCTATATAAGTGTTATCAAGATCTTTAATTTCCATAATTAAATAACTGTATAGAATACAGCATTTATAATTTCGACTACATAAGAGTTGTCGAAGTTTGAAAATTAAAGTTGAATTTTAGAGTAAGCTCTAAGAATTTTTATTTTGTCTGTATGAATGTTAATAAAAGTTTGGTTTTGTCTGCATAAGTGTTATTAAGAGTTTTTTTTACATTAAGGTTATCAAGAGTTGTAAAATTAATCTTTAATTTTTACATGAAGAAACGACCTTATACTTGCCAGCCTTTTACCTTGAAAAGGTTTGTTTTCAATCAATACTCGCCGTAGAAATAAATGCTATAAAAGTACTACATGCATTGACCCATATAAAATTCCTAAGTTGATCTTAAAATGCTCAAATCCCAGTGGCCCTATTGTACAACCAAGATCTGAGGTCAGTAAATTGCAATAATATTACCATCAGCGCACTCATCCACATTCAAATATAATATACATCGTACATGTAAGAAATGTCAGTATCGAGTATACAAAGATGAAACGAATCAAACGTGAGATATTACAACATAATCAGAGGTGTGTGTACCATAAACTACAATTAGTGTTCTATAGCAAAATAAACTGGTACATACAAAATACATTGATTCTCTATCCAATAGGTTGTTCACTCCCCATATTAGTTCAAATAAAAAATTATACGAGCAGTTAAATTATTATATATGTTCATGTGGGAAGAAATAATACAAAAGATACAAATTTTAATATACAATAATTTATATAAATTTTATAAACCTTGTCGAACATATGAAAAAAATTAATTTTAGAATGTTTTTCGATGTATTGCACGACGCCCTTCTTCATCGTATTCTCTTTTACTAACCCACATTTTTTTAAATGTGTCCAGTGAAGCTAATATAGAACCTCCTATCCAAGTGCTATATAAACGTTCCTGTGGCGCAGATATCTGTAAAATAAAATTTTATATTAATACCCCATAGAATATTTTGGAGAATAATAATAATTAAACGCAATATGGAATACTTGAATTAATACATAAATTACGATAGTCGCGGAGTCTTATAATTCGGATTGGAAGTTCCTACCACTAGCAATTTTATGGTTAGATTTAGTAGGTATTAGTGTACTGAAAATAATGTTAAATTCTCTACCTCAAAGCTATGCCGAAACATTGTTATGATTGAAAATAAAAAATATTTTTTTTTGTTTATTCATAACAGCGCTTTTATTATTAACTCTATATAAAGGTTGAGTACGAAAATCCAGATGGGGAACACTAATTATTGCAAAATAAATTTCAAAAATGCACTTTTTTTAGTTTTTCATAAATAAGTATTATTAAACTCATTTTATGCAAAAAAGGCAGAGATAAAAGTTGTTTAGAATTTAATTTTGTTAAATTTAGATGTGATCTATCACATCGAGCCAAAGAAATGAAAAAGGTTAAATTTACTGATTTCTAACAAAAATCTTTGTATTAATGCATTTCGCCCCAGACTACTCGTTGGGTTGGGCTCATCAGTAACATGAGGAGTAGTCCTATTTACTTATGGAAAAAAGTTGGAAATTAAGCTAGTAGGACATGAATATTGTGATCCATCTACCGGAACAATAGAAATATTATAAAAATTAGACTCTAAATATATCAATATCCACACATTTGCATGCAGAGTAAGGAAATGAACTGGCCATTCTGATACTTACTCCCGAAACTGACTTAGTGGAAAAAATATGTACAAGGACTGGTAGTGACATAAGTCCGTTACAATTTTAAGATAATAATTTTATCGCTCGAAAATAATTCTATTAAATTAACATGTTACCTGTCATATCGAGGCAAAGAAATTAAAAGGTTAAATTTACTAACAGTCCTTTTATATATTTTTTCCACTAAGTCAGTTTTGGTAGTAAGTATGAGAATGGCCAGTCCATTTCCTTACTCTGCATACAAACTTGTGGATATTGATATATTTAGAATATAGTTTTTATAATCTTTCTATTTTTTTTTTCGTTATAGCCTTATCAAGTCCTCTTTGTGAGTCTTATTTGGCTCTTCCCACTGCCCGATACCATACAATGGTATCGACCAGTGAGGTACCCTATAGCCGGGATGCATGTGCACCACATCAGAATGTAGCCCGCATGCATCTCGACTGGACCAACAGTTTAGCTACACAATGCATCCATAGATTGTGTACAGTGGAATCCGAACCACTGGAGCTTCGACGTTATAAGACACTTAAGTATATACATACAGGTGTATGTAAACATAGAGGTGTCCCAATGACAGAAAAGCCGAGAGTCGGGATCGAACCCAGAACTTCTGGATCGCGAGTCCGACACTCTGCCTACTGAGCCGTCTCCGCTCTATCTATTGTTATAATCTTTCTATTGTTCCACTAGATGGATCACAATTTTCATGTCCCACTAGCTTAATTTTCAACTTTTTTTCCATAAGTAATACCCATCCCGGCATATAGGACTATTCGTCATCTTACTGATGAGTCCAACGAGTAGTCTGGGGCGAAACGCACTAATATAACGTTTTTTTCAGAAATCAGTAAATTTAACCTTTTTAATTTCTTTGGCTTGATGTAACAGAGAACATATTAATTTAACATAATTATTTTCGGGCGATAAAATCATTATCTTAAAACTGAATTTTGTATAAGGCTCACGTATACCAGCCTGCAAAATTAAGTTTTTCTATTGTTAAATTGATATTAACTTAACAATGTATATACACACTTAATTTATTGTTTGAAAAGTAAATAAGAATAATATGGAGACATAAGATGTACGCATGCGAATGAGAAGAACTGATTGAGTGTATGTAAACTAATCCAATTATAATTGTATGTCATTCTAAGCTATGCAAACGCGCGGATTATCTATTGCTTCCGTATTTCCGAAATAGTGGTAGATCAGTCCGTAACAATAACAGTCGTTCTTGTTGTTACCTTTCCCCGCCCGCAAACGGCAGGCGAAGAATTAAATAAATACTCTACGTATGTGCGAAAAATCATGTAAGTTTATACAATGTATATCGTCTTGTATTCAGTTTGATAATTTTTTTGTATATATTTCTATTGACTTTTTTAATAAATTCTGATAAATTCACAAAAGATATAGTTTTTGTACTTATCTTGATTTTCAGTTATAAAAACTAAAAGGACCAGTTAAAACATTGAAATGAACAAGAATTTTTGATTTTATAATTTTTACCGTTGCAAAGCTCAATTTTGCACATAAAATTAAATTAAAAAGTACATAGTCGATGTTGGAATTTTAGATATGTTTAGGCGGCCATATTTAATTTTTAGTGACAAGTTGTTCAAATCTGACTTCAGATTCGGAAAGAGTAGGTATTTCAACATAAGATACATTGCTCTATATAATACTTACTTAATTTTACGTCTTGCACAGATAAAAAATCAATCGACTGTGAAATGATAGCGTGTGATGTGGCATTTAATGGATTAAAAGCCAACAGTAATGATAAAGTGGTAGCAAGTACACATATTTTTGATGGAAATTTGATAATCTTTCAAAATATGTGATTAGATTTTTTATATACTAAGGGGTACCCCCCCCCCCGCTCGCTTCGCTCGCCAACCCCCTAATTTATAATTTGAAAGTAATAAATAATGTGTAGTGGGATAAATTTCTATTCCTATTCGAAATTTACAATAGAATATAGCCTTGTCCTCGGCAACCGCATAAACAACATATAGTAACAGATTGTTGTATTTAAATTTTTTGCGTTAATTTTATTGTAAATCAACATTTTAAATTGGTTAATATTTATTATCTAAATGGATTTTCAACAATTACCATAAATTCATAAATCTTCTACAGAATGCTGCATCGCATACATATATGTACATTGATCAAATCATTTCGCAATCATCACCGTCGATACCGGTGTGATCATCATACCTATTTCGGCTCTCTTATTGTGTTGGGTTGTGGAAAGTAAAAGGCCAAGTAGAACAGGTTAGGTTTAGCTAGCGTATATTTATTCTCGTTTACAATTCGAAGTGCTCGGCTTCGAAGGTGGAACGGAACAGAGCCGAGAAACACATTCACACCTCACACGTGAACTCGGACAACGCCCCGAATCGGCGAAGATCCTCCCTCTTTTCTCCCTCACTCACTCGCATTCGCTCGTCCATCCATACCGGGCCTATCGCAGATGGCGCGCCGGGCGAAGCGCACTAGCGCCGAAAGGTGCAGTGGCGATCGGTGTCCCCACTCGGTTGGGCGCGCTGGAGCGCCGGGTAAACCCGTAGGCCGTCCGCACCTCCCGAATCGGCCACGGCCTAATGACCGAGGAGACTCGTCTTGACTGTCTCAGCGCTCACAAGCGCCTCGCCGCCATAAACCATTGGCTCCTAGCTCAATGCTTCGGGAAAACCCGGACCAACTCTCAGTTTATAGCGCCACAGCTATAAACTGTTTATACGCTCTCGATGGTTGCTCACGCTTGGGCAGTACAGTATCGAGAGGTATTCTTATACTAATAAATATACGACTTTACCTTGGGACTATGTACCTATCCTCGCATTCGCCCAGACCATAGTCTGTGACGTGGGGAAAACTCATAAGAGAAAACCCACGTCGAGAATAGCCGCCTAGTCCCTCACAATCTTACGATGACTATAATTAACGCGTCGCGAGCGTCGCAGGCCTTTGTTGTACTTATAATTTAACACTCGGCTCGGCCGAAGATACAGTGGGCCCGCCGTTCTTGTCAGGCGGCCTCTCTCCGAGCCAGCACCCTCCGTGGTCGCAGGTCACGAGGGAAGCTCGCAACTCCCCTTGCCCTGGGTCCTCTCCGTTATCGATCATCTCGACCGGGGGAGAGGCACAACGCGGCCCCGAAGCAAACCTCTCGTTTGCCTTCGTGCACGCAACCGACGAAACAGCTCTGAAGCTATCTCGGTGGAGGGCCTGCCTTACGAAGTCTGCGTCCGCGAACCGACCGCCGATGTGTGTCGGTAACAATACCATCATTATTAAAACTTGAATGTTAGTCGACTTACTAACTTATTATATTTAGATTTATCATTATATTTAGAGAAAATGAAACTCGCCTTATTCGCAACAAACGTTATAAACTTTTAATGCAATGTTTGAACCAAACTAAAATCTTAGGATGTATTAATTGTCTATTTCCATGTTTCTTTTATTTTTTGTTAAACATTGAAGAAGATTATACGAAATTTAGGGCCAAAACTGTAAAAAACATTTGTAGTCCAGTCGTGAGAGAAGAAAAGAAATAAGTAGGTGGATGTTGCTTGATGCAAAGCAGGTTTTTTTTTGGAATCTATCAAAAATGCTGTAGAATGCGAATATCGACCTACAACGGGCGAAAAACAATGAGAAGTTTGTATAAAATAACGATATTCGTAAAAAAACTGCTATTCGCGCGGGTAATCTTCAATAGCTGGGTAACAAGGTGTTGTTCGAAGAAATATTAAGAGAACTTTTAGCTTTTATTTTAAATTTTCTTACCAAAAATGTGTTATGGAGTTGTAAATTTCAATTTAAATCTTATTAGTAGTCAAAATCAATAAAAAAAATAAATTTGTTCAAAGTGCATGCAGGTTAGGTAAATGTTTCTACTTGTTGCTAATAATAATTTTGCTTTATGTAGTAAATGACACGTTTCAAATGAATTCGCAAATCCGAAATCAATGCGATTTGTAGTTTTTGCATAATTCAATTATTAAGGTCCCTTATTAAGTTCGCACGTAATTTATGAGATATACACCAGTAATAATTCAAGTATACTCGATTACAAGTAAACTTTAAAAATATTAGCATTCGTATATTAGTTCATACATACTTCCATTCAGTCCATCAACTCGATAAAATTTGTCGTTATTATTTCACCCATGTATACGTTACGCGGGTTCTGTGGCTCGCTCGCGTGAAAAGAAGAAAAAGAATAAACACATTCTCGCCGTCTTCGCGATGCATCGGCGCGTTCTCGATTCGGGATTCCGAGTATCAAAAGTTAATAGAAGTACAAAGGCTTATTATGCGCGGCGAACGTTGGCGACACGTTCGCGCCTACTCAAAGCACTCGTAAAGTTTACAATCTGGAAAACGGTTCCTCGTCAAAAAGCTAAGGGGCTGAATAAAAAGCAGAGCCATCCGGTGTAATGGACGAATGCACGCGCCGCGTCAACGCAGTGCGCGCGTGTGTGTGTATGTGTCTGCAGTGACTTTAAGGCTATTAACAACCCGCGAGAACGCCTCAAGACACTAGTAGTAGGGGCTGCGCGGCTACTGCCCCAAGCGGGTTCTGCCCCACTATTTACCGACCACGGGTAAAATATTCCTGCATTACCGGCCAATTGGTAAAACAGGATTCCTGCAATACCCCCTGTTTTATTGGCACTCCCACTGGCCCCATTGCATATCCCAGTGAGCTGCCCAGGCCCCATCGAACTGTTTGCTACCCTGTTTTATTGTCCCAGCGAGTACCACTCTCCCTTTTACTGTGTGTATAGAGCATACAACAGCTTTGCTGCATCGTCTCTCTAATGCACAACGCACAGCTACATCTCCTAGCCATGTAAAAACCTGCACAGTATACGTGTAGAAGACGCGAAAAGCAAGATTCGGTCTCTTTTCTATAATAAAACGTATAGGAAGCGTGCGTTTTTCTCTTATGCCATAGTGTACAAACAGTTCCCACTCTCTATCATAAAGCTAGCCGCGGATCTTCTCGAGCTCACTGCGCCGTGTATTTACATTGAGAACTATACTCGTGCGTGCATCGTCATTCCAACACCCAACGCGTATCTCCTAGCCGAGGCGCCAGCGCGCAACAAGCCGTCCGTGTAGAAAGCAAGAATCCGTCTCTTTTCTATAGTATAACGTATAGGAAGCGTGCCCTTTTGACTTACGTCGCTGTGTACCACACAGTTTTCACTTTCTACGGTAAAACTAATGCATCACATGGATAGCGAACCTTCTCGAGCTCGTTGCACAGTCTATTTACAATGATAATTATACGCGTGTGTGCATCGTCTCGCTAATGCTTATCACACAGTAGTACCCTTAGCTGAGGCGCCAGCTAGAAAAACCCACACAGTATAAGTATGGAAGACCTGAAAAGCGAGAATCAGCCTCTTTTCTAAATGTATAGGAAGCGCACGTGTATCACATAAACAGCTCTCTCTCTCTCTCTCTCTCTGCAGTGAAACTAACACGACGCGCAGGTAGCGAACCTGCTTGGGCTGACCGCGCAGTAATTGATAAGCATACTCGATCGTCTCTCCTAGCCGGAGCGTCAGCTAAAGCAGGCTACATGTTTACACACAGTAAATACAAATTATCGAAAAGCGTGTTCCCAATCCTCTATTCTATTTCTATGCACAACAGTGTCACTCTCTAGGTAAAACGGGCATGAGACGTATACGCGTAGACCCTAGACGTACTGATTATCGGGACTAGATAAGCCGAAAAGCAAGTTTCTCGCTGCACTATGTGAGGGGAGCCCGAAATCTTATATCTATCCTATGCTTTTTGAGCACATATTAACCCTTACCGTACAGCCTCATACATTGAATTCGCTAAAAATGTCTTCCTTTCTCTCTCTCAGTTTTTTCGTACTTGCGCGAGTATATACGTTTTTCTGAACTTATGTACAAAATTTTAGTAAAGATAATAGTAGTGTAACAATAATATATTTATAAATTAGTTGTAACTCAGTGCAACAACAACAACAACAACAACAACAACAACAACAACAACAACAATATAGATTTACAAAAGCAGGTATAAATAGTATTTTTACTGAGGTGTGCTTATCAAATAGAACCCCCATCCAACACATTTTCGAAACCATAAAATTTTCTATGTATAGTGTTTTATTTTATTACAAAAGTTTAGTGCTGCGTGTAACAGTGCAAGAAATCATCATGGGGAGAAATATTAATGTAAGTAAGAAAATGACTGAATGTTATACAATTTTGTATGCATGTACATACACATTCTCTCTCACACAAATGCGTGCATACAAATGTTGTCACTTATACAAATAGTTGTTCACATATATATTTTGTCTTTAATTTTTACCAAATCGAGAGTGTACACACACATATTTTCTCTCTCACGCACAAATTGCATGCATGTATACATCGATTCTCTCTCTCTCTCTCTCTCTCTCTCTCTCTCTCTCTTTGCAGACCCCAGCTAGCTGCCCAACAGCCCACTCCCTGTTTGCAGCGAGCTACCTTGTTTTATTGACCAGGCGAGCTGTCCCCAAAACTGTTCCCAAGCAGACTATGGAGGAAGGATAATTGGGTCTAAATAAATAACAATTTATTTTATTAAAAAAAAATTTGCAATTTATTTTATACCACAAACATATCTTTTACAATTTTTTATAGCCTTCTCGGCCGGGACAAGAATGTTTATTCGTTGAGAAGATACTAGTACACTTTTTCCAAACAGAATCTTTAGTTTTTTCATCGGTAGTGGATTTATCCAACTTATCATAACCATGCTTTTCGGGCACAGAGTTTTTCTTGCTAGAATACTTATCCATGCTTATTTAGTTCAAGTAGCAGTTTGTTTATTGTCTCAATATTAATGGTAAGTGTCTTTAGCCTTTCATCAATCTCGTCTCTGTGTAACTCAACTATTTCATCTAATTTAGATATTTCAATTTTTAAATCAGATTTTATAGTTTGAGTAACACTGTGCAGAGTGTTTAAATTTATAGCGTCGATTGAGTATTTGTCGCTGTTTCTTCATACGAAACCGAAGTTTTTTCATTCAATTTTTCCGACTCGACGAGAAATTGATGTTCCTCTCCTCTATTCTTTCCCGAAGAGAAGCTTCCTTTCCACTTATCCATATCGCATGTTTCAGCTATTAATAATCGACTGACAAGTTCATTGTGAATCATCACATATTTATAGTCAACGTCTTGGGGTGGGGGGAATCCTATTTTTTTTCTTTACTTCCACAACTATATCAGAATTTTCTACAGCCTTATAGTACTTCCATTGAGTTGATTTACCCTCAGCTTTCTTTGGCTGATTGCTCGAATTTCCGCTGCTACTATTTTGACCCATGGCTGACTAACTAACTAGTTTTTATCATACAAGCTTTATATATACTTTCATACAAGTTTCTTTACATCACCGCTTATAGGATTATACGTTACAATGCGATCATGCAAAATTAAACAATACGCTGTTGTATTCGCAGGTACATTATTTTTACACTCAAATTTAAGACGAACGTCTACAGCTGCCTGTTTAATAGACTCGTTTTGTTTGGAACAATCAATGACTATGAGAGGTGAAAACTCCTTAAAATCTATCTTACTCAAAAGCGGATCTATTATAGCGCTTTCAGTATAGTATGCATTTTGAAATTTTGCGTACATATCATAAAGTAGAGCATACTGATTATTTGAAATATCAAGATTGAGATTTCCGTATGGATAACTCTGAGAGTTGAGGAAGAGTTTTACATTACTAATATTACAATGATCAAATAAGCTAGCATTAATTGTTTTGCTTGCTTTTCTCGATGTTTGGAAGCCAAGAATAATGAAGCGCGGTTTCTCCAATTGATTTGATGTTTTTACTGTCCAAACATGTTGCCTCGTTGTCGGAAGAACTGGATACTCGTACAGCTCCCATGAACGGAAACTCATAGGAATAGGTGTATCTCTCTGAATGTAGTTGAATAGTTGTATTTTTCGTCGATCTGATAGTACGACGTAAGGCATTAGCCACTCTATTCGAGCGAGCTCAATTTTAAAGTTTTCGTAGGAAGCTGCTGCTCCTTGTGCTGCTGTAGATGTTTGCACAACAGCATTCAAATCACTTATCGATCTTGTAAGAATAAGTTCATGTTTCACATTTACTACAATTTTCTGATAATCTTCAGCGAAACCAAAAGTCATTTATAGAGGAATTGTGACATCAAAGTTTCCATTAGCATCGGTTATTTTTCCTAATTCTGAAATGTTGGTCCAGCCTGAATTTTCAAAATGTTTAAGCTGATTTGGTGAGAAAGAGGTGTAGCCTTTCATCAAGGTTATTACAGCAACGTTCTTGCAACGATCAATCTCTATAGCATTCATCTCGTATCGGATTTCCTCGAAAAGATGACTCATAGCATTGTTTACAAATTGAATATTTGTTAGAGCACTACCATCCGCTTTGGTAATTTTACCAGAGATATGCAGAGAACTTTTAGACGGTAGTACACACAAATCTTGATGCTGAATTGCTATTCGTATTTCATCACTCTGATTGAATGCGTGTGAGGTGTATGACTGATGAGCGTGCACCTCATAATGTGAAACAGACTCGTCAAAGATGACTGGAGCTTGTACATTAAGAACTTCCTCCATCTTTCCTCACACAACAAATAAATGTACAAGTTATGTTTTCAATGTTTTTTTTCTTCCCTGTTTTCTTCCACCACGCACTACGACACCAAGATTTCGAAGAAACTGTTGATTTTATCGTGTTAGTCGTTTGATTGCTCGTTGCGGACTGACTGTCTGCTGACATACTGAGCCGCTAATATAGCTTTTTTAGCATTAAAAACAATACCCATTTTATGTGCTTTTTAAATGCAAACGAATCGTAATAATTTCTCCTCGAAGGTTAATCAAATCACCATCTTGATCTACTATATGTAGTTTTAAGTGATCAATTACTTTTACTGATACTGGTAAGTATATTATTTGTTTAGGAACTTCAATTATCTTGTAGCCAGCTGGTACTGCTGGGAAAAATTCGTGTATTGTATGAACTTTTTTTTGATTTATGTATGCTCCTGTTGTAATGTTACATTCAACTCGTAGAGCGTTTACTTTGAGAATAGCTACAGGTAAGTCTGAGTAGTGACTTATATAGGGTTTCCAAGTTCTTGGAGTGAAACCCAGTAGACGAGCAATAGAGTCTCTTGGTCGAAAATCAATTTCATGAGTGCACTCAATCAAACAGCGTAATGTATTATTATTCGGCTTTATACTAATTTTTACACCTCGAGTATCAAGAAATCCTTGCAGCGTCCGCTCAATATCTTCAATATCATAACTGCCACTAGGAATTTCAATGATTTCTCGACCAACATAAAACTTGTTACAATTTACATCAATATTCGGTATAGAATTAAACGTGAGTAACTCAACAAGTCCAAGACTGTATAGTTTATCCTGATCCAATTCTATAGGAGGAAAATAGTGAGTTTCGAGAACAGAGGAGGTGCCGGAAAGGCTGAGTGTTAGTGACTCGACAACCATCTTAAGAATACTAATTCCAAAGCTCACTTTTCACTTTTTATACAGACAAAAATTTTCTTTACGATTGACCTGATTACAGAGAAATTTGGGGCAAAGATGACCGCAGATGAACGTTGAAAAGTCTTGATATCTTTGATAATTGTACTTGACTTGAGAAACTTTCCAATAGTTCATAAGATGAAGAGGTGGTTGTAAGTCTCCAAAGCTGTCAAAGTATACAACTTCTTTACCAATTTTTCGATAAGCTACCCAATGTGTGCCAGATCTACTCGCATCATCTAGATTTATAATTGCAGACTCCTTCACACGGCAGCAGTTGGAAGGTAAATCATTTCGCATGAAAACTCCACGAAAATTTGCTATTTTCATTAATTTTGCATACTTGAGTATATCGTAGTCGGTAAGTGCACGTTTTGGCAGTCTTACTTCAATGAAGTTTTTTTTTCTTCTTCTTCCTCCCTCCTTCAGAGAGATACCAAAACCTTTGTGTTAAGGTCTCAAAAACAATCCTTTACCCAGCATCATTTTATCAACTTTTCCATTATGCTTTTTTTGCTCTTCTAATTGTTTTTTAGCAGCATTTGCTCTATTTATTGCTTGAGCAATACCAGCGGCTCCTCCCGCAAGTGAGCCTACTGCACTAAGACTTGCAAAGAGGGGAATAAGCGCTGGAAGAAAGCCACCTACTCTAGAGGGAACAGCCAAAATGCGTGGAACACTAACTTTACTTTTACCTCCAACTTTTTTCACTTGTTCTCGTGCACTCTTTAATGCTGATTTAATCATAGAGCGAGCATTATTATTAGGAGTGACAGATTTTGATAGTGATTGAACTAAATTTTTTAAAGTAATCTTTTTTCTTCTCTTTGAAATCCTTTTTTTACATCTGCCTCCTCCTCCTCCAACACCCATATCAAACTTTGATTTTAACTTCATAGCACTTGTTACAGCAAAGGCTGCCGCTTTTTCTTTCAAACTAGCGTCTTTAGATTTTACTCTATTCCAAGCCTTTTCTGCTAAAATTTTATCAGCAACGTTTCTCTCCTGGATATTATCTCGATTCTTCGAATAAGCAATGTCGTGTTCTTTACAAGCAGCGTCAAGAGGATTAATCCCAGAATCACCACGAGCTAAACGTTTTGCTAACTTGGTACCTGGACCGCAGTACTCATAACCTGGGAGATGAAGTTCAACGGGTAGTTTGTTTATCAATGTATTCACTAATCCTGAACCTCGTTTTCTTTGCATGATGCTGTCTGTAAACAAACTCATGCGAGACTGACTGTAAAAAGGTATAAATATCACATATGTATACTGTTTCGAATTAGTCTGTTTTGTGAGATGGATCTGAAAAAGCAGTCTGCAAAGCTGCCAGTAATCAATTTCGATCTTTTAACACAGCAGCATCAGAAAAATAATCGTCATGGAAAATTATTACCAAATAGTATAAGAGCAGTATTTTGCGGACCATCAAATTGTGGAAAAACAAACGCTTTTTTATCTCTAATCATTCATCCTAACGGTCTGAAATTTGAAAATATTTACGTTTACTCAAAATCTCTAAATCAGCCAAAATATAAATTTTTGGAAAAACTTTTGGAGCCTCTCGATGGTATCGAATACTTTCCTTTTGGCAAGCATGATCTTGTTGTCTCACCCGATGAAGCTCGACCAAATTTAATTTTCATATTTGATGACATTGCCTGTGAAAAACAAGATAACGTTAAAGCTTATTACTGCATGGGCCGACATAAAAATGTAGATTGTTTTTACTTGTGTCAATCGTATGCACAAGTACCGAAACATTTAGTGCGTGACAATGTCAAATTGTTAGTGATTTTTCGTCAAGACGATATGAATTTGAAACATGTTTATAATGATCATGTTAATACTGATATGTCGTATCAACGTTTCAAGCATATTTGCTCAATGTGTTGGAATGATGGTAATCACAGCTTTCTCATTATTGACAAAGATCGTAATATAGACGATGGTCGTTACAGAAAAGGCTTTGATCAATTTGTAATAAATATACAGAATATGGAAAAATGTAGCATTTTATTGTGAAACTTGAAACCATCAAGATGACTGATTTTAGCCAACAAACTGCAGTCTTATGGGAAGTTGAGAAAGCTCGCAATGCTGTGAAAAGAAAGTACGATTCATTAAAATTGCATAAATTGGAAGTGGAAAAAAATTTAAGTGACTCGTTTCAGCCAATAGTGAAACCATTGGAAAAGCTTGTTGATGTCACCGAAAATAGGGTAAAACAAGAAATAAATTTACCTCCAGTCAAGAAAGAAGTGTGACCAAAGAAGAGAAT
>JACCIB010001547.1:0-29263 GCA_018906965.1 Philotrypesis tridentata | reverse complement strand
ATAACAAGTGTAAAACCTTCCTAATGAGTACGGTCACAAACTGAGTGGAGCAGAATTGGCAAAAATAAGTTCAAAGTGAATGTTACGTATGTTTACATATGTAACATTCACTATAATTATTAATATTGTCAATATATGTTTAATTAATTATATTAATTTTGTGTTTTTCAGGAATCTGTTCCACTTAGTCTGAGACCAGACTCATAATGAAGATTTGGCACTTTGATTCAACAGGATTGATGGTACGGTTCCATCAGAAACATGCGGCAAGTAAATAAAAGTGATGAAAATCATGATTTTTGGTAAGCAAATACCTTTAATTGTTTTTAAATGTTACACTCACTTTATGCATATTATTTATGCATAAAAGTGATGTATAATACTTGTATTTGAAAGCAAAAATATAGTTTTTAGAGCACCTATATATCTATTAATTTTTTACAACACTAACAATTTTTCTTTTTTTTTCAGGTTTTAACACTGTCATAACCCCTTAAGTGATTATGCAATCGGCTGGCATTGAAAATATTTGTGCATTTCGGAAATCTACTATTGTACAATGAAAAAGGTTATATATACTATTGGAATGCATATCTGTGGCTTGCAGGAAGAACCACTTCAGTGACATTTGCGAAAAATTTTTTTATGTCGAATTCGAGGTGCTCTTAATACCCTTTTTCATTGTACAATAGTAGGATTTCCGAAATACACAAATATTTTCAATGCCAGCCGATTGCATAATCACTTAACTGCATCTCTCGTAAAAATGTTACCGCAGAACCACTTAAGTGCACTTGTTTTTTTTATTTTTGTGCGAGATACACCGTGTGGAGTATATTAAAGCGGTATAATAAATATCTAATTACCTATACCGATGTATTCGTCGGTTTTTTTTTTAATTTAAATAAAATTTTTTAACGTTTTTAAATTTTTCAAAAATTGTCAATTTGCAAAAACAAAAAAATTACTGGAATCGCTCTGATAAAATTCATACGTATTCCTTAGCTGATTCTAAGAACTTATTACTCTTGACAATTTTTTCCAAAAGTTTGTGCTTTCTGAATAAAAAATTCGTAAAAGTCTTCGTAAAAAATTTTCAATTATAATATGCGCCAATTTGACCACACCGAGGTTCAAAATCAATCCCCAAATCACGTATCTTTTAGGTTTGGACATTTATCCCATTGGTTAGAGGGGTTCCAGATACATTGCAAATGAAAACGTTCTTGAAATCTCGAATTAAAACAAAAAATTGTGGAAAAACCATGCTTTTTTCCTTTTAAACCGTTTTTTCTCATGGTTAATAACAATTTTCGAAATTTTAATGATACCATTGGAAAGGGCATGAGTTAAACTTTAAAAATATGCCCCGCCCGAATTTTTTAAATCGCAAATTACATTAGTTACGAGCCTTCAAAGAAAGTGACTGCATAACCACTTATTTGCAAAGTTCCCGCAGAACCACTTAACTCGAGTAATTTGTTTAGCTTGGGCGTCGAGAAAGAAACTATTTACAAATGTAATACTACGGTTGTATCCGTATCAGATACCTAATCAAATGAGCCAATACTTAGATCTTTTCTCTGACATTTCGATCTTACATATTACTCCAAACATTGAAATCGCTTTTTCTCGAAAACACGAAATGTCACTTAAGTGGTTCTTCCTGTAAGCCACAGATATGTAAGGGGCTGAACTAGAGAAACTTTTTAATAACATGTTCCTTTGTAAAACTCAAGGCCTGGTGGGTGCTTATTTGTATATACAAAGTCTAGCAACATTTTTATTACCGTATACCCATACATAATGATAGAAACAGCGCCATAGGACCAAATACCTAAATTAACTTAAAAATAAAATTTATTTTTAATATTGCGTAAATAACTTAATTGATTTAAAATTTTTTACACTTAAATAGCATTATTTTAAGCACATATTATTATTTTTTAAAGTCTTCTTGGACTTTCTAGGTCTCAGTGAAAAATCAAAAATTGTTAAAAATCGTTAAGTGCTATCCACTCTATTCTAAAACAACTGCATCATTTTACAAAATGTTTTAAACATGCCATTTTCCTGTGAGTAGGGATTTTCACTTGATTGCTTAGATAATTTTTTAATTAATTAATTAATTTTTTAATGTTAAGAAAATTCTTCTACTTAAATGAAAATATTTACATTCACACGAGAATGACAAATGTTTAATATATTTGTCATTGTGGTATTATGTGGATATAGTGGTTAAAGATAAACAACAACGTTTGATTTTTCAATGGGATCTACAAGATCCATAAAACTAAAATTTCCTAAAATGTTGGTAAAATGATGCTAGTTAAATTATTGTAATGTTATTTAAATTACTGTAATGTTATTGATATTATTGTAAATTTATTATACATTTTGTAAATGCTTAGCCATGTTTTAGCTCTTTATTTGTTTAATACTAAAGTGAGCTAATAATAGATAATGAATTTATATACTATTATTATTTTAAATCTTATTTTTAACACTAAAGTGCCACCTTTAAATGATTTTCTTAGGGTTAAGCAAAGACGTTAATAGTGTTAGTGCTGTAAAACTTTTGTTCAAGAAAACTAGTGGTATGAAGATTCATCATGTTAAGTCTATGGTGCCTCCACAGTAAACAATAGTCTCAGTAAACAATAAAAAAAAGCCATAAGAATTTTCTATGATCCCAGGGATCATGGACGATTCTTGACTTCTTCACCATTGGGCTCATGCAAGTTTGGTAGTGTCCTCACTTTGGTCAAAATTCCATATCATTTCTCACGAAAAAAAGTAGTATGAGTGGCTGCTGTGGGTATATAACTGATTTAATCTTCTGTAAGATTATGTGTTAAAAGTACCATCAGCACCACTTTCCCCTCCAATGCTCTGCATGAGACCGATTGTTTACTTCGTTACAGAGATCACCCGAGTCACTTAACATAATAAAAATGACTTATATATCAGTAGAAAATATTTTCTACTGATTCATATATGGACTCAACATATACTGTCAGGATGACGGTGTCCGAAATGAGTAGGAGTTATTTTCATTGCAACTTTGTTTTGATGAATTATATTGCTTCATAGCATATTTGTTGTTATTTCCAATTTTGTTATTTCTAATTCCTCAGTTGTTATTTCCAATTTTGAGCATTTGAAGAATGCAGATTTTGGTATTTTTAGATTTTTTGATAATTACTGTTTTTAGTACATTTACCACTATTTGTAGGTATATGTTTGTTTGCTGAAAGGCATATTTCATACGAATGAATGACGTAGACTTTATTTTAAATAATTTTACTATTTTTAAAATTGTTCTATTACACATTTGTATATAACAGAATTTTATTGTATTATTTCAGACAAAATCTTTCAAATTTAGAAAGAATAATTTGTAATTGTAGACTTAAGAAGATGTTTGGACAAACGGGGAATCCAACTTTTGGTTTGTAAAAAATTTAGCATAATCTACAACCTGTTTGTTTCTTTATTTTATATTTATATTTTAACTTTAGGTTTTAGCTCTGGCGCTCAGAGTAGCCCTTTTGGTCAGTCGGCTTTTGGGAAGACCATAGCAACAACTAGTTTTGGAACTAGTGCACCACCTGTTTTCGGAAGTAATACTTCTCTTTTTAATTCAAAACCAAATGGTGCTGGCACTGGAAGTTTATTTGGTAATGCTACAGCTACTCCAACATTTGGAGCAAATAATACTACGCCATCTTCTTTTGGAGGTATAAATTTATTTTATTTAAAAAGCAATTTATTTATTCATTTATTTATTTGATACTGATGAGCTTCAGCCTTTACAAAATTATAAGTAAAATTTTAAATTCAACCAGATAGTGGTGGGAATTGCTTCAAGTGAAATTGCTCGATGATGCTTACAAAAATAAAAATAAAAAATACAATATAAATAACTCATTTTATAAAAAAATGAAAGGAAGAACTGAAAATAAATGCAGAGACTTCGGCCACGGAGTTCCACTTGAAATCCGGCAAATTTAAGGACGTTCTTCTATGAAAAAAATTTCACAATTTTTTTGTAAAATTTTAGATGTAGCTTTCTCTAAGTATTCTGAACAAAAACGTTATGGTCATATAATGGCATGCCAGGTAAATTTTCGAGATATTCGATGTTAAAGTTAACATTGGCTCTTATGGGAAAATTCTTTTTTTGGGTTTCTTTTTATGGGTTTCAGACTAAATGAAATATACTTTTGAAGGTAATTATCTATATCCTCGATTTCGTAACTACCTTTAGGTAAAACAATTACTTCTTGACCGACGTAGTGTTTATTAGCACCAATATCGATATTCGGTATAGAATTAAAAGTTAAAAGAAATCGGTTTTTAGTACAGTAGAAGTACCCAATAGACTCTATGTCTATGAGTTTTCCATGATAGCTCACTACTGAATGACTAAATTTTTTTTTGTCATGCCTTATGTACAGGTTTGAGCTTGATAGACTGAAATCTGAGATAAAGGTGACTGGAATTAAGGCTATTATAGTTTTGATATCTCTCGTAATTGTAGTTGATCTCAGCAACTTTAAAGTATATTAATAAATCTACAGGAGGTAGAAGATCTCCAAAACTGTCAAAGTAAACTACATCATTGCCACGTTTACGATATATTACCCAATGAGTTCCAGGACCATCAGCATCCTCGAGATTTACTACAGCTTATTCTCTATAATGCGATTCATTTGCAGGCAATGCATTTCTCATGAATACACCACGAAGGAATGGAATTTCTAACATCTTAGCGTACTTTAGTTTATCGATATTTGTAAGGGCTCGGTTCGCCTTACTTCGAGGATCTATTTTTTTTGGGTAACATATCGTAAACGTGGCAATGATGTAGTTTACTTTGACAGTTTTGGAGATCTTCTACCTCATGTAGATTTATTAATATACTTTAAAGTTGCTGATATCTGTAATGAAATAAACAAATTTCATTACGAAAGAAAATACTAAACACGTACGCAACAGCAAAGTACAAGGAAAATCACAGCTATTGCGCACTAACCGAAAGATTCGGAGAAATCTCAAGATTAGGAATGGCCCTTAATTAAGTGCGCAACACGAATGGAAAATACGCATCTACGGAAGGCCGGCGCCTTGAGAAAATCGAGAGTGGAAGATTGAGGAAAAGCGTACAAAAGTGGCATCATCGATAGAGAAGCGCCGAGAAAACCTTCGACGGTCACGTAATTAGGCGTGGCAGCGGAAAGTGAGAGGGCCCAACGCCAAAAATCACCTACCTGCTTAAGGACGTTCTTCTAGTATCGTCCTTGTCAAAAGTTTACGAAGTATCTGTATGCCATATGTACGAATGTTTTCCCTGTGCGGCAAGAAAAATTTTTACTACGACTATACCAGTATACCCCTCACTAACACATCTATGCTCGTGTACGTATACACCAACACGTGCGTTTTGAAGAGAAAGTGCCAAAGCGGCAACGTTGTACGTAGTGACAGTGTAAGAGAGAGAGAGAGAGAGAAAGAGAGAGGAGGGGGGAGAGGGAAGTACAGCGAAAGAGAGGGCAGCTAAGCTAAGGGTTGCCAAGTGTCCACGCGCTCTCTCCTGTAATTTGGAAAGATCTGTCAATTTTTATGTTTCGATAGCTGTATCTTTTAAAGGAGCCTGGATTGCCTATATAAACAAACTTGATAACTGTTTCTGAAAATTTCCAGAATAACATAGTTTAATTACAGCAATAGTTTGTGAGATCTCACGTCATAATAGTGAAAAATGTCCCAAAAAATGTGTTTTTCCATAAGAACCAATGTTAACTTTAACATCAAATATCTCGCAAATTCACCTGGCTTGCCACTATATGACCTTAACATTTTTTGTTCAGAATACTTAGAGGAAGCTGTATCTAAAATTTTACAAAAAAATAGTGAAATTTTTTTCATAGAAGAACGTCCTTAAATAGAGAAGATGAGCGGCGGCGCGGACACTAAGTTTACAGACCGAAAACTGATCAGTACGATCGATTGCCCGCAAGTGCGTGATTCCTATATACGCAAACACGAATAGTCGACAAGTGCGCGAACCTGTACAATTGTATTCTTTTGAACACGCGCAGAAATACGAAAACAGTAGTGCGCGAGTCTTCCGTAATTAAGTAAACAGAGAAGACATTCCGCTCGAGAAGAAAAGAGAGAGAGAGAGAGAGAGATAGAAAGGAAGCATAGAACGGGCCGACCGAATACCTGTAAAAAGGCCCAGACGCGGCGGCGCCGTATACTCTCTCTCTACAGAGGAAGACCCTCACAGCGGGAGGTCACGGGGCGGCAGCATCCAGCATCGACTTCTACACACACACACACACACACACGCACACGCACACGTACACACACACACGCACGCACACACACACACATATATATATATATATATATATATATATATATATGTAGAAGTCGATGCTTACGATCGAGAAGCGATCGCGTCACCAGGTGAGGGGTCGGAAAATACGAGACCAGTATAGAAATGAAAGACTCAGATACTTTAAGAAGAGAAAAAGTACCTTGCTATTCTCGGTGTGTTGTCTGTGTATGTGTGTGTGTGTGTGTGTGTGTGTGTGTGTGTGTGTGTGTGTATGTGTGTATATATATATATATATTAGGCTGCCATATTTCAGACCGACTCTTGAAAATTTCAAAAGCGGAAAGCCATACCGTTGGAGGGATTCAGTGCGAGTACAACGGACTTTGAATTTTTTAAATCGAATAATATTTAATAGCTCCCACGCGATTTAGCTTTTTTAAATAGGATATAACATAGACAAACAAATTTACGTGTCTAACAATGAAATTACGGTCATTTTCAGAATTTTTTTTTCTCAGGCTTACCACCGTGTTTACAGCAATAGGCTCGAAAAAGTTTGGTGCAAAAAAGTTAATAATTAAAGAAGTTAACAGGTGCATATTTCGACTAAAAGTACTCCTCTTTGGAGTCGATTTAAGGTCCCTTCTACTGCTTTAATGCCTTTGAAATTTTAATACAGTATTCTTAAATTCATGCCAAAATGATTCCAAAAAAAATTTTACCAAAATGATTTTAATAAGAGGGTTAAAAATCAAATGAAAGTTTTGGCTTTCGTTTCAAAAAGTGGGTGAAACGTCAAAATTTTTTTCAGGAATAAGCTGCTATGATACTTTTACACCCTTGCTCCCTCCAGCAGAGGACACAACATCTGGTGCTACATGTGCTGTCCTTCTCAGCTATATCCCTTTTTATCTCTCTCTCTCTCGTAAAATTAAGATTTCAAGAATATTTGAAAAATAATCGTGACATACTATAATTATAATAATAAATATTATAATTATAATTTATTATACACAAATTATTTGTTAAAAAAATTTTTTCTTAGAAAACATTGATGATCATTGATTATATTTATTACAACAAAATGTTATAATTATAGGAGGTAATTTGTTAATAATAAATTAATTGTTAAAAAAACTTATTTCTAAAGAATAAAGCCAAACATTAGTAAATACATGCATTGCAAGAAATATTATTAGAAATTAATTATTAACAAATTAATTGTTAAAAAAATTTTTATTTTAAAGAATAAAATAAAAGTTTAATAATTATAGTCGGGGTAAGTTAGCATTTTTGCATTAAGTTTCTTCTTCATATTGATGATTGAAATATGTTATTAGTAACTTATTGAAAATGACCCTAACGTCTCGATTTCGAGCCAGGTCCGGAACATTGTTATTATTGCAAAAAAAATTCCGAAAATGCACTTATTTTAATTTTTCATGAATAACGTTTTTGTAACTCATTTCATGTAAAAAAAGATAGAGATGAAAGTTGTTTTAGTCGTTAAGGGGTTATGACAGTGTTAAAACCTGAAAAAAAAAGAAAAATTGTTAGTGTTGTAAAAAATTAATAGATATATAGGTGCTCTAAAAACTATATTTTTGCTTTCAAATACAAGTATTATACATCACTTTTATACATAAATAATATGCATAAAGTGAGTGTAACATTTAAAAACAATTAAAGGTATTTGCTTACCAAAAATCATGATTTTCATCACTTTTATTTACTTGCCGCATGTTTCTGATGGAACCGTACCATCAATCCTGTTGAATCAAAGTGCCAAATCTTCATTATGAGTCTGGTCTCAGACTAAGTGGAACAGATTCCTGAAAAACACAAAATTAATATAATTAATTAAACATATATTGACAATATTAATAATTATAGTGAATGTTACGTATGTAAACATACGTAACATTCACTTTGAACTTATTTTTGCCAATTCTGCTCCACTCAGTTTGTGACCGTACTCATTAGGAAGGTTTTCCACTTTGGTTCATCCGGATTGATGTTACGGTTCCTTCAGAAAGCTGCGGCAAGTACATCAAAAGCATGAAAAAACTAAATTTGAGTAAAAGGCATTTAAAGTTTATAATGTAAATCATACAAATGAACTCAGCTATACTTACAGAAAATATCCAGCATACCTTGATTTGCTTTTGGCACTCAAATATACATACAATAAAGTATATTTGATGGTACGCGCTTGTCATGCTGTGTGATAATAGCATTTAGAAGCTGAAAATAAAATAAAAATTATCGTTAGCTATTCATAATCAAGTTATGTTTATGAATTACAGTTACATACAATACTTACCATTATTAAATACATTTTAAGTTCTTAAAAGGTATGCAAAATAATACTTCAGGCAGTCAATATAAGCTCCCATTTTGCTGGCTTGCACCCGTATACCTAAAAGCAAAAAATATACCAACAAAGAAAAAGCTCATTATGAACACTGTTATTACAAATTAGTTTCCAATACTTATCTGAATAATGTTTGTACTCTGCAGAAGCTCTTGCACTTTTGCAACACCACTAAGGTTATAAGCATTGCTACAGCAGCTAGCAGACTAACTGCACTGATCTAGTGTCTTGGATGAAAAACAGCTGTTTGGCTGCTTTCTGCTGCTTTACAGAAAATTCTACTATACCGATCAAACAGAAATCTTCATTCTCGACCAGACGCTGTGAGGCATAACCTATTCGAGTGGCAAATTCAAATTTGTTGAATGCCTTTACTTTAGCACATTGAGTTAGGAACATAAAATCACGCATAGAAAAATTAATTTTACAGATTTTATTTATTTTACGGAAATAATTAAATTAATAACTCTTGAGAAAAAAACGGTTTGTAAAACGGTTTTTAAGTCATATTTTCAGTAAGATTTCTCATGAAATTACTCTGTAAAAAGTGGGTTAGAACAATCCTTTCCACAAATTTGGCCTAATTAAAATATTTAAAAATCACGATTTTTCAAAAATTTACTTGAAACAGATTTGTTAGTTTTTTGTTAATATCTTCGAGGAAAATTTTTTTAGCCAAGAACGGCTTTCAGGACCATATTCTACAGACTATTAACTATGAAAAAAGTGAATAAAAAAAATGGGTATTTTCAAAATTTTAACACTGTCATAACGCCATAAATTGTTAAACGAAAAATATATTGTTTTTAAATTTCATATTGCTATAGATTTTACAAAAAATTAGATTTTTCATTGGATCAGTTCACAAAGACGAATTTTAGTATGAACAATGTTAAATATGTTGTTTACATGAAAATAGAATGTAGTAGGTCTATCTCATAGAATATTGTAAAATAGTCGATGCGTATTTTTTATTTTCTCAATCAAACATTTATTTACGAAGACACAGCGCATTGAAATATCCTGTGACGTCACGATGTGTATTTCGATATGAGCATTAGTATATCTATATTCTGTACAGTATATAGTATAGGTATAGTAAGGACTACGAGGAGGCGGGATATAGGAAAACCCGTGACTGCGAGTGAGAAGCATAGGAAAATGTAGAAGAGCGTCAGAGACAAACTTCCCTTCTCCCCCTCAACTTTCTCTCGTTTCTTTTGCATGGACTGTCGATGGACCTGACCATTTTTTTTTGACGTCGGCCGAATCTCGAAGGTTAGACCGGAAGAGAAAGTCTGTCTCTGTCGCACTTATATATTTTTCTATGCTTCTCACTCGCACTCACGGGTTGTCCTGTGTCTTGTTTCCTAGGCCCCGAAAATCCGGACCCTACCATAAAATCTAATGAGTATTTATGCCCAGGATAATGATGCTTATTGTTTGGTTCCACTGCTCGTTACTTTCTTCAGACACGCTCCTACACTAGGTCACAGATCTTTGCAATCGCATGGGAGCTATTAAATATTATTCGATTTAAAAAATTCAAAGTCCGTTGTACTCGCACTGAGTCCTCCCAATGGTATGGCTTTCCTCATTTGAAATTTTCAAGAGTCGGTCTGAAACGTGGCAGCCTAAATTATATATCTATCTATCTATCTATCTATCTATCTATCTATCTATCTGAGTCTTTCATTTCTATACTGGTCTCGTATTTTCCGACCCCTCACCTGGTGACGCGATCGCTTCTCGATCGTTAAGCAAGGGGATTATTATTATAAATTCATGTCAAACCAATAAACGAGTAAATACATTTATTTATACACACACACACATATTAAATATCAGAGTTCTTCATTTATTTCCCCTGGAACCATTGCGAATTAAGAAATTGTATATACATGTTCAGACGTAACAGATCATTACAATTACGAGAGATATCAAAACTATAATACCCTTAATTTTTCCTTAATTTTTCCTTAAGGAAAAATGGTATAAATTAATTTTTACCCTTTTTCCCAACACTTGCCTCGGAGAGATCGATAGACTCTTTTATAAAATATTTAAAAACACCGAGGAATAAAGTCTTTGAATATTGTGTTATACACATATTCACACATACTTATGTCTTTTAGTCTCCAGCAATTGCACCAGCTGCACTTAGACCAGCAAAAATTGGTATGAGAAAAGGTAAAAATCCGCCTACTTTTGCAGGCAGTGGTAAGATTTGTGGTATTATTACATTCGGTTTACCGAATTTGTTTAACTGCTTTGCGAGCACCCTTCAAAGCTGATAGCATAACATCTTGAGAATTATTGCTTGAAACTATTGATTCTATGGCAGCCTTGATAATGTTATTCAAATTTGTAGGTGTCTTCTTCATTCTTTTTCCCACATCGATTCCGAGTTTTGACTTTAACTTCATGATGTTTGCTACAGAGTAAGTTGCAACTTTTTCACTAATCTCTAAGTCTTTTGCTGGAACTCTCTGCCAAGCTTAACTAGCTAAAGTTTTGTCACCTACGTTTCGAGCCTAAATATTTTCACGATTCTGATAATAAGCTATATGTCATGCTCCTTAGAAGCTCTATCGAGAGGATTGATTCCAGGATCACCATGAACTAAGTGTCTAGTTAATTTAGTACCAGTGCCTCGATATTGATATCCTGGAAGATGAAGTTCAAATGAAAGTTTATTCATTAGAGTATTAGTCGTACCGTAATCGATTAAGGGAAAATCTGGCTAAAATAACTGATACAAACATTTAGCAAGTAAAAAGCTATTGCATATATTACCAAATTTAAACAAGGAATTGATTTTACAAGGGATAAAACTTATTGCACGCTACGGCACACGACTTCGCAGATGTACGAGAGCCGATGGTGTAACTGCGAGAACAGGAGAGAGAACACTGGTACTTACAATTGTGACACGGCAGAAGAGGGCACGCGGGGGAGTGGTGCGCGACCACGGCGATGACGGCGCGAGCGGTTGATCCGCGGCGCACGGTAATGACCGGCGAGTGGTGGTGTTGTGTGGCACGTCATTCTTCACGTGCGTGCTCTCCTCCTCCCGTGTTCCTCGAGGCTTCACTTCGCGTCTGATTTCAGGTTAAGGGCGCCTTGACGCCTCGCGGACGCCTCGAGCAAGTCTTCGAGCCTCGACTGACACTCTTAATCGTTAAGGCCGTTTGAGCCGGGAAATAGTCAACGATTAAACACGCGTAGATTTACGGGTGACAATAGTTGATTTGTTGTAACGGGTTAGATTTATTCGTATTATATACGTTCGCCTCGAACGTCTCTTGCACGCATACGCGGCAACGGCTTCGGCGGATACACGGCACTCGCGGATTAGAAATCACTCTCTTACTTTCTCTCCTTCTCTTTTCTCGCTTCTTCTCTCGTTCGGCCGAAGTCTCGTACCCTATAACGCGCGAATAACAACGGGTTCACGGGCGGATGGTGGTTGACTCCCGGATTTGCTCTTGGTACTTTTCTGAATTTACTCTGGATTGCTCTCTAAATTATTCCTTGGATTGCTCCGATGCTTACTCTTACGAGGTTTGCAGGGTACTAATTCGTGCTCGCTCGTCGCCCGCTCACACATACATTTCGTTCGTGGCCCGTCATGTGACCGCTCACTTACAGTATTCCCATCTGCGGCAATTCAAATTCCTCTCATACACAATTTGATTTTTCTCGCCTCACGGCTTCGACGCATACATATAATTCTATTTACATCTGTCGTTGTGGACGACGCTTGCGCCTCCACTTCGACCCAATAGTCTTCCACGCTTGTACAATGGGGCTCGAAGGCCTCCACTCGTCGATTCACAATCTCTCTATCTCTCTCTTTCACTCTTTCTCGGCTGTGTACGCATACACGCTCGCTCGCCCACTCATACATATGTGGCTCTGCCGCTCGCCGCGCCGCTCGTTGTGCGCCATACGCTCGCTGCGCTTGCCGTCGCCTCGTGCTTCTCGGTGGTGTCATGGCGGTGGCTGTGACCTGTTGGTGCGCCTGCTGGCTCTATTATATCGCTTCCTGCCGCACTCTCTCCCGAACGCTGGCAGGTTGCGCAGGTGTGACTTGATACGTCACGTCCTGCGCTCCGCACGCGGTCGGTCAGAGGTACCTCCTGCGAGCGCCACAGAGCGCTGGCTCCGCTCCAGGAGCTGTTATCTGGCTGTGAGCGAGTCAGCTGCCTTGTTCAGTAAATCACGATGCAGCAATAATTATTGTTACGTCGCACGGTCCAAAGGCCGGGTTGGGCAATCCGTTGAGTTCGTGACTCGAGGTGGACGAGGTGCAGGGAGAGGAAAGGGATCAATTCTTCGAATGGCTGACATCGTTTTGAGTAATTGTGGGGCAGCCGGGGTGTTCCCTCTCTGAATCTGTCCATGGGCCAGGACAGGTGAGGAGGGTGCCGCAAGCGTGAGGGCGCAAAGCACTCTGCAATGCTACGTCGGAGGTATGTAGCTACTCTCTAAATTTAAAACAGTGAACATTTTACTATTTTTGATAGTGAAGCCACTTTCCACTAATAAAGTTATTAATAGTCAATATTTTGGCAGTTAAATTGATGCCGTCTAGTGAAATAGTCAATATTCAATTAATTTTTACCAGTGAAAATTACTGTCATGTTTAAATTGTTAATAGTCACTAATTTAACAGTACACTATAGCTCACCAGTAAAATAGTTAATATTTATTAATTAATTGATACTTACCTGAATATTTTCTGAAGTCTACAGTGTAAAGTTTAATATAGACTGTTAAACTAAAATCAATGTAATCTGTTTCTCAGGTATTTGTAAACAAAATTATGTCTTATTCAAACTCAATGTATGTGGCATCATAACAACAAATCGACTTGAAGGTTATGAACCATATAACACATTGCGACCGTGATAAGATCATAATATGGTGAGTTAATATGATGCGAATTCATTGATCGTGATTTTGTCATATCGCCACCACAATACAGTGATATTTTTTGCTACGGATTGATGAAAAAATACAGCCACTAGTTGATAATTTTCCAGCAGGGACTGAGCGTTGCACATTCGTACATAAAGTTAGTTACATGTACGCATGTACTGCATCATTGCTTGTGGGAGGAAAGTGGAGGAGAGCAAAAGGGGTGGGGTCGAAAAATATGTTTGTAAATTTTGTACACTATTTTAGGAATTACTCTTTATTGGAAGATAGGTGGTTGGGTAGGTGAGTGTATTAGTAGATGTATAGATGATTGTGCGTGCTTTGTCTTTTTCTCAATCAAGGATCCCAATTTTCTCACAATTCAGAATTTGAATTTCCTTGTGCTTGCAGAACTTCAAGTCTGTTATTCATTGATTTCTAGCTACACAGTGAAACTGGTATCGCAACTCCAGCAGCACAAGAATATCGGGATTGTGATTTTGAATCAATCTAATGAATCGAGTTAGCAATCAAATTTTTTCGGATACAAAGAGATCTGCGTTTTTCTTGCACATGCCAACCAAATAAGATTCTTCTTTTTTGCGGTTGCAAGAAAATGGGGATCCCGATTTTCTAACGATGCCAAAAATCATTATACTGATGTTTTTTAATCGCTAATGATTTAGACATTTGCTTTTAGTGAAGCGGCAGGGAAAAGGAGATCACAATTTTCATGGTCTTGGTGATTGGAGTTATACTTTTTTCTTTGAGAAGCAAATAAATCGGGCGATGGAAAAAATTTGGGATCCTGAATTTTTTGTTAGGAAATTTTATCGACTTACAATTCAATATTACACATGTGCAAATAATAGCCGTTTTTTTTGCAACGCATGAAAAATGAGATCTCGATTTCCTTGCTGCTCTACAATCTAACATCAAAATGATTGAGTGGTTAATGTATTTATATCTTAATATTTTTCACGTAGCAAGAAAATCGGCATTCCTATTTTCTTTCGATCACAAGAAAAGAAGTATCTCATGGGGTTTACATGTGGAAAATAAGTACGGATGTCTTTGTGTCAGGGAATGGGAATGTGGATTGCCTACTCGATTGAATAGTATTGATAAAAAACCACTACCCTGATATTCTTGTGTTGCTAGTAAGTCACTGGATTCACTGAGTTACTAGAAATCGATGAATGAATCTTGAAGTTCTACAAGCATAAAGAAATTGAGTTTCTGTATCGGAAGGAAATCGGGGTCCTGGTTGAAACGCCCCCGCCTCTGCGCTACAGACCAAGAAAAGAGGCGAGAGTTCAAAATAATAAATAATAAAGATTTTCACAAAATATATTGAATATTTATTTAAAAGTGGTCCGAGAATACTGGGCAAACAAAATAATCTATCTCGCGAATTAATTAAAATTGAATTACTTTTAATAGTTAGTTCTATATATAATGACGCAATGCATTATAAATACTCAGCAACTAAAATGAAGATAATCGTGATACAAAGTACGTTGCTTTAAATTTTGGAGAGCTACTTGATCCTCACGTACTGAAGATTGTTCTTTAGCAAGACGCAATGCCTGGTAAAGAACAATCGATCTGAAAAATTAAATTTATTTTTTATTTTAAATCCTTTTCCACTCGAGATCACACACTGGATCTCGAGGTATTCAGGAAACAAAAAGATGCGTGAGCACTTAACATAGACGTAATGCTGTGTTCGAATCTCACTTTTATATATATATATATATATATATAATAAGGGCTTGGCCCGACTTATTGCGGAACGTTTGCATCTCGTTATTGTAACAAACCGCGAAAAATATATAATTAAAATCTTATAACGTCTCGGTCTAAGCAGATCAAATGTAACTTGATCTGCCCGATGACTGTTTTCTGGATAATTATAAGTATCAAAAGCAGCCACCCCAAATAAGGCGCCTTAGATATGGACAATCATAAATTGACAGCGAATCTTCCGATGTCCACGAAGATCGCGAGTGATACGTGAATCACGCTGTACCCGAAAATAACCACCACTATAGGAAAGCCATGCATTCAAGTCGGAAAAACCCGCGCGTACAGATTCTGCATGACAATGGAAAGAGGCCAGAGCTTAAATAGAGCTGGAGAGAGAGAGCGCCGTAGCTGAGTCGATCATCAAGTTTCCAAGAGCAAGGGCGAAGCTCTGTCCGTGACTTACTCACTCTATCCAAGCCATTGCCACATACGGGGAGCATCCCTACGAAACGTTCACCGCTAATTCCATATCATCCGACAATCCGGAAGAACCAGGAAGACGAGGGAAACCGTCGACCCCGAAGCAAGACGCTGCACTTTGCAACAGCCCGGCAGTAGGCCAAGCTGTCTATTTCTGGGAATCTTACTAGAGCATCGAGGGAACTTCTCGACGCCTCATCGAGCTGCACGCACGATCATCTGCTTATATTCACCCACACTCACACACTCAAGGTACCGTTCTTTTTCTGTTCGCGTCGTGTTCATTCACACTCGCGTTTTTCTAACACCGAGTGATAAACGAAAAGGTAATCTCGAGATCCCGCTCTCTTACCCGGTAGACCACGACCGTGAATACGGTAGCCAAAGGGGAGAATTATTTGTGAACTTCTAATATGCAATAAATTGATTCTAAATACTGAACAATAAATATATAGTAGTGAAAGTCACTATTCAGACGTAACATTATGTGGATGAGAAAAAGAAAAATTATCGAATTAAATGGGATTTTGAAATTTATTAAATGTAAATTTTGTTGTTAATACGCGTTTGGTCGGATACCCTCACGAAGACACATTGCTTCGCTTTTCGGGCTTCCGGAGCGCCAGCGCTCTCCAGGGGCTTTGCTGGATAGGAGACTTGATGCTCCTTCCAGCTCCAGCTCCACTGGAGGAATGAACGCTCCTGGAATTGGCCGCTTTTTTATACGATTTGGCGGAGCTGCTCCGACGCTGAGCTTCCCCCACCATTGGCCTGAACGCCCGCATCGCTATAGATATACGGTTATACGTGAAACTAAATGTACATATTTTGTCGCTATAAATAATTAATTTTCGCAAAAATAAAAAAAAATAAAAAACTCGTATAAAAATGTGCTGGTCGTGAGATATTAACGCTTTTGTTGTTGTTTTTACAATGTTAATTAATAATTTAGCCTAGAAACTGTACTTGAGTCGAAAGCTAATAAACTAACGATCATATATGTTACAAATTTATATGGCAAACTGCCTCAAAAAATAATAATCGGCATGTGAAATGTCTATTTCGTACATATTTCAGAATTTTGTCGAAAAAATAAAATATGCCCTCTCCACTCATCCGGGGGCAAGCTTAGCCGTGGCTGTCGATTCGACTTTCGCGCGCACGCTGTGTGTTTCTCTTAAGTTTACAACGATGTTTTTGATGATTAAATAAATATTTTGAAGTCGGGTTTTTTCCGTTCTACATAGTTCTTGAATCAAGGAATATTATTCAAGCATTTATTTGAATAAAATCTGACATGAAATGTAAGATATTTACGTTACAAGTTGGTGCCGTTATCCATGGATTTAAATGGAACGCGCGGCACGGCAACTTGCAACGCCAATAGAAAATACAAATAATTTAATAAATGATAAATTAATATTATGAATTTAAAGATATGCATGTTAATCACATGCATATGCGTTTATTTTATTGAATAAAGTTAAAAATTAAATGTTTTAATAGGGGACAGGGTCCGTGTACGTTGGATGGTTTAGCGTCAATACAAATTGATTGGGAAAAAAGATAAACTAAGGAAAACAGAATCGCGAATTAGCTTGATTTCATTGATCAGCCATTAAATGAAGATCCCGATTTTCTTGTGATTCAGACTCCAAATATCTTTACGTTTGCAGAACTCCAGGACCTGATTCTTCGAGTTCTAACGACACAGTGAAATCGGTATCATAATTTACCAGCGGTACAAAGAAATCGGGATATTGGTTTTCGTTCAACGTAATGAAATAGAGTTGGCAATCTAGTTTTTTCGTGACAGGATGAAATCAGTACTTTTCTAGCATCAGATAAGACAATGGAATTTTTCTTTTCTTGCGGTTGCAAGAAAATAGGGATCCCGATTTTCTTGTGTTGCGAAAAATAACAATATTGATGTTTTCTGAGCGCTAATGATTTAGACATTTGCTTTTACTGAAGCGGCAGGGAAAAGGAGATCACAATTTTCATGTGCTATACAAAAACGAACGATATGTGGTTTCCTTATTTCACACGGATCGGAGTTATGTTTTTTTTTGATTCGCAAATAAATCGAGCGATGCAAAAAGTTTGAGATCCTGAATTTCTTGGCACGCAAGGAAATGTTATCGACGTATCATTCAATATTAAACATGTGCAAATAGTAGTAACCGTATTTTTTGCATCGCATAAAAATTAGGATCCCCAGTTCCTTGATACTCTACAATTTAACGTCTAAATCACTGGGCGGTTAAAGGATTTGTATCTTGATATTTTTCACGTCAAAAGAAAATCGGCATTCCTATTTTCTTTCGACTGTAAGAAAAGAAGTATCCCATTGTGATGACATGTGCAAGAAAAGCACGGATCTCTTTCTGTCAGGGAATGGGAATGTGAATTGCCTACCGGATTTCATTGCATGGATAGAAAACCACTATTCCGATATTCTTGTACCGCTAGTAAGTCATTGATTTCACTAGAAATCGATGAATGAGTCTTGAAGTTCTGCAAGCAGAAATAAATTGAGATTCTGTTTCGCAAGAAAATCGGGGTTCTGGTTTAGCGGCAATACAAACTGATTGGGAAAAGACAAACCAAGTAAGATAGTATCCTAATTTAGTTGCATTGCAAAAAATTGATTGTAAAAAAAGACACATCAAGGTAGGCAGTAACCCTATTTATTTGGGTCGCAAAAAATTCGGAATCCGGATAGGAACCAAAGGTTCCCGACTTCTTTGCTCAGCCATTAAATCAAGATCCCGATTTCATTGTGATATTTTCTTGTGAATATCTGCGTTTGTAGAACTTCAGGACTTGATTCTTCGTGCTCTAACGACACAGTGATATCAGTATCGTGATTCACCAACGGTACAAGAAAATCGGGGTTACGGTTTTCGTTCAACGTAATGAAATGGAGTTGGCAATCTAATTTTTTCGTGACAGTAAGAAATCGATGCTTTTTTTTCACGCCAAGCCAATGGTATTCTACTTTTCCTACAGTTGCAGGAAAGTGGGGATCCCGATTTTGTTGCGATGCGATTATAAAACAGTATTGATGCTTTCGCTGTGTATCGATGAGCTGCACGAAATGGAACGATACTACGTTTCTTTATACCGCAACGATTAGAATTCTGCTTTTTTTGATTCACAAATAAGCCAGATGATACAGAAAAGTCGGTGTACTGAATTTCTTTGCATATAAGTAGATAATATCGAAGTACCATTTGATACGATAGGTGTTGTACATATAGTAGATTTCGTTTTCTTGCAGCACATGAAAAATCGCAATCCCGGTTTCTTTACTGCTCTGCTAAAAGCAAATGTCTAAATCATTAGACGGTAAGAGCATTTTTATATTAATTTTATTGCACTTTATTTCACTTTTTCTGCCAGACTTATCGTGGAGACTAAGTTAGTCTATTCAGAATTCTATTCAAAATGTTGAAAAGCTACGGAGCGTACCACCTGGAATGGGTAATCGTCCACCCTATTTACCTAGACGCCTTCCCGGGACTTGGTGCGCAAGTTCTGCTGAAAAACTACGGATTGCACTATCTGCAGTGCGTAATCGGCGACCCTGTTTACCTCGACGCCTTCCCGGCGCATGGGGCGCAAATTCTGTCCAAAGGCTACGGAGCGCACCACCTGAAGTGCGAAATCGGCGACCCTGTTTACCTAAATGTCATCCCGGCGCCTGGTGCGCAAGATCTGTCGAAACGCTATGTAGCGCACCATCTAGACTTCATCATCGGGCTCTCTTCGTACTTAGATACCCCATTGATACGTAGTGCTAGAGTTTAGTCTATTACACGTTCCATCTAGTCTTCGCTTATAATATTCGCTCTGCACAATAATTCTATTCTTCTTGTATTATAATTGTTACGAATTCGCGCACGAAAGCTTGAGTCGAACACGAAGAACGGGAGAGCACGCGATCGAAAAACACACGGGGTGTTTAACTGCGCTTCGGACGAGCGCAATCGGGAAAAATCACTAGATCGACGTTAGTAATTCGTCGAGATATCACGCGTGTGAATGACTTCCATGCACTAATATAGATGATTATATTTATTGTGAAATCTCACCTTAATCGAATGTGGCTGCTCAGCTGGGCTAGAATGGCAAGAAGGTGTGTGTGAGGAACGGCTCGGAGTCTCGTTCGGATTTTGTGATTCAGCGGAAATAAATCGACTCGCGACCGAATATTTTAAATTGAATGGTATTTATTTAGATAGTAATAACACGCCACTCGGGCCTCTGAGAGAACTAAAATGCAAAGAATAAAGACTGAAAGAAATAGCTCGGAGAACTAAAAGAAACACGTCGAGTCCGCTCGGTGGCTCAAGACGCTCTGCCGGAGGGCGCGCAATTATGCATGGGAGAGAGCGCGTCACTTTCTCCCCCACTAATTGTTCTTACCTTTCCCCCATCCCTCTCTTCGCTTCATTAGCTACTTCGCTCTCTCTTGCACTCGTGAACTTCGGTGAAGTCCGGCGGCGCATGGGAGGGCGAAGCGCTTGGTCAGCGTTTCGAGGGCTGGAGGAGAAGTACCGCTATCGCTCGTCTTTGTTCGACTTGGCGACAGTTAGGCGCATACTTAGTGCACTTCTCTAATGTCTTATAAGTTATGCGACGTTGCCGATTTGGTCGTTCGGCATCGTCACATAACATCCTCCCCCTCTTGGAAGGTTTGCCGTCCCGGCAACCGATGGTATCGAGTGCGGGTTGGGTAGGGGTGGGTTTATTGACGAAATCCCAGAGTATGGGAGTGTAATTCAGCCTTTTGATTGTTTCTTTATGCCCTTTGGGTTAGTGAAAGTGAAATTTTATCTTAATTTTATTATTAGTACTTAAAAAAATTTTGTTGTTAGGGACGCTTGGGTCAATGAAATAA
Source organism: Philotrypesis tridentata (assembly GCA_018906965.1). Lineage (NCBI taxonomy): Eukaryota > Metazoa > Arthropoda > Insecta > Hymenoptera > Pteromalidae > Philotrypesis > Philotrypesis tridentata. Next base: position 8,482 of record JACCIB010001547.1, on the reverse strand, counting down.
ATGATTATGTTAATTACGGCTATGTTTATGGTAATGTATTTTTAAATGTGTATTGTTTTTTACAAGGTGTAAAAAAATTTTATTGTTGCATTTCTTGTTTTGATTGCATTTTACACTCTTCTAAGTGCAGCCTCCAATGCGTTACCGCGATGGATTTTCCACACAGTGTGTGAATCCGCCTGTCTGCTCTGGCTTGATGGACGGCTAGAAATTTTCTGTCGCATTTTTGTAATGCGTTCTCCGTGTCCTCTTCTCTGCAAAAGTTGATAAACCCCATGTGCGTGTGTGTTTTTGCATCGCACTTTTCAAGCGGTATGAGGGTGTAGCGGGTAGAAGTTATTTCCCCCAATTGTGCAAAATGTTGTGTTGCTTCCTTGCACAACATACCTCTTGGCACTTTTATGCATATTGCTAATTTGTTAATAGGGCGGTTCTCTTGTTTAGTATTGGTCCTTCCATACTGTGGTTGGTACCTTTTCGGGCATAGTTCCAGTGCGGCTTTTGCGGAGTTTTCGTGTGCAAAGTGGATGAAGGCAATGTATTGGTGCATTTCTTCGTCTATTGTGTTTTTTAATGGCACTATGTCAAATTTGATGATTTTGCCATAAGTTGCAAAATAATTATGCACGTCGTCATGTTGCTCGTCTGTATATTTTATTTTGATTTTTCTGAAATCTGTGTCCCCGTCGACGCCTTCTTCTGTGAGGTCATCCTCATTTATTGTTCTCGTGCATAGAGCTAATTGCTCAATAGCTGTGATTTCTTGCTCTGTTAATTCATGCTCGTATGTGGCTTTGCATACCTTTATTGAGGAGTATTTGCATGCGAAATGCTGGATGTATGCATTCGGATCAATTTCTTGCAGTAGTTCTGCAGCTTTTTGCAAATTTCCAGTATGCAAAATTTTAATGGTGTTTGCATCCGGGTTGTCAAACTGTTTGATGTGCAAATCGTGATATTCTACTTGCAGGTTTACTGGAGGTCTTGCTGCAGCAACCCCTTCATCACTGATAGTGTCCTCTGTATTTTCTGCTTCTTTTGCAGTTGCTTCTGCATTTTCTGGTGCTTGTGCAGCTGCTTCTGCATTGTCTGTAGCTTGTGCAGCAGCTTCTGCATTTTCTGTTGCTCTTCCCGAGATAATTATTGGGTTGTACTGTGCTATGGATTCCGCGTTATCCAAAACGATCAGCTTCACCGATACATCCTTTGCGTAAGTGACGTCGATTTTTGCGACGTTTTTGTTTTGCAGAACATGCAAGGTGACGTCGTGCACTTCTTCTACATCACCAAATGTTTTGATGTACGCGAGTAGTGGGGTTACCGCCGTTTGTGGTTCGTAGGTAACCCTAATTTTCCTTGCATTTCTTGTCTGCGTTTGCACGTGCAGGACTTTTACTCCTCCGCGATCCATCTGTAACAGAATAAAAAGAAAATATGTGGTGTTAATTGGGTCATGTGTATTTTTCTTAATTATAAACGAAATTTTTCGCTTCATGCATAGCGGGTTAGTTTAGCTATTGGTTCGCATGGTTAGTTCTTTAAACAGTGTTGTGTGACTGTGTGTGAGTAATGTGTGTGATGTGTGTGTGTATGTGATACGTTGGTGAACGTATTGTCATTATTTGTTGTCAACATCTTCTTTTAAGATGTCAGCTGCATATTCCACGATCCATTCCTCTTTTGGTTCTACTGGTATTTCGTTGTTGTCTAATTTTTTCTTGGCTTCTTTTTCCTCTAACTCCTTATCCCAATCTTCTTGTTCGGTCTCGACTGGTGTTATGTCTAATTTTTTCCAATTATTTTTCATGTCTTTATTTCCCCAACTATCGTTGTCTGATTCTTTTTCTTGATCATTGTCAGATGTTTCATTGTCTCCTCGTGTGCAAATTCCATTTTGTTTTTGCCATTGATGTTTAGCATGCTTGAATTTTCTGCATACTTTCTTTATTATTTTGTCTACGTTTTCTTTGTCGTGGAAAATGGTTTCTATTATGTATTTGTCCGGGACTTTCATGTCTCCTTCCCAGGACAGATGGTGGTAAACCATATATGTTATCATTTGTAGGTAATCGAGTAATTCATCTCTTGTTTCCTCATCATTTACGGAGAAATAGATTTTCCTCGCTGCATGGATGGTAGCCATGATGTTGTCATTATCTGGTTCTTCATCTGAACTGCTTGAAATGTTGCTTTCTGCCTCTTTAGGTTTTTGCTTGGTGAGCTTATTTTTCTTTCCCACGGTGTATAGTGGTTGTCTATACTGCCATGGTACGTAGCGCATTGGTGTGGTATGGAATCTCATGAATGATGGTATGTCATTTTTGATATGAATATTGATGTCTTCGATTTTGTAAGAACCATGAGCTATTGATATCCCAAGTGGTTCTCTTGGGTAATCTTTTTCTTGGTAACGAATTGGAATGTCAATGTTCAGACTAATGGTGTCCATTTTAGCTATTCTGCAACACAAATATGTGTGTGTGCTTAATTTATTATTAGTGAGTGTGAATTTGTTTGTTAGTTACAGACAGTGGTGTGTGGGGTGTGCACATTTAGAGGTAATATGTGTTTATTTACTGTCTCAAATAGGGTGTGTTTAAATGTTCAATAAATCCATATTTAAGTAATTCGTCTGGTCTAGTAATGCATTTTCTTGTTCGGTCGACATGTCTTCAGTGTTGTTTGCTGTTGTTTTTTTCTTGTTATGTTCTACATCTGGCATCAGATCCTCGTTTGCAGGTTCTATATCTTCTTGGTGGATTGCAATTGGTATTTTAGATTTTTGTAACTTCTCCTTCCATATAGTTTGTTTAATGCAGGTTTTTTCGTGCAGATGGTAAATGTCTATGTCGATGTGTTTATTGCATTTGTCATGTTTTTTTGTGTACTTTTCTTTGTTTGATTTTGATGGTTTTCTGGGTACTGAGTATACGGCGTTGTATCTAGCGTCGCAATCTAATTTTGCTTTTACTGCATCCTCTTCTTCAAAGTATTGTACATATCCATATGCAAGTTTTCCTTTTTTGTCTTTTATAGTCTGATAGTATACTAATGGTCCATATTTTGCAAATGCTCTGAAGAATAGTTCATCCTTAACTGTGTCGGAGTATTCCCAGGGTAATGTACAGAATAGTCTATGATTGTCCATCGGAGCAGGTTGTTTGTTTACAATATGCACTTCTGATTTTACTGGGCATGATTTTTTTATTTGAGTGTCATCTATTTCTTCATCCCTTGGTATGTTTCGTCGTTTAGCTGCTTGTGAGTTTGTGGCTCTTTTGAATCTATTCTGTTTTATTAATGTTGCTCTTCTCTCGTATGCTTTGGTTGCATCTCTTTCCGTGTTGAATATCATGGTTATTTTCTTTGTTCCTGCTTCAAATTTATGCTGTTCATAGTGCGTTGTTATTGGTGTTGCTATGTACTCGAGTTCTCTTAGTATAGCATACATGGGTATGTCATTGTCACAGAAAATGGTGATTGATTTCCGCTGCTTCGTGGCCATGTCGTTATTTTTCTAAAAATCGTTGTTTTAGTTGACTTCCGCTTGCTGTAGTGGTAGATCTAAAGTCATCTGTGGTGTTTGTACGTCTCGTCGTGTGTTATATTTGGCTTTCGCGCCTTCTCCTATTGTTATATTCTGTAGTTCTGTAATGTCGATATTTTTTGTGTTGTGTTTGTGTATTTTGTGTGTTTGCTTTTTGGTGCGCAGAGTCAATTTGTTAAATATTTTTGTCTTTACTATTATATAAATTATTATGATGAAAATTATCATTTGTGTAGTTATTCCTCCATAAACTAGGGTGTTAGTTTTGAAGTCTTTGCGTTTGTGATCGCTTATCTGATTTAATTCTTTTAAAATTTCATTTAGGGGTCTTTCTTTTTTGTGATTTATTGACAGGTCATTATTATTAATTTTAAATATGTGGGTGTTTGGATATGTTTCGATGTTGTGTGATAAAAGTGGGTAATTTTCTGTTAATTTCAGGCTTATATTTGGTGAATATATGTACGTGAAATTTGTTTGTTTTGTGCTTTCACCTGCTAGAACTGTGGTTGCAGTTTTAGCTATGCATTGAGGTGATATTCTTAATATTCCTGCTTCTTTAATTGTTATTTTGTATTCAGGGTATTCTTTGCAAATGAGGGTCATTGGTGTCTCAAAAGTTGTGGAGTATAGCCAAGATTTGTCTTGCTCCAAATAGTTCCATTGTATTTGGGTCAAAGGGTTGATTCTAATGTCGCAATATTTGATGGTGTCAATTGTTGGGTCTAATAATAATGAAATTTCACAATCTGTCGATTCGGGAGTATTGTGTTGCGGACCAAGGATCGGGCAGATTTGTGCATAATGGGTGGTTAAACATTTGTTTAATCTGTTTTCATTGAATTTTATGTATTTCGTTTGATCTATTGTTGTAGCAATATGAGTGTGAGATGGCTTTATGTGAGCCATTCCCAAACTAATGTTATGATGCCATTGTGGTATCGCAATGGGGTGGATTTTGTATAATTGATATTCTGTGTGGTCTACTAATGGTAAATGTAGGATTATTATTGTTTTTCCATTTTGATATAGTGCATCAATTTTGGAAATTTTAATTATTTCTTCTGTTCTCATGTGTTCAGAAGGTATTGGTAAATTCATGTCCTTACTCACTCTCTTGATATCTGTTTATTTCTTGCTGAATATTGTTCGAGAGTATTTCTGGGTGAATTTTACCATTCTTTATCTCCCTTAATATGTCAAGTAATTTTTCGTGACTCTTTGTAATGTGGTCAATGGTCATGTCTAATCTTTTGACATAGAGTATTATTTCTACTAGGTATTTCATTTGTTCACTTTCTTTTAGTACATTTGTTATTACTTTAGTAAGTGATTTTTCGAAACTTTCTAGGATGGTTTGGTGATTTTTTGTTATTTTGTATAATTCTTCAAACTTTGTTGCTATTATGTGCGTATTTTTGTCTACTAAATGTATTACTTGTTTTTGATCTTGGAACAATTGGTCAATGTTCTGGTTGACATTGTGAATGTCATCCTCTGTTGCAAGACCAAACAGTGATTTGCTTATGGATCTTATAAATCCTAGGGGTACCATTCTTTTCATCCTGATACTCGAAGGGTATTTCGAGTTAGGATATTCTACTTGACCTAAAGTGGTGATGGTGTCTTTGATTGTTTTTCTTAATTCTGCCAGATTTTGTTGTTTGATTTCTAGCAGATCAGTGCCTAGCGCATTTTTGCATTTATATTCTTCTATGACTGTAATGCATTTATTGTATACTTCAACGTGAGATTGTGATAGGTTATGCATATCTAAGAATTGGTCAACGTCAATGACTATGTTGACTTTCCAGTTCGTTCTAATTATTTTTACTGTATTTGTTTTTTCATAATAAATGCCAGGGTTTGGCGATAATGATTCCATTGAATGTAATTTTTCTGCAATTAAGCCTGGTAGGCTGATGATGACGAAGATGAATTGAATTGAGCGGTGATTCATCTGTAACACAAGTGAAAGTTAATCAGAATTGTTTTCTGATTCTGATTCATCAGTTTTTGTGTGTACATCTTTGAGTTTGTCAATGTGTTTTCTAATTCTTTTGCCATTGGGGTATTCTAAAATGACATTTTTTCTGCCAACAAATTCGACAATTTTTAGTGGTTTGTTTCGGTAGGCATCAAATTTACTTGTTCTTGGCTCATTGATTAAGCGTGCATATCCGCCTATTTTGCCTTTAAACTTTCTTATTTTCTTGTCGTATCTTTCTTTCGACTTTATTTTGTTTTTTATTTGTCTTTCGCCTGCTAATACTTTCATTTCGTCTAGACGAAGTATTAGGTCTCTGATGTAAACATTGTATGTGCGAAGTTTTTCATCAGATGGTATTTTGATTGGAAAACGTGCAGTTTTTCCGTATACTAATTCAAACGGTGTGAAGTTTGTTGCGGCATGAATACTTGTATTATACGTGAAGGTGGCAAATGGTGCAAATTTGTCCCAATCATCGTATTTCTCTGAGTATATTCTTATGAATTCTACTAGTGGTGCATGGCTTCTTTATAATGAACCATTTGTTTGTGGTCGGTAACCTGATGTTGTTAATCTATTTATTTTAAAAATTTGCAACATTGTTTCTACTATACTTGATAGAAAACTTGTTCCTCTGTCTGAGAGTATTGCTCTTGGTGCTCCAAATTTACAAATTAAATGCTTGACCAGTGCATCTGCGATGGTGGTTGCATTCAGATTTTTAATCGGTGTAGCAATTAAATACTTTTTTAGGCTGCATTGCATTGTTAGTAAGTGGCAATTACCTGATGGCGTTTGTCTTAATTTGCCTACTGTGTCAATCGAGACTTTGTCAAAAGCTTCTATTGGTGTGTCAGTGATAATCATTGGCTCTCTTCTTTTGAATCGTTCAATTTTCTTTTCTTGGCAACTTTCGCATTTTCTTATGTAATTTTGAATGTCATTGCGCATTTCTGGCCAATAATATCGTTCTCTGATTTTGCGATATGTTTGGTTTATACCTTTGTGACCACCGGTTAGGCTGTCATGTAAATTTGCTATAATTTGTTTCCTTTCTTTTTCCAATGGTAGTTCTACTTTTCCATAGCAGATTGTTACCTTTATTGGAGAATTGTTGAAGGTTTTTGCTAGAAGCTCGGTGATTAGACCGGGTTCTAATTCATCTGTTAAATCGCCTCTACGCGATATTCTGAAACTTTTTGCTTCATTTTTTATCAATACTGTTTTCAAATTTTGCAAAGAATTCTCTAATTCTGCAATGTTTATTTTGTTGTAATACTTGTCTTTAATTATGACAGAATAAATTTTGTATTTTTTGAATGCTGTAACAAAAATTTGACCGATGTGCGGTTTTTTGTTTTTGATATTCGTTAACTCTATTGCTCCTATGTCAGTGAGTAGTTTGACTATTGAAGTTGTGCATTCACAATCCTGTGAAAGAAAATGTACTAAATTGTCTCTTTTGTATGTTAGACATTCTCTTATGGTTACTATTTGTTCTCTTTCTGGTAATAATTTTCGATCTGTGTCTGAATCCTTGTCAATTGTCGAATTGATGGATTTTTGCACTGAACCGTATCTTTTGTTTATTGGTTCTAATATCTGTGGGATTGTCACTAACCATGGAACCGTTGTTTCTGGTGGTTGTGAATATCGTATTTCATAAGTTTTGTCGTCAAGATTTTCGTCTATGACGCTTATATCTGTTGTTTTCAGCTTAACTCTTTTGTTTGGATGTGGCGTGCTTTTGGCATTTGGAGATTTATTTATTATTCTTGTAGTGTCTGAAATTCTTCCTTTTGTTGGGTATATTATTCCGTCTATTGATATTTCATCTTCTTCAGGTTGGGAATCTCGTGCTTGTTCGTATCTTTTTACCAATTCTTTTTGAGATTTTTCTATTAGTTTTTGGAGTCCTTCTTCCATTACTTCATCCGTGTGTTTGGTGCCGTAATGTGAATTTAATTCATCCATGCAGAATCTCATTTCTTCTGTTTGTTCTTCTCCATCAGAGAAGTGAGTTACAGCAATATCATATTCTTTGTTGATCTCTGTCTGTTGTGGGTGTAATTCTTCAAATCTTGCCATGCTTTCTTCTAATTTTCTGCTAGCTTCTTCGACTTCTTTCCGTGACAATGTTGTGACATTCGATGCATTAGTTATTGATTCGTCATCAGATGATTTGTCTGTGCCTGTATCACTTTTAGCTGTTATTGCTATTTCTATATTACTTATTGTTTTGTCGTTGCTGTCATTGGATGATATTTCGTCGTTATCGCTATTTGCTTGTTTATGTATCTCCGATTCATCTATTCTTAATGCACTGCGTCTTGGATCCTCTAGTGGTGGTTTATCACTGGAGCTACCATCTACTGCTATTGAAGATAACCATAAAGTATTTGATATGTTCGTTTTTGTGGAGGTGTTGATGTCTGTATCACTATTATTGGTGTCATTACTATGTGCTTTTGATGTTGGAGCTTCTTGGCTGTTGCTTGGTGATTTTTGTCGTTTTGACTTTGGGTATGCTCCTTGTTTAATGTATTGTTTTATTTTGCTTTCAACTTAAGGTGTTTTTGCTCTCGTTCTTTGTGCAATGACACTATGATCCAATTGTGGAGCTTCTTTCCTTGTTTTTGCTCCTATTGGTCTTCCTCTGCCTTTGGGTACATCTGTGTGTCCCAAGGTTTGTGCTCTCGGTCTTGGTGTTGAACTTTTGGCTTTTGATGTGCTTGGCTTATGTTGGTCGATTATCATTACTTTTAGTTTTGAGAGATTTTTGTTGATTTCTTCTTCCGATAAGTCTGGTGGATTTCTTGATAATGCGTCTGCGTTTTTGTTCAATTTTCCGGGCTTGTACTTGAACGTGTATTCATAGTCTGTAAAACGGAACATCCATCTCATCAGTCTCTGACCTGGATCTTTTCTACTATGCATCCAATTTA